>JAGDYQ010000120.1:1873485-1974096 GCA_021962125.1 Bulinus truncatus
TAATCCCCATTGTGTGCCTGGAATAATTGGAACTAAATTTCTTATCTACATGTTGAAAGCGCTATGTGACATGTTAGGTAGGATTTAAAAATATAATTTATTCAGCACATTAAATAGCCCCTGTGACATTAAATAGCTTTAGTGTTTACCTGGTTTCAATTCCTTGAACTTCTTAACACCACTCTGAAATATTTAAAATAGCTTATCCCCCCTCCCATGTCCTCGTAAAACTGTAAATTGTCTTTTCTTAAATCTCTGCTAACTTTTAAGTTTTTTTTTTTTTGGCCTAAGTTACATTTTACTTTGCCTTTCCATTTCTTAAACTTCCTAAAGTGTGCACAGCTCCCAAAAATACATTAGCACCTGAATTAACTATTAGTTGAATGGAGGAGATGTGAATATCAACAACAGTTTGAACTGAGTGTCTGTGTGTTATAGTTGAAGGGACATGTATAGATTTGATTGTAGCACAATAACAAGTTGCCTAATTGGCCTACTGCTTGATGTTTTGTTTGATGTGTATCTCATCTGTCCCCATTCCATTGTCCTCAACATTTAATATAGATTAGTTGTTTATATACTAGTGTTCAATTATATTTCTCAGTCTGTATTTCTTCTCTTTGCCATAAAATGTACATGTTATGATATCCATCTTTTTAAATTTAGGCTTGAGAAAAATAAAACATCCAAACATTACATTGTGATGTTAGTTGTGCTAAAGGGAAATTAGCCAAAGTACATACTATATCATTTTTCTTATCCCGTATCAAACTATCCATATCAAATTAGCAAGTACACAATTACATGAATGTTAGAACCTCTAGTGAGATTAAATTTAATGTTGTTATAGTTCAATGTATGTATTGGTTGAGCATTGATTCTCCCATAAATCAGTTTAATAAACTTCTATGTGCAAGTCAACAATATCATTTCAAAAGATATAGTCATGTAAAACATAATCTTATTATGACATTTATCACACCAGTTTATGTCGTCAGACAATGTCTCGCCTGGTTGTCACTCTCATTATGGATCTAATCAAGTCTTAATTTTTTTTTAACCCATTGAAATATACATAACATTATAAACTGAACTGCTTGGATAGATTCTCTTCTTGAAGAATTTTATGGTAGTTTTAAAATTTAAACTACTTTATTTGATATTTACCTGATTTTAATTAACAAGCTTGATTTTTTGTAGGCTGGTAAAAATTGGATCATGCAGAGAACAACATCAGAGAAATTTTGTCATGCCATTGCCCAGTATTTTCTGAAGAGGTTTGACTTTTAATTACTTGCCCACTTTCAACATTAGTCTCATTCAAGTTGTTTATAACATCATAGTTGATGAATGTAACTAGTCTCATTCAAGTTGTTTATAACATCATAGTTGATGAATGTAACTAGTCTCATTCAAGTTGTTTATAACATCATAGTTGATGAATGTAACTAGTCTCATTCAAGTTGATTATAACATCATAGTTGATAAATGTAACTAGCCTCATTCAAGTTGATTATAACATCATAGTTGATGAATGTAACTAGTCTCATTCAAGTTGATTATAACATCATAGTTGATAAATGTAACTAGCCTCATTCAAGTTGATTATAACATCATAGTTGATGAATGTAACTAGTCTCATTCAAGTTGATTATAACATCATAGTTGATAAATGTAACTAGTCTCATTCAATTTGTTTATAACATCATAGTTGATGAATGTAACTAGTCTCTTTCAAGTTGATTATAACATCATAGTTGATAAATGTAACCTCATAACACTGTTTTAACCAGCAACATTTAGATTTTATATATTTCATATGTGAAATTAAATAAGTTGAGCTGTGTGAAAACCAAATAACCGATTAATGATCAACTTTATTTCCAGAATCACAGCCAAAGAAGCACCATTCCAGCTTAGACTTCATCTTATTTATCTGATTAACGATGTCATGCACCACTGGTGAGTTGACCCCAGAGGAAGTGATTCCTCATATTGCATTGTGTCATGACCACATAGTGAAGTGTCACCCGGTATAGAAGTCTTCATTTATTAATTTGATTGATGGTTTATTCAGAGTTGAAATTTTTTTTTTCTACAGTGTACGCCGTAGTGTAGAAAATCTACGTCTGGCATTAGAAACTGTGGTGGTGCCTGTGTTTTGTACATCCAGTCTAAGTGCTGATGATGACAAGATACAGAAACTGAATAAGGTAATGAAATTTCTAAACCCTCTGGTCAACATTTTTGGTTTGTTTCTTATGGTCTTAACAGTAAATATATATTGTTTCATTGATATCAACAAGAATTTTAATTTCTTAACTCTATAAATATAAATAAAACTTTTGGATTTTTCCAGCTGTTGGATCTATGGGAGAAAAACAAATATTTCAGTCCTGATACTATAGAGGTTAGTTATCTTTCTTCGATAGAATAAATTAGCGGCATATGTTTTGTCTTTTATAGAATGTGTAAACTGGATGTCCTTGAGATTATTAGCAACAGATGAATTAAGAAATAGAGAGAAAAAAAAATAGATATATATATACACCACTTTTTAGGAGAAAAGTTTTGACTTTTTTGAAAACTTCATTATTAACTTCTGCATGTGTTAAGTCTCTGTCAGTATGTCATGTTAATCTCCTATAAACCATTAATGGGATACTGATAATATAATGTGTTTACAAAATGAAAGTGTTTCAATTTGAAGATATCTGCCCAGGCCCTAGGAATTCTCCTTAATTTTATATTCTATGTTTGTGATGTCATTTTTGCTGCCTACCTATATAAAAATGGATGATGTTTTTTTACCAGAAAAATATCACTCCAAAGTTGGAGGACAATTTTTGTAAAACAACAGACATTTTTTTTTCCTTTAAAGTGGGGGGTCATATATCTTTTCAAAATGTACAAATTCATCCTTGCTAACATAAGTTCACCTGACACTGTTAAATATATAAGAATAAACCTGTGTTTTTACTGTGGGCATTTTGAAGTATTTCCTCTTTCACATCCTCTCTATTGAACACATTAGGTAACAATAGAAAATAATGAACTCCCTGTATGAGGAAAGCCAGTTGAATTTCTTGGTATTCTTTTTTTAATTTTCTTGATAAAAATGTGAATTTATTTCAGAAAATGAAAGATCCCAGCCAGGCTTTGTCTAGTTATCAGGTAGGAAATCATCTACTTAAAACTCCTGGTCCTACTTCCTGTGTGTGTCTCCGCATAGATAATAAATAATACATGTAGCTCATTAGTAATATTTTTTTTTTTTTAAGCATAAAAAAACAATACTGGGAAAATAAACAACAAATTCTAGACCCTATGCATTTGGTTATTACATGAAAAAAAAACTTAGAAATTAAATTTTTAAATACAAATCATACCCATGTGTTTATTTACAATTTTTAAAGATTAGTTCAGTTGACAGTAAATATTGGTTTCACTTTAACCATGTATTGATGATGACATCATCATTTTGAATGACTTTAGAAAATGAATGTATAAAAATTAACAAAGATATGAGTAGCTCATTTATATACAGACAGACAGGGCTGGATTGTCGGTGATATTTTAGTCTGACTCCGCCAACAGTGTTGATAGTCTGCTAGCCTCCAGCACCGGGTGTGGGTATTAGTAGCTACCAACACTGACAGCATGCACAAAGGGAAATAACAATATTATTTTTTTTATGTCATACTATATACATGTACATGTATATATTTTATGTAATATTATATTATAATATACCATTACTTTTGTTATTGATAAAAATAAAACTAAATATGCGTCAATAGGCATTTGTTAACTTTATTAATTCATCTCTGAAAAACAATATGCATATTTGGACTGGTCAGCATCATAACTTATAGTGGTCCAGGGTTAGGGTTAGTGTAGCGCTGTATATCCCCATTCAGTGTTCCTTCTTATTTTATGAAGGTTATGTGAGGCAACAGATATTAGCTGTGTACAGCTTTGAAAAGGAATTTAAAATTGTGTGAGCTACATAGGGGTTTATAGGCTTACTAAACAAAACATTTTTACAATGTGTTGTAATGTGGGGGCCCAAATGACTTGCATGATTTGTTTGCCAACTTTTAAGCAGACCCTGTGAGAAGAAAGTAATTAAAACAATAAAATTGAGAAACGCCATTGTCTTTCATTATTAAACGTATATTTTGAGTAGTATTGCAACTTGCCACCAAGTTGTTGACAATGTGAATAAAAAATAAAGTAGTATTTCAACATGATATAGTATGCTGTAAGATACAATTAATAATATTGATAAATATATTATAAACATAAATCTTTTAAGTTAATAATAAAACAACTTATTATGTTTGTTACAAATTGGCCCATCCATTTTTTAATCAAATATACGGAAATTCCGCTGTAGGCAGAAATTTTGTTTGCCAGGTCTCATTGGCGGAGCTAGGGGGAAGAAAATATGGTCCCTAAAATAAAAGAAAGACATCAATTAAGGTATAAATTTGACCAGGTCAAAACATACCCTCTCAACCAATAATACCATCACAATGTGCAATGAATCTCTTAAAAGTAACACTCCTCCCTTCACCCTCCGCATAAACACTCTTGTATTAAAAAAAAAATTATTTTTTAAATATGGAAAAGATGATAATGTATACTGTCCAATAGGTTTTATAATTACAGTTTAAATTGCACCAAAATTCAATGAATTCCAACTAGTTAAAAGAAAAACAATAAAAGAGCCACCAATTGTTAACAGATTTTCCGCAGATCTTTCCCATTTAACTTTACAGGTTAATGATATTTTAGTGAATTAACATATAGAAATAGAGTTGTAACCATGAGTACATCAATTAACCTTCAATTAACCTGCTTTAATACATTATTGTTTAGATTTTAATCTGTATAGCTATTTGTTTTAAAATAAATTTTTTTATTCCAATCATTTCGTGCATGTCTGTTCCAGGCCAATTTAATCACAGAGAATGCTCAAGCAGTAACTGCTATCACACAGGCTATTCAGCAACAGTACAGTAATCTAGAGAAGCAGCACCAGGATTTTGTTGCTCACCTGAACCTACAACTTGCTACAGCTCAACAACAGCTGCAGGTTCTCTTGACACAAACTAACAGTCAGTTCTTTGTTTTTGTTTTTTTAAATTCCATCATTTATTTTTCATACCATGAAACGTTATATATATATATATATATATATATTGAATATAAAATTGTAATGCTTTGTTTTATTTATACATACTGTCTTTGAATTATTGGGATCACATTTTTAAAATTAGATGCACCGCCACCCCCACCAGATGTCAGTGCACTGAATCCCATTCCTGGAGTTAACTTAGCTGGACAGATCCTTCTGGGATTCCCTCCACCCAATGTACCAGATCAAGTAAGGAACTAAAAAAACTACACACTTCAGTAGCCATTTAAAAAAAAAATTCTCTCACATTGTTCATACCATAACTTTGTGTGTGTGCGGATAATGGTCTAGCATCATAAATGGTCTAGCATCATAAATGGTCTAGCATCATAAATGGTCTAGCATCATAAATGGTCTAGCATCATAAATGGTCTAGCATCATAAATGGTCTAGTATCATAAATGGTCTAGAATCATAAATGGTCTAGCATCATAAATGGTCTAGAATCATAAATGGTCCAATATGTATCTCGTCCTAGGGTTATAATCAAAATGGCGGCCCACCTGGAATGTATGGTGGACTCCATCATCAACCACAGCAGCCTCAGCAGTTTGAGTACAACCATGGATCAAACATGGGTTGGTATTTGATTATTTTGTTAAACCAGCTGAATGTTATTTCATTAAACATTTACTTTATCTCCTTATTATCAAAAAAAACTCACTGTTGGCAGTGTAGCGTGTCTTTTTTTTATTCCGGTAGCTTTGTTACCTCCTGACTTGCAAGGTCCTCCTGGAAACCTCATGCCCCTACCAGACTTCAGCAAGCCGCCTCCAGGGTTCCCACCATTAGGCCCCCCACCCCCAGGTCTACCACCCTTGATCCCTCCTTCTGAGCTTGACTTGACCCCATCAGTTCCTTATTATGAATTACCTGCTGGGCTGATTGCACCTTTGGTCCGAGTAAGTGAATTTTTTTTTTTACACTTTAGAAGTAATACTAAATTTTTTTTTTGAGTAATTAAAGTGTTAAAAGTGAAATTTCATTGCGACTACAATTACAACTTCACTTTTTGTTTTGTTAAAAATTTGGTTTGGAAGAAGTAAAAAAAAAAGACAATAGAAATAAAATGTTTCAATTCATTACACCTTGTAAATAACTACAAAACATTTTTTGTGGCAGCTTGAGGAATTTGACTACAAACCTCTTGACCCTGAACACATTCGACTGCCTCCACCAATGCCACCTAGTGAGAGGCTCCTGGCAGCTGTTGAGGCTTTTTATCAGCTTCCGTCGAGAGAGAGACCAAGAGATGGGTACATCTTTTTTTCATGAACCCTAAAAACTTAATGAAAATACTAGGTCAATAGGGGTTTACCAAGATTAGAATAAGCCAAAGTAAAATTTGCGCAAGACAAAATCAGGGGGTTATCTTTCTAAGTGTGTAATGAAAAATGTAAATTATGCTAATTAAGACTTAAGAAATCGTGAATAAATGTTGCACTTGTAAATTAACTTTCAATAAAATGTTTAAAGGCTCTTGGTAAAAACGGTTTATTGAAAACTTTGATTTATCTTTTCTGTTAGAAAAAAATTACATTTTAAATTAAATTTCAGGCAAGATAAAAAAAAATGATTTAATATAGATCTAGCCTTTGAACTTTCTTAAAAAATATAATTTTGCTGTCCCAGATTTTGAATACAACACACCTCGCTTAATGAACTAGATACTTTCCGGAAAGTTTTCTGTAAAGCGAAAAGCAGGGTCACAATAAATAATTTTGATAAAAGCCCATCCAACTTAAATTGTATTGGTTCCAAGTTTTTACAAATTAATATAGTCGTTAGCTTACAAAGCATTTTATTATTTTGTATCCTATAGAAATGCTTAGCCTACATAAAAATGGAGGTACAAAACACTGTAATAATAATCAACTATCCTCACTTTCCTCTGTTGTGGATTGACTAAGTTAAAGAAAATATTGTTGCTAAATTGTCTGTTTCACCTAGCTTTCTGTTTCTTTAGCCGTGTTCTGTAGCAAGCTGCTCAAAATAGAAAAGAGCATTCGACAATCTCTTTGCAGTTGGCTGTTGGCACAAAGCATGCACTGGCTCTTCATTATGATCTTGTTCTGTTTCTTACTGGATGAGTTCTTCGTTTGAAAGAGATTCTCTATCAGGAAGATCAATGAAATCAACTTTCTCCAAACTTCTAAACCAAGATGACTTGGTTCATTGTAGACCGCAATTTATTCCCCTAAATGTATTAGAGTTCTAATACTATTTAATTCTTTTCAACAGTGATGGCTGGGAAAAACTAGGTCTGTATGAGTTCTTTAGGGCTAAACAGAGAGCTAGGAGAATTAAAGAGGAGGGGAGGTACTCTAGGTCCCGGTCTCGTTCTATGTCACCCAATGATTTTGAAATGAGCCCACCCCGCCGAAGATTCAACAGTGAGGAGAGAAGACAGAGGTGAGGACCTGTTGTGTCACATGTCATCTCTTAAGATGCCATAGTTTTTTAAAATTCATGTTTAGAAGTTCAATAGCATTGTGTAATTGTCTAACCTGGTATTATAAATTGACCATTTATTTGTGTGTATATATATATATCTTTATATAATGTATTAATCTTATTAAGGTCTCAATCAAGGTCAAGGTCCAAATCTAGCTCTAGGTCAAGGTCTCGAAGTCCTAGAAGAAGACAACAGAGATCCAGGTCAAGATCACCCATGGGCTATTTACGATCTGGTGAGTCCCCACCTCCTGAACAAGGCCAGCAACAGCAACAACAACAACATAGACGTTCTCTGTCACATGGCAGAAGTCCCACTCCACCATCTTTTGCGTAAGTTTATTTTAATAGTATTTTATGTTTGATATTAGTTTTTTTTCATATTTACTGTAATTGGTGATTTTACAAACAGTTTAATTATGATGGTTTAATGTTTATAATACGAAATATTTTAACATCACTATTTTAATTTTTGCAGTAACATTTTTGTTATTCCATTTTTAAAAAGTCAAACATTTTTGTTATTCCATTTTTAAAAAGTCAAACATTTTTGTTATTCCATTTTTAAAAAGTCAAACATTTTTGTTATTCCATTTTTAAAAAGTCAAACATTTTTGTTATTCCATTTTTAAAAAGTCAAACATTTTTGTTATTCCATTTTTAAAAAGTCAAACAGTTTTGTTATTCCATTTTTAAAAAGTCAAACATTTTTGTTATTCCATTTTTAAAAAGTCAAACATTTTTGTTATTCCATTTTTAAAAAGTCAAACATTTTTGTTATTCCATTTTTAAAAAGTCAAACATTTTTGTTATTCCATTTTTAAAAAGTCAAACATTTTTCTCAAATGCACTTAGATTGGAGATTAATCAAATCATTGCATTACTTTTAATTTGTTTTAAAAACTATATAGGCATTGTGGTAGAACTTCCATAAAATGTAGCATTTATTAGAGCTGCTGTTCTTTTGAAATAATTGATTGAAATTAATGCATAATTACACATTTTAATAGCAAATTAACCCAAATTAAATCATCACAAACTATTTTTTTACTTGTATTCAAAAGTTTGTTTTTATCCAATTATTGGTATGATAAACAAGTCAGTTTAATTTACCAAAGAGTAATATTTAATTTCAATATATAAGCATATATTGTCTGTTGAATAAGTTATTCAGGCCAGTTTATTGACATGTATCAATCAAATTAAGTCATTCGAGTTTTTTTTTAATAAGAAAGTCAAACATGTTTCTTTCACTTTAGTGTATATTCCAAACTCATGACGTGTCAACTCCCCTCTATCCCTGTCATATTTTGCCACACCTCAACCCCACACCTCAACCCTACGTAAGTCTGGCTTACCCTATCCTACCCTACACCACCCCTCCATTTCCCATTCTAAACAAAAAACAAACACAAGTCATTTCCATCTCATATAAACTGGGAGACACTTACTTCCAGTGGACGGATGGTCATGTGGTAAAACATTTGACTGTCGACCTGAGGGTCTCTGATTCGATCTCTCGTGAGGACCAATGGATATTTCAGGTCATGGTTAAAGTCCCCGCTATATCTCCCGTGGGACATCCATGACCATTGCACTATCGGCTATGGTGGGGATGAAAGAAGGGCACCATAAAAACCCTCCCATTAGCGGTTTATAGGATCTGAGAGATTTTATCTCATCCTTACAGGGACTTCACACGCCAGCTGCTATAATTTTCATTTAACATGACAGTTTCTGCATTTTCTGTCGTGGTTATTCTGATCAGTGATTATCTAAGTTTACATTAAATCATTCAGGTGTTTCTAAACTTCTTGAAAGCAACCAAAATTTTCCGAATCATATTTATTCTAACCAAATATAATTTCTTTCATGAGTTATTTACTGAATAGTTTTATTTTTGAATCTCCAAAGTAAAACTATCAAGGTCAAACTAATGCATTTATATACAAGACAATAAAAATCAATCTAGAACATCAGAATCATGTGGAAAAGCTTTTATCTTAAAAAAAACAATGTATTTTATTAATTCAATCGAGATGTTATTTTTCTTTAGTTTTAGTGGTGTTTCTTCTATATGTCATGTTTATAGAATACATGTGCATGTATAATTATTCTAACCAATTACTCTAAATAGAAACATTTGTAAATATATGTTTTATTGTTTATTTATTTGTTCAGTAACTTTTCTATTGTCACTGATTTTTGTTTTGAAATGTATCTAGTTTTTTTCTAACCATTTTCTTAACTCGAAATTTCTATTTATTTTAAACTATAAAACACTACTGTTAATATACAGTGATATATTTTATAAAAATATATTTTGATGTTAATTATACAGTTTAATTTATTTCTCTGTGCAGACCATCATTTTCTCAGATACCACCAGACTCAAGAATCGGAGAAGAAAATAAAGGTCACCAACTTCTGAGGAAAATGGGTAAGTCTTATCCCTTACTCACCCCTAAAATATTTCATTCTGTTAAATCATTCAAGGGTAATAACTCTGCGAGTATTATAGAATATTTTTTCCCCATGATTAGTTCATAAATATTTCATGAGTGAATTCCATCAGCATCACTTTTTTACATAGTTTGTCAGACTTTTGGCTATTAACATGTTGTTGTACATAGGTTTATGAGTTATGTGCTTAGCTACTGCTTATGGATATAATGCATGGGTGATATAGTGTGAACATGATCCAACATTTTTGTTTTTTTTTCACTAGAGACTCCGACATTTCAGTTTAAGTTTATCTTGATTGATATCTATTGTAACTCTGTTTCACTGAGTGATTTAGAATATCATCAATTTACAATCCGTGGTCATAGTTTCTTAGCCTCTATGAGCTCATAAATGTTTCTATGTAGGATGGGGTGGACGTGGACTTGGTGCTGGAGAGCAAGGCATCGTGGATCCAGTGGAGGCGGCTGAAGTTAGAGATCGTCTGGACATGCATAAAGGGATAGGCATTGACCTTCGGGACCCTTTTGAACAATTCAGGAAAAATAAAAGCCAGGGTTTCATTCAGAGAATGAAGACCAGAGATGAAGAGAAACGTGAGTTAAGGACAAGTGTTTGATAAAAAAAATAAATTCACTGTATTTATAACTCTTTTTCAACATTAAGTGCTATTAAAGAAATAATTTTGATTTGTATTTATAATTCTTTTCAACATTAAATATTATTAAGGAAATAATTTTGTCTTGTTTCAGCCAAAAAAAGATCAAGATTTAATGATTAGTTGCTGTAAACATCAAGTTCATGTTTTTAATTGGTTCCCTGTTTTTTTTATTGATGCATTATATAATGAAGGGATTTTAGTTGTGCACGGATTCACAATGAAATGAAAGGAATAAAATGAGAGAAAGTAATTTTACTGTTCATACATTGTAATTGTTTATACCATTTATTGAAGAATCATTAAAACATTTGTTTTTCTTATTATTGTAAAGTTCAGTTTATTTAACCAATATTTGGCTGTAATGGCTGTAACTAATGTCATGCCTGATTAAAAAAATGTAAACCATTGCTATTATAAAAATGTAATCTTTCTTAATTCAGACAAATTTAATGGTGAATTTTCCCGTAAACAACAATTTAGGTCAAACAGCTAAAACTATTTTATAGAAATTTTCCTTGTTTTGTTCCATCCACCACTTCCATAATTTCAAGTAAAAACATAATCCTTCATAACACAAAACCCTTTTTTTTTAAATGCTGAGTTTCATTAAATGTTAACCATACCACCCACAATCATCTATAAAATCCCTACACAGTTAAATGACAACTGCCTTCCATATATTTAACAAATACTACCCTAGCATCCCACTATTCTCTTCTGTTTACTATCTTATAATGTCATTAAACTTTACATAAACATGGCAGCTCGGAACAACCTTCAATTTTTACATAAGAATGCCCACATTTCTTTTAGCCAGGTGATTACAAATTTGTCTATTATGATTTTGTTCCTGAAGAATCTAATAACTGAATGCGTAGGGCCTACTGTATACACAGACACATGGGAATGATTACAACTGAATGCGTAGGGCCTACTGTACACACAGACACATGGGAATGATTACAACTGAAACAAAGCAAAGGATGATTCACTGTAAACTTTATTTAAGATGTCTGAATATAAAACAACTTTGAATTCACATTCAACAAAAAGTTTTAAATAGCAACAAAAAGTTGTACAATTATTTTTCATAGACACATCAAATAATATCTGAAATGAAAAAGTAATGTAAATAGGAATTATTACGTCTGATTGAAGTAAACACGAGATCACTGGAAAAAAAAATGATTGGTGGATTGTTTTATATTCCTTCAATCATTTAATAATCTCGTGCAGCATAAATAGTTGTAAAGTTTGCATTATTACAAAATCTACATAAAAAAGGATGACATCTTAAATTAATGAGCTTATATAATTAGAGATTATTAAATAACATAAAGATATTAGTAATTCTTTTAAGAATCTACATCCTATATACAACATAAACATGATTTTAGGTTTCTAAGTTGAAGTAATAAAAATATTTTAAAATGGCTTTAGTATAACACTGTGGGGTCCTCCAACAGATTGGCCAATTTATTAAAAAGTATAAGCTGTATCTCTCATAAAAGATTAAAGACTTTGTGGTGGCCCCCTATCGCCTTCATACTGCAGACTTGGTTATCTACAAAAACTGTACAACCGAAATAAAGGTTTTAGAGGTTAAAATATAAGATTAATAATAACTGCTAAGATCTCTATGGTAAGAAATTGGCAAAAGTTAGCAATATTGACAAAGAACTTTTTTTCCTAAGTTCCATGAAAAGACATTTGAAAATCATTTGATATTGTAGATTGTTAATATTACAATTAAGTCACAAAAAATAAAATACTAATTTTAATCAAAACTGTCTAAGAATCATTAAAAAATAAATGTTTTAAGTTGTATGTGAGACGTTTAAATTTCTTATTTAAAAAGATAAATTTATCTTCTAAGTTTAGTAAATATATATCAATCACTTTGCAAATAAATAAATGTGGTTTGAGACTTATGATAATACTGTTATTATAATCGCCCAGCGAGAACTGTGTAGAGTGAATGATAGATCATCTGTATAAACTCAATAACATATCTAGGACAAGTCATTGCTTTTATTTGTATGGACTGATTTTCATGTTCTGTTAAATAAATAAATAGTTGATGCTTTAAAATGAATGGAAAATTTAGCAAAAAGTTGAGATGAAAAAAATAAAATAGAATGTGGATTTTCTTGACCTTAAAAGTAGCTGCGACCATGCCCAAAATAATATTCTAAAAAAAAAAAAAAACGAAAAAAAAAATAACACTTTTATATGCCATAAATTACTGTTGGAAAACAAAATATATTGTAACAAGCATTCATATAAGTTTGTATATAGCTGCCACACTGTCTTAGTCTATTACTTGAATTTACTTGTTATAAAAAATAGTGCCTGATGTAGTCTTTGAAATAATTCAAATACATGCATGACACAAATTTCAAATTATAAAAATTGTTGACAAAATTATAGTTCTTATTTTGTGTGATTAACTGACTAATATGGCAAAATATTGTATCCAAAGTGCAGTATAACTTGAATTGGACAATTATGTTTGTTCATGAATCAGAGGTCAACTGATCAGTAACAAACAAATTGTCCAGTATGACAAAAGTAAAAGTTCATGCTTTTTAAATTTTATTTGTTAGTGTTTAAATAAATTGATTATAGCAGGGATGCCAAACTTGGCCGCCAGAAAATTCACGTTTCTTGCCAAAAGATTCAAATATCAACAAAAGTAAATATTATTATAACTACTACCATAAAAACATAAGGTATGGCATGTGTAAAAAAAAATCATTATTAATTGCTCTATTTTTGGCATCACTGGATTATTGTTTAGTGAAGAGATTAAGAAACCTATAAATGGAAAAACACAAGATCACAAATTTAAAACTATACCAAGTACAAAAGGACTTGCCATGATAGATTGAGTGACACAATTTAGGATAAGATTTTTCAAAAAAGTGAAACCAGGCTAAAAACATTGTTTTTACAACAGCATTAAAAAATAATGCATGACAATACTAAATAAGAGTTTGTCTATCCAAAAAAACAACATGTATAGTTAAAGTGAAACATTATTCAGTAACAAATGACCTCATCACAGAACCTCATCATAATCATTAGTTCAGAAATAGTATTATACAGGACGGGTGGTTGTGCGGTGTAGGGCGCTTAACTGTCGACCGGAGGTGTCCTGGGTTCGAAACTCAGTGAGAACCTTGGGATTTTTCAGGTCCTGGTGAAAGTCTCCAAGTCCAACTACCTTTAAATGGGTACATGACTTTAAGTTGGGGGAGTAAAGGCAGATGGGCGTTGTGCTAACCACACAATCCCTTCATATTCAGAGGTTACAGAAACATGAATTATACACTTCATCTGCCCCGATGAGCCCGTAGGGGTTTAAGGGAACTTTACTTTACTTTTATGGCCATGGCTCAGAAAGCTTTACATATAATGCTACAATATTAAAGTATATCAAGTATGAAGTAATTATAACTGAAACTTGCAAAGTAATTCAACAACAGTTGAACATTAATATATGAACACACACATGAGGCTAACAGTAAAGTATCAACATATTGAAAGAAACAATAAAAAAATAAAAATATATTAATTATTATCACAGTTAACAGACATGGAAAGGTGACTAGTGGGTTCAATCATAGTCACAACTATATTTGTTTCGCTTCTCATGTTATAAGATAATGAAATATAAAACTTGAAAATTTATCAATTTCAATACAGGTATTAAAATCCGAATTCAATTGCTATGCTGCATTCCCAAAAAATATAATCAATAAATACTGAAAATAATTTGCTATATTATATTATTTTTACTGTACAATATTAAAAAAATCTAAAAATGATATAAATAAAAATCAAACATATATTTAAACAGAAGATGAAAAGAAGAAGAAACATCACCTGAAAATTTCAACTGTAAATGTGTAATTTATTTTAGCAATAAGACTAACCTCTGAGTTTATTTCATTCAAGATCAAACTGACCTTTTTTCTTTTTTTTTTTTTTTTTTTTTAACTTTTATTTCAGATGCATTAAAAAGCTGAAAAATAAAACAACACAAGAAAACTATACAATTTGATATAAGATTATGATCAAAAGCAAAATATGTACTAAGATATTATGGGGGTCATTGAAAGATATATCTTCAAAAGATCCTTTTCAGATTACCAATTAATCTGGACCGCCTTATGGAAAAACAATGAAATCCACAAACCAAATCTTCTCTGGTGCAGCTTTGGCAAGTCCTGAACAAACCCATGTTGAATTTAACAAATGACTTTTAATACAGTTTAATACCAACATACAAAATGTAAAACATTGTTAGTATAGTTCATTGAATTAATAGGTTATTAGCAAGTTTATTGAATTTCTAAAGACAACCTTTAATTCATCAAATATCAATTTATCAAAGTATTACATTTTTTGGATTGGGTATAGTCCCATCTCATCTGGAAAATTGAAGTTAAGCTGTAAATAAATTAAAATATATCTGTTGATGTGTAATAATTAGGTGTCTATTAATTCTCTAAAAAAAAAATTTAAACGTCTCATATTTATTATTTTGCTTTCACTGTGTTTATATAATTTTTTCATTAATTATTTCATTGATCTTAAAAGCAATGCACTGTTATCAACAAAAAAGACAGAGGAATAGAAAGTTAAAAGTACATTAAGTAAGTAGTCCTAACCAAATTTTCAAATTTATTTTACACCAAACATATTTATTTGATTGAAAATAACTCTTTGTTCTAAGAATATGGATACCAAATTAATTAAATTTAAAAATAAAAAAGTTATTATGAGCTTATGAAAAAAGGTTTTCAAACGCCTTCAAAAGTCCTTTTTTTTCAGATGCACTTATCTATAAAACACACATGCTTCAAGCTAATGCAACATTCACATAATAACTCATAGACTAATCAGTAAGTAATAGTAACATATAATTTTATTGCTCAAACAGCATTTTGTCAAGTTTGTCAAGGGAGACTTAGAGCACTACTACAGAATTATTTGAATTATAACTCTTAATATTTGATCATGTTAGCCTCAATTCATTCATTGCAAATCGGTATCAAATTGAACCCCATTTTTTTCTGCAAAACCTACATTAATCATTAACGCAACTGATTTTCAGAAAAAATAATGCCAGGCAACTGAACAGGAAGGGGTAAAAAGCAGGGCTCGATTTACCGCCGGGGATATCCCCGGCACTGAGACCTGTCATCCCCGGCTCTGCTTTAGCTAATATATCCCAACCGGGGATGAAACCATAGACATTTATCCCTGGCTGTGCAGACATTTTTTTTCATCCCCGGCACTGGTTTTTTCTTAAATCGAGCACTGGTAAAAAGTAAGAAAACATTTTTCTCTGAAATGGCCAATTGGTAACCTTTTCAATTTTATTTTTCATAATATTTTTTTAGCATCACCAACAGAGATGAGCGGACAGCGGACGCGTCCGCTTGCGGACGCAGATCCGCAGACTTTTCCGAATCCGCGGACTGACAGCGGACGCATTGTATGGTTAAGTTGCGGACTCGCGGACTGACGCGGATCTTCTTTAACGTTACCATAAAAAAAATTTCAAGTCATTTAAACTGCTAAATTTCAGCTATGCGGACGCGCAGACTGGTCCGCAGACCAATTTTGTAAGATTCTGCGGACGCGGATCATTGATAGAAATCCGCGGGCGGACGCTAAATTTCAAGATCCGCACACCTCTGATCACAAAATGTATTTTTAATATTTTAAAAGTGAATATTTGAATGAACTTCAATCGGATATCAGATACTGATTAGCTGAGTGAGAAAAAGAAACTTTCACTGAAAGTAGTACAAAATTGCCCTTTTGAGCATGTGAAGTAGTTTTTTTATGCTGGTTCGGACTACCTACTTTAAGCAATCTAAATGAAAGCATACAATTTAATTAAGAACTCCATCAAGTAATTTACAGCCACTTGACTAGGGACTAGGAATCACGGAAGATTAATTGAATAAGAGTTCAACTATACAGTTGAAAATGCCATTTAAAATAACTACATTTTTAAATTCATCACTATCATACCTTTAACCGATGTGGTCATTGGGGAATGAATGGACACATCAACAGACATATTTCTCCATTATTGCCTATCCTGAGTGGCTGTCTTTAATGCATTCATCAGTAATTTTAAGATTAATTACATGGTGGCTTACTCCAACATTTCAAACATAATTTATCTTTAAAGCCAAAAATGTTTTTTTTTTCTATTTTGAACTTAAAATTCTTAAATCCTGTACAATGTATTAACAAAAAAATATTACCTTTCACAATAATTGAAAAAAAAAGAAATCCTTATTATGTGAGAGGAGAAAATAAATAAATTTGATTTATTCTCAAAACATTTTTTTTAAAAAAGACATTTTTCATCATTACAAGTCCACTTAAAAATGGACGGACTCTGTTTAGGTCAACAAGAATAAAGATTTCATAAATTAAATTTTTAAACTGATAAATTTAATACTAAACTTGTTTTCCTGATTCAGTCATATAAGAAAGAAGCCTGTGATCTCACTGACATATGTATATTAGAATCAAGGTTGTAGTTTAATTGATGTAGGTATTTTAAGAAAAAAAAGTCTATTTTAAAGTTACTAAATTTTATCTCATATTGGAACGCTTTCTCGGCACTGAGACAGCGCCTTATTTTAAACAATGTATGTTTAAAAGAAAAAATGTTTCTCCCTTCAGCAATACATTTTATTAGACTTTAACCAGAGAGTGAATATATTAAGTACAAACATGTATCATCATACAATGACATTACAGACCAGAACTATCCAATGTTTCTTGCAATGAATTTGCTGTATTAGGACTGTTAGTGGATGCTGAAGTGGGAGATCCTGACCTATATTTGAAGAAAAAATATTTTTTGAGAATTCTGTGTTCATTTTTTGTTTCAACTAGCATTCATTAAAACCATTCTCTTCAAAAAAAAGAGTCAACAGTAGACTGGTAACAAATTAAGTTATTTACAAAAACACAGCAAAGAAATTTTGAACCCGAAGGGCATCTCAAGTTAGTCTAGTAGTCACTGCATATTACAGGACTATGTGTAAAACATCCAATTTTTTGTTTTTACCCTTAAAAAAACTATCTGTAGAACTCAAGAACTAATCCAAGTTCATGTAATCTAAATGGGGACTTTAATGCCCTAGGCTCTACTCCATGAGCATCCCACCCCTATTTGATAATGCAGACTAATTTAAAAATATATTGAAATATATAAAAATGAATAGCAGCTATAACTAGTCAACCAATCTCACACTACTACCCAAGACATAGTTTATAACTATACTGTTCCCCAGGTTACTCAAGACATAGTTTATAACTATACTGTTCCCCAGGTTCATCAAGACATAGCTCAATACTATACTTTCCCCAGGTTCATCAAGATATAGCTCAATACTATACTTTCCCCATGTTCATCAAGATATAGTTCAATACTATACTTTCCCATGTTCATCAAGACATAGTTCAATGCTATACTTTCCCCAGGTTCATCAAGATATAGTTCAATACTATACTTTCCCCATGTTCATCCATCAAGACATAGTTCAATACTATACTTTCCCCAGGTTCTAGAATATGGACAGTAATTTAAAATAATTTTCCTTTTAAAAATGTTAAAATGATAAAGAAAGTCAAGGTACATTGATGTGAAGTTTGAAAAGAAAAAAGATATTAGGTAAAAGTATCAGAAGTATACAAAACAAATATTGCTCTACAAGTACACCACACTAGCTAACAGTCAAAAAAATTCTTATTTTATTATTCACTAGCTCTCATTATTCACTTGCTTTATACATGAACTAACCATAATACATAATTTTTATTTGACTTAATATATCAATCAGGTGAAAACATATCATTGTCAATTTGTCGAATTACTTTGATCAAAAGATTATTATGTTTGAAGTGAGTTACAGCCCCTGCTATTTTTTGGTCTGACATTTTTTGAGTAATTATCTACCAGCTTAAAGGAAATCATTTTTTTTTTTCAACTAATGCAAAATATGAAATAAAATCTAAAAAAAAAAAGAAAAATCTGTAAATTGAAAAATCTATTTTCATTAAAAAATGGCCTTGAAATAAGGAAATGTTTTGATAGTGGTAAAACAATATTGGAATTAGGACAGTACATGTTCAATAAACTGATAAACAAGGGATAGAATTAGATGGTAAAAAATATTTAAACTTAAACATGAAATTAAAAACAGCTTGATGTAGAAAATGAAACTTTTTTTTAAACTAGCATTTGTTTATAGTTTATAACAAAATGCAAGAAAGTTTAATATTATAGCGCTTACTATTAATAGCAAATAATTAACATAAGTTTTGAGGAAATTCTGGACTGACTAAGTTAAAGTACAGACAGACAAACTAAAAAATACAATACTAAAAAAGAACAACCAGCAAAGAAGTTTAGGCCTAAATAAATAAATAAATAGCCCCCCTCCCCCCAGAGCGATTTTGTATTCCTCTATAAGGAAATCTAAAAATGTGTTACAACTTACAAACATACTTACTGAAAATTTTTTTTGTAAAAAAAAGTGACTTGTAATGTAATGTATAATATCTGTATATATCAGTTAGTCTAAGGTACAGGTTATTTTACTGGTACAGGATGTGTCTGAATTATCTCTTAGAAATTTAAATTATCATCTATCTTAGGCATGTTCTAAGGTGGCCTAAATATAGTTATTTTGGTTTTGGTAATTTAAAAGTTGTTTTCACTAGTAAAGATGGGGAAGGAAATTATTATTAATAGAAATCTTGACAAACTGGCTACGCCAGTTTATGGCACAACTTTCCATGACATTATGTACATGCATATTTTGAAAACTTACACAAGGACAATATTCAATAAAACAATAGACTTAAACTTTTTTGGCTATTAATAGATACTCCAAACCGGATGTAAATTAAAATTTGTTTGCAATATTTTACAAATAAACTTTTCAATAAAGCTTGTAATCAATAATAATCTCATTGATATAATTAACATATAAAGAAATTTTTTTATTGAAGGAAGCACACCAATGAATTGTGAGTTTACATGGGAAAATTGCCTCAGTAAAGTATACATTTTGTAATTTAATACACGAGCACTTAATAATTTTAGGTACAAAAACTGATTCAACATCTGGTTTTTAGTGCCTTATTTTTTTTATGTATCATATTATCTTAGAGTAAATTTTTTTCACTTTGAAAAAAAAACAAAAACATGAAAATTAATGTTTTAAAAAAAATGTGTTTCTTTTTTTTTTTTTTTAATATATATATATATATCAGTGTTAAAGTAATAAATAACACAAGAATTAGTCATATACTTATGGAGAACTTTAGGTCTAAAGATACGACTTTAAAAGACAGCAAAAGGTGAGAAAAGTTTAAAGCTTTAAAGTTGTATAACTTTCTGAAATAATGATAAATAGTGATGGTTCTTAGAATAAATAGTTAATTGAGATGAAATAGAAAATATAATTGTACAGTGGGTATTCGGTTAACGAACTTAATCCGTTCCACAATTATGTTCGCTACCCGAATCGTTCGTTAACCGATCATCGATTTACCATATATGTTAATGGAAATTCGATTAATTCGTTCTGGAGATCCTAAAAATTAAATTTAAAAAAATTGTCATGCACAAGAATAATTTCTTAGTAAGTTTATTTATTACAAATATAATACATACATATGGTCTTGCTTATTAATCAGTTCTTTTCCTTTCTTTGGACATTAAAGAACATGTCCAATGTCGATTGTTTTTCTCTCTCCTTCAGGACTTTCAGGAAATGATTGATAGCAATGTCGTTGTGAAGATCAGCAACCCTATTGACATCAGCTTGTTTAATGCTAGATCTCCTTTTAAATTTTGTAATCCAGCCAGTGGTAGCCTTGAATTCTAGATTTTCGGAGGACAAGCCTGGAATATTTGTTCTTTCAATTTCTCAAAAATTTCTCCAGTCTTCTCTTGAATGATGGCCATTCTAGTTACATCTCTTTTCACCTCCCGTTCATTTATCCAAACTAAAAGCAAACTCACGAGTTTATCATGGATGACACTTTTTTTGCTTCTCAAATGTAGTTTTCGTTACTCCTTTAGCGGCTTGAGTCTTCTTGATGATATCTTTTTTAGCTAGGATTGTGCCTACTGTGAACCTGCTCAAGCCGTACTGTTGGTAACATCAGTCATTATTTGTCCACACTCTACTTTAGTTATAATCTCTTGTTTGGTTTTTATGGTGAGCACAGTTCTTGACACTCCACTCTTTTCAGGTCCCATAATATTGTCAAATTTTCGGGGGTTTTTTATACGGCGTTTAGAGAAGCACATACAAAAACCACAAGGACATAAACTAACTACATATGTATGGTACACAATTGACAAAGTGTCGTCGCACACTACCCTACGCGTCGTACTGTGCTGCCTCACTGCTACGTAGTATGAATGATGACGTGTCAGCGCACGCGCACATCCATTTTCAGGACAAATTGAGGACTGATGTCGGGTGTTCCAAGAGCCGAGACGTTTTCGTTAGAATTAATTTTTGTTCGTTATCCGAATTTTGTTCGTTGTCCGAACACAAAAATCTTTCCTGAAAGTGTTCGTTGTCCGATTTTTTCGCTGTCCGAACAGTTCGTTAACCGAATACCCACTGTAGTTTCAGTCTAAAAAAATTGGTTTGGAGTACCTACTAGTCTATCACACAACAATTATAATTTAAAATAGCAAGCACCATATACAATTATACATGTATCAACTCTAGAGAACTAAGTATTCCTTATTCAAAGATGTGTGAGTACACTAAGATTCTGAATTATTTTTATTTGGAAAAAATAACTATCTGACAATTTAGCAAGAATATATAAATATGTATCTCATTTTGAGTGATTCAAACAGTGAGGGAGTTGCCAATTGTTGAGTGATTAAGTTAAAATACTTTAACCAAGGCTGAGATTATGAGCATAAAAAAAGTTTTGATATTTAATCAACAAAGACACCATTTAGTTTCTGAGGGTGGAATAAAGAAATTAAAAAAAAAAAAACTAAGCAGACAATCTGCAGAAAGTGATGTAGGTGGTAAAATTTAAATAAAATACTCAACTCTACCAAGTCCTGATTCTCTGAGCGAGCTAAAGAAAAACACAGAATTACATGACATTGTTCTCATACAGATGTTCTTTAATATTACAGTGAATTTGATTTTTTTTCTTTGGTGTGATAAATTAATTGACTTGGAATTAAAAAATAAACAGTTAAAATAACAAAAAAATATTCCATTTCAAAATGTTTACCATTAATGAAATCTCTTATCAGTTTTCTACTATAAGAAAATATTTCATACACATGTATTTCATTTGAAGTTGGTTTTCAGTCAATTGAATGGTTTACCACCCATGATATATATTTGCTCACCCCACCATTCCTGGCAATAAATAACAGTAACATTAAGAATCCTTTCAATAAACCTGATAACCTAAATGCACTCAGATTGTGTAGAAAAAATGAACAAGTAAATTAATACAATTGAAAAAAGTTCTTACTTATTGATTTAGCTGGATGTGGAGGAAGTAAGAAGCATATACACAAGGCAACACATACATGCCAGAAACTGTGTAAATATTTGTAGTTTTCTTGTGTTTCTAAGAAGATGAACACAATACCGCCAGCTGCCGCCAATACACATCCAGGTAGGAAAAAGAAAACATAACGTCTCCATGAGGGATACAACTTCTTCATCTTGTACATCTTTATCCCCTTAAAAAAGAAAAATATTGAACTGACATTAAATGTATCATTTAAATGAACACTTTACAACTATTAAGTTTTGATACTATATAAACATTTAAATATGTTAGGGCTAATGTTTGCAGTCTGGGTTATGTCAGATCTTCGCCAGAAGAAAAATTTATTGCAAACAGGTCGACCACTGGGCATGGCCGAAATGCCTTTCTTTAATAAAATTTGTTGGGATGGTTGTGTGATTATTTTGGTGGGAAATTTCAAGGGTAGACTTTCACTATTTTGAAACTATTTCAATTACTCAAAGTGTCGACATTGGCCAGTCAGCATGTACACTAGTCAATGTCAGACATTAGCTACACTGCAATCAATGACCATAGCATATATAAATATTAGTAGAAACAAAGACTTATATGATTATAGAAATTGTTGTTTATTCAGTCATGAATGAAATGTTTCAAAAAAAATAGTAACAATTTTTTTTTTGGGCCTATGTAAGTGTGTAAATTGTGTTATACAGTATGTTTATATTCACATCTACATCATTTTATTTTTATGGGGCAAATAAGCTAAATGTGACAAAACCCCCAAACACAAGAGTTATGTAATGGATTAGTGCTGAAACCATATCGGTGATATGGCTAAGAGGTGCCATATTTTTTTACAAAACTGTATCGGTGACAGGTGATACACAAGTTATAGGGAACAAACTCACACAATGACACATTTAAAGATGACCAGCTCCGGATTTAGAATACGTAAAATACTTTTTTAAATAGATTATAGGTCAGTGGTGGCGAACCTTTTTTGGACCACGAGCCCGAAACTCAACCAAAAAGACACTTATTTAAAGCAAAGTGCCAACACTCCAATTAAAATTAAAGAAAGTGATAGTTTAATCACGTACCGACTGATGAGGTTTTAGATCAAATATGGCACCTTTTAACTAAATCGACCATACAGTTTTAGAATTAATTCTATTTTATAGCAGAAATATGGAAGCTCATTAAAAAATTGAGGAACGTGTTAGAATGTTACCAACTGGGCTATGGGTGCAAGCGTTTAAACTGATTATTTTGAATGTTAATGGAATGAACAGAATGGAAAGACACACATCTACTAAGAGGAAAATTAATCTTATACATTATAAAAGTAACATTCTACTATTAGTTTTATTTTCAACTATTAAAAATTAATAGTGTCCCTTTGAATAGAGTAAATTAAAGGAGTGGTACCGGGTATTAGAAATACAAGAAATCAACTTTTAATATAGGGGTGAAGACAAAGGGGTAGTGGTTGACCGAACTGTGTACAGCACTCGACTGTCGACCTCGACTATCGACCTAAGAGTTGCAGGTTCAATCATTAGCGAGAACCAAGGGAAATTTACCAGGTTATGGTGAAAGTTGATGTAAATGTCCCTCAAGTTCGCCGAGCTTTAATCAGGTACCTGACTTAAGTTGGGGATGTATAGGTGGCTGGTTATAGTGCTAACCACAAAATCACTTTATATGCCATGGTTACAGAAGTGGATGAATTCTACCCTTCATCTTCACCAAGGGTCTTTTAGGGCTCAGGGAACCTTTATACTTTTACAGCTTTTAGTCACAGGTAAACTACAAGATACCTTTGTTAGGAAAAGAATAAACCATAAAAAGATATTACCATTGAAGTGACCCAACAATATTTAACAAACCAGTAGGTAAGGTCATTCAGAATGCACAATTAGACTTGCAAGGTGTTGAGCACTAAATGAACTACATTATGAGTAAAAAGATATAACATAAGGGATGGTAGTGCTTACAAAGTGTTGTGTGATGATGGGATGTATTTCACATGCTGTATCGATGATATATCACTGTGAAAGACTCACCCAAGAAACTGCTATAGTGAAGAGACCACCTAGCAGTGGTACAGCTATCAGACACACACTCCTTCTATCATAAACAACACCAATTAAAATACCAAAAGGACCAAAAGCTTGAAGAACATTCCTTATCCAAATAAACCTGTTAGTAATTTATTGAAAGATAATATTTGGTTGTTAGTAATGAGAGATGCATTCCCTAAAGCACAAGTTAGTAAATGTTAACAGAAAATTTAATCACAATTGAAAGATAATAGACAAATTTATATGGCACTATTAAAAGTTATTCTATGTTATAGAGTCAGAGATAAGTTCAGCTTGCTTCAATTCTCATGACGAAAATTATTGTCTTGTTTGGACTATTAAAATGTATCTAATTTAAAGATAATATGTTGTTTGGAGTATTAGAATGTATCTAATTTAAAGATAATATGTTTTTCCTGCTGAAAAAAATGTAAGTTAAATTTTTTCTAATGAATATTGTAACTGTGTCAATGGAAAGTTTTTTTTGTTAATTAGATTTATTTATAGTCATCATTATTATCAGTATGATCAAATGGAAAAAACCCAACAACAATACTTCATTTTAAGGTACAACAAAATCAAAAAATTATTTCTGTATATTAGAAAAATCATCTATAACATGTTATTCAAGGTAAGAAAAATGTGTACTTAATAGAACGCAGTGACTACGGTTCAGTCCGACCGAACCCATATTTTTTTTTTCTTCGCGTACCAGCCATAGATATTGCTCCACACCCTAACCCTATCCCTAACCCTGACCCTAATTCTGAAAAACAAAAATATGTATATATGCCATGTTCCTTTATACCCTAATATAATGGTTTTGGCTGGTGCCGGAGCCACTGCGTTAATAGAATATGAATAGAATATAGAATACAGTAAAGTACTTAATAGAATATAGAATACAGATAAGTATACTTAATAGAATACAGGTAGTTCACCATAGCTCAAACACCAGACAATAATATTTTTAAGCTGCAATATTCTGCTCTCTTCAACCCACCTACAATGTTCATCATGCAATATTGTGACTAAGAAAATATTAGTAAGTAAGCCGCAGTATCTCCCATGTTAAATAATGTACAGGCTGACTGTACTTACCTAATCTGGGCCATGGCTATCAAGGTGTACCATATGGAACAGTAAGAACCAAAGAAATCTGCAGCTTGAAGAACATCAAATGATATAATACACAAACGATATAAACCAAGTCTGTCCCCATCACATGCATGATAAAACTAAATGAAAAGTGAAATTATGGTCAGAAGCATAAAAGCAATAAGTAGTTTATTGTATGAGTCTACAGGCACAGCAGTAAAAAATGTAAACATGAAGTAAACCTCTTTTTGAACAGCCCAGCTTTAACCTTTTCCAAATTATATACAGAATGGAAATTAATCCCCCTTAGCTGTCATAATTAAATAAAAACTAGAGTTAACTTAAATAAAAAACAGCAATGCTTGATAATATTACAACCCAATATTGAGCTTAAATCCCCAATGGACTAACACAGGCATCTAAATAATAACATAATATAATTAAATTCAAATAGAAATTAAACAAGCCCAAGTTCAAGGCCACTTTTTTTTTCTTAATAAAATTGATTAGAAAATAAAAATAAAATTAGAACCCATTTTTTTTTTTTCCTAACTTGAAAAGATTTTGTAATTCAAAAATTTCAAGTGGTACTTAGCAAAAACTATACATGATTAAGATAATTATCAGCTTTCCTAATAATTCCATTTTTAACTTACTGTAGAAAAAAACATGGTATATGTGTAAATAAATGCTTCTACAAGGAAACGACGCTTAGCTGCAATGGTGATTGCTGGCAAGAAAAACAAATTGGACAATGTCAGGAGAAAAGCTGCAGCCAACTGAATCACAACTGACTGGGCCCTGGTGCTGTCTGTGCAGGCATAGCCCTGATAGTCTGCAATATTTTATAATTATATGATTATATAATGTGTATATGTATATATACATATCTATATTTTGACACCGGAATGTTCCACCCTGCAGCCATTTTGACCACTGGATAGTTCATCCCTGTCAACTTATTAAAATATCATTTAAATTATTACTTATTTGTGCATGTAATTGTTTTAAATATGATGGACTATCTAAATTTTTGTTTAAATATGTTGGACTATATAAATTTATTTTTTAAAGTAAGTGTAGAAGTATTGTTCAAAATGTGTTAGTTTCAAATTTAAAAAAAAAAGGGTGAAACAATTTGATCACACATTTGTGACAATCATGCAAACATTTTACAACATACACAGTAGGGTGACAAACAAATGCATTGTAAATGCTCTCAACCTTTTATTTGGTTCCATTTAATGAAAAAATTATATTGGGAAACTTTGGAGACAATCCGTTGATGTTTAGGGGTTGCTCAACGCAGTTTAAGTTTGCAAGGTTACTCAAATCCACATTTTTCATATTTATCTCTTCTATTTTGATAATGAAGTTGAGAATGTTTTCAATATTTTATTATTTGTTAATTTTATGATTCATCATACATAATACACAACATTGAAAATTTTTCTACATCAAGTGAAACTCTTCGAAATACACTTATTGAAAAACGTGGAGAAGTCGCAAAAAGAATTATTTCAGATGTCAGTCCACAGATCCCATTAACTGTACATTGGGACAAAAAATTGTTACCCGATTTGAACAGTAGAGATGAAGTGAATCGACTGCCCATATTAGTGACAGGATATGATGTAGAAAAACTGCTGTCAGTCACAAAACTGGAGGGAGGCAGTGCCAAACAGATAAGTTACGCTATTGAGCAAGCTTTAAAAGACTGGAACATTTCATATGACAAAAATTGTGGCACTCTGTTTTGATACTACTTCAAGCAACACAGGTATACATTTAGGTGCTTGTACCCTGCTGGAGAAATTAATTGGAAAATCTTTATTATACACAGCCTGTCAACACCATGTTCATGAAGTGATTTTATCCCATGTTTACAAAACATGTTTAGGAGCATTTTCTGGTCCAGAGATTAAGTTGTTTCAACAATTTCATGATCAGGGGAGTAAAATTAATTCTGAATCATAGCATTTAACTGATGCAGATGTCAAAGTTTATGATTCGCTTGTACCATCAGCAGTAGAATGTGCTGTAAATATGCTGCAAGGAACAAAACAACCTCACGACGATTACAAAGTATTTTTGCAACTGTCGATAGTTGTTTTAGGAGAAACTCCTCCAGGCCAAAGTGGAATAACTTTCCGTACTCCTGGCGCTATACACCAAGCACGATGGATGGTGAAAACACTGTACTCTATTAAAATTTACTTGTTTCGACATCAATTTTTTTTAACAAAAAATGAAGAAAAAAATCTCCATCGATTTTCAATTTTTTCAATTTTTGATTTACATGTAACATTGGTTTCGGGCTCCCATCTCTTCATCTGCTCCTCACAATGACCTGACTTTGATTAAGAAATTGAATAATTTCAAAATATTTGACAAAGAAGTTGCTGAATCTGCCTTTAAAGACATTGCAGGACATTAATGGTATTTAACTGAAGACCTGGTGAGTCTCTCTTTTTTCAGCAATGATGTTGATAATCAAACTAAAGAAAAAATGTTGATTGCACTTAAAAACAGGTAAAAAGGCTTGAAGGCAAAGGATTCATGGATAAAATTGTAAGCATGAACTTAGATGACTTTGTAACAGAGAGATCAAAATTTGTATTTGAAGTGGTTGGAATAAATTGGACAGTCATGAAAGAAAATCACCCAGACACGTGGAGTACAGCAACTGAATACCAGGAAGCATATATAATTGTTAATTCTATGAAAGTTATAAATGATACAGCCGAAAGATGAAACTCAATTGCAAATATATTTTGCAAACCATGGAAGAACATCGACGTCATATTCCAGATATGCGGAAGTCTACAATTGTGAAGGCATTAATGAAAACAAACAAACAATCAACAAGTAAACATTCTGAAATCAAACATTGAATAAAATCATATAAATAACACTTAATTTGAATAACATAATTAAAACTTTGTATTAGAAAAAAATTAAAATGTGTTTTTTTAATTTTTTGTTGACCCTTAAATCTGATAATTTCAATTTCATTGAGCAACCTCTAAATATAAAAATATCTAAATAATATTTTGCAGAGTTTATTTTTTCATTAAAAGGAACGGAATAAAGGGTTGAGAGTTCAATTTCTAGAACTTTGATTTTTTTTTTGTCAACCTTATACACAGCCATATACATTTTAAACAAAAATATCTTAGTCAGCAGCATCAAGCCCATAGCAGCCATAGCAGTGGTGGCGAACCTATGGCATGCGTGCCACAGTCGACACGCGACTTAAAAAATCACTTCCTTTAATTTTAATTGGAGTGTTGGCACTTTGCTATAACTAAGTGGTGTTTTGGTTGAATTTCGGGCACACTGTCCCAAAAAGGTTCGCCACCACTAAGTGATAGGGTTAAACATGGGCCCAAAACACATTCTGATAGACAGGGTTGAACAGTCTGGGTCAAGCCGTCCGGGGCCATAACATTTGGGAATTATAAATATCTCTATAAATATTTATTTATTTCAGACAATTAGGGAATAATGGATCAATGGGATCATTTATTTTGAACAATACAAAAAGATACAAGTGCTAGTCATGAACGCTGGAATTTTTATTCCAATAACTGGGACAATTAAAGAGATTGCTGGGATAGGCACAGCCGCACAATCTGGCTGGATGCTGTGGCTATTAATAAGAGGACAACTTAATAGCCTTCAATGGCTTTTGAGGGAATATTAATTAATTATTTTTTTTAAACTGGCAAAGGCACACGAGTCTCTCAGTGTGACAATGAAGAACACTAAGTTGAGTGTTTTACCTGCATTACATTTACATGCTGCTAGGATGACATTCTGTGAACCTTGACCTGTAACCTGACAACGACCTTTGCCTGAGCAGCTATTCTCCATGCACTGTTGTATTTCCAGGCTCATCTCTGCTGTGATATTTGGAGGGCAAACTACTGTTCCATCTCTGGCAAATTTAAAACTTAATACCTTTCAATATTGAAAGCGTACATTTATACAGTATTAATAGCTGATCACATTCAACACATTATTCTAGGAAGTATTATATTTTGGTAAAATTGTTGATTATAATAGGTGGGAAAAAAAATACTTTGCAAATTAAATAGATATTAATAACAGACTATAAAATTTAGTTTCAGATGAATTTGAATAATGAATCAAACTAATGCATACACTGCAGAACTAAAATGGATATTAAGATAATCAAGACTTACAATCCTTGTTTATAACATCGAACTTGGACAACAATATGCCAGGTCCCTGCTCTTGGGTATGGCACATACTGGACTATTTGGGAAAAATTAACACCTGTCACAGTGCGATTAATAACATCGGGTAAGCTTTCACAAAGGTCGAAAGTTTCATTGAAGGCGGGTAATTGACCGAATATCAAACCTCCACATAGATGCACATAGGTAGACATACCCTATGAAAATAAAAAAAAATATTATTCCTAAAATTAAATAGTAATAAGAAAGACAAATAATAAAAATGGTTTTACTATTATGAAGAAAGAAAACTTTAGTAACTACAAAATACTCATGTTTAATATTCATGGGGAAAAAATTATTAAAACTAAAAGCCTATGTGATGTTAGCATTGTACCAGATATACATGTTGATGTATTTGGTCCAATACAAAGGAGGATAATTTAAAGTTGTCCTGATATCCCATCAGAATGTAACTTTAAAGTTATATGGTTTCTTAGCCCTTAAGACCCATCGGGGCAGATGAAGTGTAGAATTCATCTGTTTCTGTGGCCACAGCATATTAAAGGGGTTGTGTGGTTAGCACAACTCCGGACTGCCTTTACTTCCCCAACTGAAGTCAGGTGACCATTTAAAGCTGGGTGGGCTTGGGGGGCTTTCAAACACTTTCACTAGGACCTGGAATAATTCCCTTGGTTCTCACCATGGATCGTTGTCGGGACGGTCAGGTCAACAGTCAAGCTCATTGCTCCACTCGACCAGCCCTCAACCCGTTATATACACAATAATATTATCAAAAATTAACTTTTTGAAGTTTATATTTAACAGATATGTATGTAATAGAGCTTCTAGTAATTAACTTTCTGGCCATTTATGACTCTTTTTTTGAATAACATCAAAACTAATGACACAACTTAATTAAGTCACTAAAAAGGAATTCAGCTTAGTGTTATTGAGTTTACATACAGCATTCATAGTTGTTGTATTTGCATACAGCATTCATAGTTGTTGTATTTACATACAGCATTCATAGTTGTTGTATTTACATACAGCATTCATAGTTGTTGTATTTACATACAGCATTCATAGTTGTTGTATTTACATACAGCATTCATAGCTGTTGACAAAAGAATGGAGGTTACATCCAGAATTAAGTGAATAGTGAATGAAAGCTTACATATGTATAGTTTGAGACCTGCATCCGCCACTTCAGTGTACCTCCGGTATCCCCTGGATCTTCTATTTGAAAAGGTACGGTAATCACAGGGGCTTTAGTTAAGTTTACTTTATTGAATGAAACTGAATTCCCATTAATGTAGCCGAAGTAAAGGTTAAAAGTCTGTGGGGTCTGAATTTTATCTAACAAAGGCAAAGTTCTGCAAAAACTTTTGGATCTGGATGACCATTCTTCGCACTCTGAAATGAGATTTAACAGTTGGGATAAACACTAAACATAAACAATGTTTCAATATAACAATTCTGTAAAATGATATACAATATGATATATCACTAAAATACCAAAAAAGTTTTAAATTAAGGTATTTTTTTAGGATTAATTTCTTGATGAGTATAATACGCATTCACCATTTAAAACAATTAACAGAATATTAAATTTATGGAATGAACGGGATAGGACCAGCTTCATGTATTTATAACTGTTAAATTATATTCTATGCATTACAACTTACGATGTACAGTAACATTGAATGTTATCTGCTGAGCTGTAAGTCCTCCACTGTAATGTATCTCAATCAGCTGTATATCATCTAAAGTTGGTGAAGTTATTTGCATAGAACAGTTCACCTGGTGATCCTGACAATACCCAATCTGAATGCTGGTCAGCTGAGAGGGAAGGTATGTGATTGTTAAATTACACGGTTCAAGCTGACAGTTACTAATGATGACATCATAGCTGAATGTTGACCTAGGTATTCTGAAGCTGTAAATCAAAATGTAACACTTTGAACTATTCCGCAGACACATTAAAGAGGTGACTGTCACTAGCATTCAATTAAATTATTATGAGTGGTTAATAGTTCACAAACAGTAAAATATGATATTATATTCAGCGATTCATCCCATGTTTGGACCTTTAAGCATGAGAGAATATAAAGAATATACAGAGATGCTAAGTAGGTATAAGCCACAATCAGTCAATACTAACACAACAGAAAACACCATCCGTATAATGTCAGGATGTCAAGGTGACTTGGTAAGTCCAGTATGGGAATTACTTCAGCAGAATCACTTTGGTAAAAAGTCTACCCTATACATCCATCAGAAATAAAAACATTGCATTATTTTGATTTAGAGTTTAGTTTTCTCCAGATGAACCTAGTCAGGGTATAAAGATGCAAATCCCTAAACTTAGAATACTCCCCAGCATTTCAATATATAGAAATATTTCTTACAAAGAAACAAAATAATGTAACGGATGATTTTCACAGCTAATAGACTTTGCTTATATTCTTGTAACAACTTAGACAGATGTTAAATAAGGGGGTTATTTTTACAGCCATTAGACTTTGCTTATATTCTTGTACCAACATAGACAGATGGTAAATATAATGTAAGGGGGTTATTTTTACAGCCATTAGACTTTGCTTATATTCTTGTATGAACATAGAAAGATGGTAAAAATAATATATTTTTTCTTTAAAATGTGGCTTTATACCAAGGACTATTAGTTTACAAAATATCATATAGTAGTTAATAAGCCTTTTCTTCCAATAGTTGATTTTATAATCAATTTTTTTTTTTAATTTTTTGTTGTAACTGTTGGTTTATTTTTTTTTTAAAATCCAGTGGCCTCCACTACTGGTCTTTACATTATGCCAGTATACATTTTTAATTAGCAAATCACAATGTCACACACTTGTAAGTAAATATGTCTGCTTATGACAATGCCTAATACTTAACTGGCTAATGTAAACATACAGATTACACAAACAAACTTTGCACAGTCCAGAAGTAATAAAATGAGCCCATTACCCCAGATACTCAAAAGAGTATTGTTGACACTTGTCGTTTTGTTTTGGATGAGCTAGTTTTATGTTTACTGATGAAAATAAAAGCAGAATCAGAGAAACTGTAATGGAGGTTGTATATTAATCAGTAGTTTTTAACTAGACTTAGACTTGCAAAGCCTTTTCAGTGGAAATATTTACAAGGTAAAATATCAAACAGTTATATATATAATACTGATTCACATATTTATGAAAAAAATATAGTTTTGATGAACTATTAGTTTAACACAACTCGAACATGAAAATATTTTTGGAGACAGTGGACAATGTAGTAACAAGTTGAGACAAATATCCTACAAATTTGTTAGCTCTCCTTTGAAATACGGAAATGATATCCTCAAAACTACTGACAGCAGTCTTTCAAAAGAAAAAAAACAAATACTTTCTTTCAAACAAATAAAATACAACACAAATAAAATAAAAAAAAAAGCAAAACAGCTGCGAGACACAAATCAAATGTATGCACATTGATACAACACTAATAGAAAATTAAAAAAAACTATACAGCCAAGAGACACTAATAAAATACACACTGATACAAAACAACTGGCATTTCAAAAAAACTATACAAACTTAAGCTGCACAAAAAGATAAAATAAGAGGTTGAGTAGGGAAACAAATATTTTTTTAACTTAAAACATTTTTACTTGTAACAACTCAGGATTACAATGAGACCATTCTCAGATAAAAATATTCTGAAGCCCACAAAGAGCCATTGCCACTGACTGAGAAACACTAGCCCCAAAATATGAAGTGTTAACTCTCAAGTGTTTTTTTTTTAATAGCCATATTTACTGATGAAACTAAAACTTGTACTGATTTAGTAATACAGGAGATAGCCACTTTAGATGCACTTGAGGACATTTCAGAATAGCACCAATTAACATTGTTAAAAGTTATTGTGTCAACATTGAAGTTGTAAAACCAGTGTATTATTTACAAGGTTTTTTTTTTTTATAAACATATTTTCAATTATTTTCAAAGTTTTAAGATTATAGAAATAAAAAAAAAAAAAAGCATGCTTATGCAAAGGAAATTTACCTGAACATTTTGCCACTGGTATTGATCTGGGTTGTCTGTGCAGTGTTGTATGTGATAACTTTAGTAGTCATGGTTTCTCCCAAATTAATACGCGACATAAGTGAATAGTAACACTTATTTTCTGAATCAAAACCCTGAAGAAAATTGGGCAAAATATTGACACTGAACTAAATTTTTAAAAAAAATGACTGATGGATTCTCGCATGGCTTTAAATCTCTTTTTTTAATCATTCCAAATATGTAAAATATAACAACATTTTTCTTGTACATTTAATATTCATTTTAAATAGACAGGAAGCAGGTATGTAATCAATTAAACACTTCAAGTACCTTTTGCTTGATCTCAGTTGCTACATAGTCATTGTATGCTATTATAAACCAGTTTCCAGGTAATGGTCTGATTACTGAAAAAGAAACTTGGGTGTCTGGATTCATTTCTAACATAAATGTAGGCCATGATGTCACAAAGTCAGAAGGGAAGGAGAACTCTGTTTGATGAACTAAGGGCAGACCTCCATGCTGAATCAAACTTAAAAAGATATTTGAAACATGAAAAACGTTTCTAGTGTTTTCTATAAATCTAACATAGAAATTTTAAAAAGGTTGTAAAAGTTTAGTGACTTGAACATTTCAGAGTTACAAGCTAAACTTTAAATTCACATGATTATATAGAAAACATCTGTGTTTTCGGCAAATATAATATATTTTCAACAACTTTGAATTAATCACATAAGCTGACTATAACTTTTAGAGTAAGATACATATAAGGTATAATAAAAGTAAATGTGAGCCATTCTTATTTTGTAAATTAGATTTTTTTAAAGTCTTGCTCTATGTAATTCATATAAAATACTGTAACCTTTACCATAAACGTAATAAATGTTGATATTTTTTGTAAGAATTTAGTAATTGAAAAAGTACATACATATTGGCTGTATAGTTAGGACATTCTTTTCTACTTCTGGCTGTTCTTATGGTAAAGTTGACATAAGATAATCCAGAAGGCACTGTGTGTTTGACTGGTGTTAAATCTCCATAATAGGTGTACCCAGTGATTTCTTCTGCTAAATTCATTACTGTATTTGCAGATACACCAAAGCCTAGAAATTAAATATTTGTCATATAGTTTACATATTTAATCATGAATGTAACATTCAATAGTCTGATAAGTCAGCACTCAGCACTCTGAATTTTATTTTCCTGTAGTTATTAGTCTGCTAATAAACTGTTAACTTAAAATAATACATTTTAATAAAAGTATTTTTTTTTATTTGAGTGTTTATATTTTAAATAGTTTTATTTTTTAAATGTATAACTCACCACACCCACTTATGGACTTATCACTATACATGTACTGTCTAAATTTATATATTTTACACAAAACTTTGGGTGCATACAAAACATAAGATACTTTCAATGAATTATTTTTCTATTAAATAATGCATCACTTTCTAAATGATACCTAAATTACAAGATAAATACATTTATTGCTTTTAACGAAAGTGTATTTTGAAACTTTCACAGAAATGAAAATATGACAATTTGATGATGGCAAAAATCAGGAACTTACAAAAGATAATGAGTAGACAAATTAGCACAAATAGCAAGTTGAAATATTTTAGAATCTTCATTCTCATGCCATTGTCATATTATCAATGCTGATATCACAAAAAGGCTTTCTATTAATACATTTTACATCATTTCATTTATCAAGTGAACTCATTTTCTTAAATATTTTAAGTATTCTATTTCTATAACAACGGTTTCGTAGTAGCTTCCCCTGTGTCACTGACCTAGCTCAGTGTTACTATCAGACAAGCTCTGGTAAGGGTGGTGAAAACAGTGCCGTAGCCGTAGCGAGCTTAACTCGCGCCCGGGGCACAATACCTTTTTAATACCTTTTTAGCCGCCCCCCCCCATTCGAAAACCATATAATATTATATGTAAAATATACCATTTGGCGCCCCTTTGTGAGTAGCGCCTCTGGGTGAAAATTGACAAGCTTTCATGAAAAACAACCAACACATTCATTAATAGTGTCAATTACTTTGACTACGATGACAAAAGAAGAGGGGAGGGAGTTCCACTATGACTAAAAACTTGATAGTCTCATATTTCAACCTACAATGAAGGAGAAAATAAAGTTCTACAACAGCATTTGATTCCCGCTTAGGCAAATATATTTATGCCCAATGAACAGACTCTTTATGTCATGTCCTTAAGTTTATGTTGCCTTAAGAGGCCTTCTTTACACGCCCATTTTTTCACAGAGCTAGTTGTAAAAGAGCGTAAGTTCCTAGTCCAGGGGTGGGCAACCAACCTTTCAGTCAAGTCCTGTTAAATCAACCAACGAAGTCAAAGTACGCAATTTGCTTAACATACGATGATACGCATTTCCTAATGATCTTGTCAATGGATGTTAGTGCGCACAGTGCAATAATCCATAATACAAAAAAATAAACTCCTGCTCTGTCGGCAATCCCGTGTCTGTCACGCAAACCCGTGTCTGTCACACGAGATCGTGTCTGTCACAAGATCGTGTCTGTCACACAAAATGGCGGCATACATAATACAAAGATGGCGGATACATTTACTCTATTCTGCTAAACAGGCATGATATGGCTCCTACTTGGCTGCCAGTAATGACACTGGACCAGCCATATGCATAATGACGAGGTGACCAAGCGGCCTACACGTTTACATACGGCAGGAAAGGTTGTTAAAGCCTAACGGCCTAACAAAGTTAATGAAAATTTTCAACCGCCACGATCAATATAATGAGGCAAAGAAAACGTTCTAAGGTGAGATAAACCTTACGCCGCCATTGCCAGCATGACAGGGTGTAGTGTGCCTACCACACCAGCATTGTTGGCGGCGCTGATGCATGTCTGCCATGCCTATAGAGCGACGGGGTGAGTGTGCCCGCTATCATCCTCCGGGATGGCAGAAAGAAGGGTTTTAAGACTTGCCTAAAATGGCCAGACCAGCAGTGTGTGTGTGGTGCTGATCGGACTGAATGGCAAGGCAAGGGGTTTTTCCTGCCACTCGGACAGAGGGGAAGGTGTAATGTGCCTGAACCCACAGCCCGAAATGGCCGTAGGTGTGCTTGAGTGGGACAGAGTAGGAGGGTGTTGTGTTCCGACCACATCCGTCACAACTACCAGCTGTGAGTACCACGGTCTCGGGTAGTCCTCATTGACCATAGTACCACCACCCTCGCAAGAAGTTTTTTTTTTGCCTGGATTAGAGAACCCCAATGATCAATTCCCCGTAGACCACGGTATGTCTCTCAATTGTAATGTTTGTGATACACGTTTTGTTGGTCCAAGAGTTGATGAGTTTTAATTTTATAAGATAATAAACAAATTACACAATATAAAAAACGTGAAAGCATTTAAGAACTGCAAAAACCAGCAAAACAAAGTCAAATTATTGTTATTTTGACAATAAACTTTATTTAATTTTTTCCTTTCCTGGTCTTCAAAGCTGCAAATCTGTCAATCACTCTATCACTATCTTTCACCAAATCACTTTCAAAAGAAAACAGAGAGAGATCAGAAAGCCTTGAATATCCCATAGTGAAAGGCAGGTAATTTTTTTTATCAGTTTAAGTTTTGAAAAGCTCCTCTCACATGGAATTACAGACACACATATTGGGATAAATAATTGCTGGCTCAGTAAACGTGTTGGCAGAGATTCTAGGAAGCTCTATTCAGCAATGAATTTCAGAATATCAAATACTGATCACTCTTTTTCGTTGTCAACATCAATAGCTGCTGCATTCATATGTCTTTTTAGCCTTCGTATCTCTTTTAAAAGCTCAACTTCGGATAACTTATCATAGAAAAATGAGAGCGATCACATCTGGTCAATGTGTGATATGTCAGGTGTGTGATATGTCAGGCTCAGGAGTGTGATATGTCAGGATTGTGATATGTCAGGAGTGTGATATGTCAGGTGTTTTGTGGAACAAAATTCAAAAATACTTTGCAGCCTTTATATCCATATAGGATCTTCTTCAAAGATGTGCCAGAACATTTATAAACTCATTTTGAGTTGCAGGTGATAGATAAGATACATTATGTATCATACATATCTCTTTATAGTACAAGAAGACTGTCATCTTTAATCTCATTGGGAGCTCTGTTAACACTGAATCATATTCGAAAGCATTTCAACCATCTCAATAATAGCATTTAGTTACCTAAGCTCCAGACGCTCTGCAAGGTGGCACTCGATCTGTGCTACTGCTCTTCGTGGTGGCACCCTGTTCTTCTACTATTGTTTTTAACTATGATCGATTATAAAACCCGACTAGACCGAGTTCTTTCTGATATGAAATGTAGAATTGTTCATTTTGGTGTCACCCCTATATGGGTGTTACCCGGTGAGGCCCGCAACCCCTAGTGACGACACTGCATAGCAACAGCATGTCAAATGTATACATTTGTAACATAATACATAAATATATCATTAATAAAATATTATTAGCCAAGATCTTACAGTATTCAAAACATAATATTCAAATTTCAAATGCATCATAACATCACTTGGTACATACGTGTAATAGGAGCAATTCAAGGATTATCGGCAGTTTGGTGCCCCCAGGTTAAACCACAGTATAGCTCGACATTAAGACCTGTCAAAAACATTGATGGGGTCAAAATACAGATGCTGTAAAGTTGCTATCAATTGTTCAACCGCTAAACACTGAGTCTTAATATTCATATTAATATTTTCCTGATTGTTATTCACTAAATTTTCATCTTGGCAACGCTGTTAATTCTCTCGGCAGAAATGTCTGCAAGTAATAAGTCGAGACTGTGTTTGGAGAAAAACCTCAAATGTTTCCTGTATTTAGAGAGTTAAAGAACGCTGGAAAGGGTCAAGTATGACAACGTGTAGTTATAATTAACCCAGTAACTGGCCAGAAGTCACTAAGATGTGTAACAGAAACACAGAGTAGCCAATGGAGAGGTTACATATGTACCAGAGCGAACACAGAGTAGCCAATGGAGAGGTTACATATATGCCAGAGCGTAAAGTTGTTTTTTCATTTAATGTCCATAGAGGACATTCAACAGAATTGTTGTAAGAAAAAAACATATGATTTGGAATTTGAAAGTAATTGATCTAATTTACCAAAATCAATATAAAATACACACTATATTTGAATTGCCTAACACGTCCTAGATCTGTGACATGTCACATGTTTTTTTTAATACATTTGCTTGTTTTTGTATTTAATACAAAAAAAAAACTTTTTTTTTCTATGAAGTCCGTGTGTGGATGAGATGTTTATCTATTAAATACTATAAATGCCACTAACAGGTCGGATACTATGTTGCCATTCTTTCATCCCCAACATAGTCGAGAGTGCAATGGTCATGGAGTCACTACGGGAGACAGACATGGGTGACTAAAACAACGCCCCCCTCCCCCATGGATTTAGATTTTTTTTTATAAAGGAATAAATAAATTATGTTTTATAATTTTGAAAATCATGACGTATCTCAAATTAATGGTAAATGTATTGGCGCCAAAAAAATAAACAGAGGAAGCCAGGGGTGTGATTTATCAAGGTAGGGGGTGCAGGAGGGGTGGGGGTGCGCGTTTGAAAAGAAAACCACCGAAACTCATTAAGAGTCATCAGTCAGATAAGTCAAATTGACAAGAAATGTCATTTTTTTTTAATTCTATGCGATATTTTGTTTATGTACGTAATAAAAAAGCATTGAAGTCGCAAAAATCAGCCAACATCCGCCCAAAATTGTCCCCCTTGTTCTCATTCTAAACAATAACATCTAATGGATATTCAGCCGTAGGCCACTGAAAGTAATGAAATATTAACTGCAAGTGAGAGGAATAACACAATAACTTTTAAAAAGATGTATTCCCAGAATCAAACCCAAGCATATCGACTGGCCCTTAATCAGATGAACAGATCCATGTAATGGATAGGTGTGGTGTGTGAAGTCCCTGTAAAATCCCTTAGATCAAATAAACTACTATTGAGACTGTTATTGTGGTGCCCTACTTTCATCCCCACCAAAGCTGATAGTGCAATGGCCTTGGAGACACCATTGGGAGATATAGCGAGATCTTTAATCCTGAAATATCAGTTAGTCCTCACCGGAGATCGGACCAGGGACAGTCGAGCGCTTTACCACATGAACATGGATTGGTAGAATAGCCGGCTGCCTGGGGCTACTATTAGTATGGGGGGGGCGGCATTCGGGACTTCCATTAGCAATAAACGATTACAAGGGTTGAAGTTTAATAATTTTCCCTGTACTTTAAAAGTGCATGTATTAGTACACATCTTTTGAAGCATCTCGCTTCTCCGGATGTGTTTCATAGATCTAAGAAGGACCGTTGAGGGTGAGTTTTACATTCGAACAGGCATTCATCGATATCAATCAGACCCATCTGACTCTGCAAGCTGTATACCCACCTCCCAAAGATGTGTAAGAACGGTTCTGCATATGAGTCCTCGATCTGTCTAATTACATACATGTAGTTAGTTATAAACTGTTTGCGGCAATACTTCTGCATATATTAATATTCCATTACTGATAACAATTGAATTCAGTTTCGTTTTACATTGAATGAAATAACTAATTCTCTGTGTGCTTCTGTTGGAGCCTATCATGAATACTAAAGTGCAGTCGTTGAACCTTGATCTTAATAAATTGCCTACTGACTGACATTTTGGAATGAATTACACTGACTATAAAAAGTTCCACTTGTAATTAATTTGTTTATACACTGAAGGCCAGTAACCTGGTAATTTTATTTATATTGAAGTATGTAGAATCGCAGTATTTGCTTATTGTTTTACCGACTAAAAATGTACTTTAAAAAACAAATGACATAAAAAAAAACAAATAAAAAACAACCATGTTTAGTATTTAAATGTAGTTCTTTATACAGACAAACATCTTCTTCTTCTTCCTTTGGATCTTCAACCCATTTAGGGCCCTGGCCTGCAATACTATCCTTCTCCACTTTTCTCGATCCATGATCTTCTTCCTCCACTCTCTCACTCCTATGGCTTTAATGTCTTTCTCCACTTCCTCTAACCATCTGCTTCTTGATCTGCCCTTAGGCCTTTTCTCATTGGGTGTTGCCTTATATATTGCCTTTGGACCTCTGTTGTTTTCCATTCTTTCTATGTGCCCTACCCACCTCAATCTATTCATTTTGATTTCACCTGTTATATTTGGTTCTTCGTATAGTTCTGAATTGGTTCATCTTCTACGCTCTTTATTGTCCTTTACTGGCCCATATATTTTGCTAAATATTTTCCTTTTCCAGGTGTTTAGCCTATTTTCTGCTTGTTTGCTGATGGTCCATGTTTCACTACTATATGTTACTGCTGGTCGGATCATTGTCTTGTATATGTTTTTTTTTTTTTAAGTTATCTGGAGATCTGTCTGTTTTTCAGTATTTTATGTAGTGTATGATATATTCTGTTCCCTACTTCTATTCTGTTTTGTTCTCTATAATTATATCATTTTTCTCACTTATGGTTGATCCCAGGTATTTAAAGTTTTCCACTCTTTCAAATGTTCTATCACTGATTTTGAATGTTTTTTTTTTATTTTTCTTCTTTTTCTTTTCAAAGACAAACATCTTACTTAAATGAAATCTGCATGTCTTAAGTTTTAACGAACAAACATTCTAGCCCAGTGGATCGCAAACATGTATTTAAGTTCTCTTAACAAATGTTTTGGCGAATTTTAGGAAAGAGAAGGCCACTTACTCCATGATAGTTAAAAGTTATTAAACTCAATCAAAATGGTATTTAGCATAACGGGAATAACTGAATCGATTTTAAAACCATTTGCGAATTACAAGCCAATAGTAGAATAGATATAGGTGTATACATGGATAGGGTCACTGTGAGACTAAAGCATATACCAATTGGGGCCTACCGCAAAATGTTTGAGGTAGCCCCTCATAAAAATAATTCACCATGTCTGCGAGCTCGTGACCCCGCAATAATTCTACTGCATTTAGACAAGATTATTGGATTAGAGTAAAACGTGCCAAAATTTGTTGACGTAATAAATGGATGACCCCTTATAAGACGTATTGAACATATGTGGTTTTTTTTTACTAAGGTAAAAATTTTTCAAGGTAAGATAATTGGATTGTTTTTTTTTATTGTCAAGACCGAGTAAGTGTGTAGCACTTCCCCCCCCCTCCACCCGGTCACATTTTATCACACTACACCCTCAAGGCATACCTTTATAAGTGAATGACCTCTTATGAAATTCACTTTAGGCACTGTTAATGACACTTGCCCCTGGCCCGTTACACTTCCAAGACCGCCACTGCTTCAAAACATTTTTACAATCAACATTTGCTCTGTCTAATTAAAAAAAAATAAGTGACTAAATTAAAGGTACACTTTTTTATTTAGTCACTTTTTAGGTAACTTGCAAATCACAGGTTCCCACATCCATTGCACTTCCAGCAGACCACTAGCGACATACATAGTCATCTATGGGCACCCCGTGCACTTCCAGCAGACCACTGGCGACATACATAGTCATCTATGGGCACCCCGTGCACTTCCAGCAGACCACTGGCGACATACATAGTCATCTATGGGCACCCCGTGCACTTCCAGCAGACCACTGGCGACATACATAGTCATCTATGGGCTGATGGCCACGTGTAGTATATATCTTAACATTGTAGCACCGCCACAGGTACAAAGTTGACATCTTGCACCGCCACAGGTACAAAGTTGACATCTTGCACCGCCACAGGTACAAATTTGACATCTTGCACCGCCACAGGTACAAATTTGACATCTTGCACCGCCACAGGTACAAAGTTGACATCTAGCACCGCCACAGGTACAAAGTTGACATCTTGCACCGCCACAGGTACAACGTTGACATCTAGCACCGCCACAGGTACAAAGTTGACATCTTGCACCGCCACAGGTACAAAGTTGACATCTTGCACCGCCACAGGTACAAAGTTGACATTTTGCACCGCCACAGGTACAACGTTGACATCTTGCTACATTTGAGACTATTCTCCGTAGCGGGATGTCGACCCAAAAAAATAAAATTCAATAAACATTTGGTATTATTTTAATATCCATTATATTTTAGAGTGTATGGGTATTGTCATACGGGTATATCAGGCATAAGAAATGCTGAGGGTGGGGGGGGGAGTTTCAAATTCAGGTGGGGCTACATTGCTAAAATTTTAGCTCGCAAACAAGGAAAAGCAATTTAAGCACTTGTCAGGGGGGGTCACTGGATTTGTTCTGGACTGCTACTTTGCCAAGGGTCAGCAATGGTTACCTTTTTTTTTAGCCCTCCCTCCCGGGCCAAAAAGCCTCCGTAAGAGTTGCTCTGCATATTAGGGATTAAATTGATTGTGCATTGATGAATAAATTATATTGAAACTTACACCTTAAATTTAACGAAATAACAAGGCCAACTATAAATAATTGTATATAAATTTGTTGGTCTATAGAAACTTTGTAATCCAAAAAATCTTGTTGATTATTTACAGAGCTAATGAGGTTCCTCAGTTCATACAACATTGTTGGTTGATATTGATATTGCTCTACAACAATCAGGTTATCTAATAGAAAGTAAAAAAAAAACAACAACACACTTTTCATTTCTGTTATCTGTTGCCCCAGCTCTACACACTTTCATAAGCTGTCAAGTCTATATTTAACACAGTAGATCAGTGTTATTTTCTCTGCCACCAAAGTAATCAGCAAACATTGATAAAACTATCGTCAGATGCAGAAATATTCCATTATCTACTCCGTGTATCAAAGTGTACTGCCATCACAATATCAACTTTAAGAGTGACCAATGGGAATGCATCACTTGCTGAGCACTGTGCAACCAGTATAAGAGGAGGCGGACCCAGCTGATCCAGTTCATTCCTTTGTATCCATCTGCCTACCGGACGCACGGATATTTATATATGTCAGTGAAGCAACCATAGTTGCAGGGGAGATATTTTTTTAATGACACAATCAGTTCGTGATTTTTTTTTATAACTGTTCATCAACTGTTTACTTTTTATTTACTTTTTTTCTGACCGGGAGGAAAGTAAATTAACGCAGGCCATTGGTCTGCAGTGGTCAGCAAGCAGACTTCAAACTTACTGCACCATGGGTATACCTATGCTGCTTTTGTTGCTTCTGCCAGCTGTTATTGGAGGTAAATTTTAGTTTTAAATTGTCTTTCTTAATCAGCTTTGTACAAAATGTATACACATATTTTTTTCATGAACAATAACTTGGTAAAAAGTAGAATTTGAAGTTTTAGCGTAAAAACACGTGGTTAATCCTTTTTAAGCGGTACTGATACTGAATTTCTTTTATGTCAGTATCACAACCAATGCATTTACTATGGCTCCACTGCTGTGGGGGACATTTTACGATTTTTTTCTTTACCACATTAAAAGTTTAAAGTTGATGATTTGTGTTGTTGCTCTCACTATCAATTATTTGACTCTACACAAATATTTCAATGCAACAGATGTTAAAAAAAAACCAAAAAAACTATTAAGGTAATGGGTTTCCCATTCCCATATTTCGTGCACAGATTCTCTTATCTGTCTTGTTGGTGCACACTACATTTGTAATTTCTATAGAGGCAAATCTTGAGATGAAAGAACCTATATCAAATATCTATGAAAAAACCGAACCAACTCAAACTGAACAGTACAGCGGAAGTTGGAAAACATCTATAGAATGAAATATTCATTTATTCAACTGAAAAACTGAATCTTATTTTACCTTTAAAAAAACTTCTGTAGTTCACAGCAGGTTGTTTGAAAGAGTTGTGGAAAACCATGTGGGGGAGATTTTCAAATGGAAACAGGAAAGTAGAATAAAAACAAAGCATCAAAAGAAGACATGGAGGGTATCAACGACAACGAGGGCATGCCAATTTCTAAAATAGAGAATTGTTGTATATATTTTGTTGTATTGTCCAAAGTTGACATACGTCAAAAGCATGCTAAATGTGTTAAATTTTACATTGAATTGAAAAGCTATCTTTGGAAGTGAGTATGCTTAAAAATGTTTCTGCCTAAGCTTTTTTTTTTTTTGGAAAACTGTGATTCACATCTGAACCAGTTTTACCTATCATTATATAACAGACCATAGACGTTCATATGAATTGTCAAACTAGAAGACGACATAGTCTCCACTGCCATAATATCAATTCAAGTACTAATCTAATACAATTTACGATTTCATGACACCGCTATACATAAAGCCTACAAATATCGCAAACGTTTCTGCCCAGTGCCCTACTAGAGCCGCCATTTGCTTTTCAGCATTTTGCAATTGTTCTAAACGTGAACACAATGACTCAACTTGCACAACTCGCCATGGCTCAACTTGCACAACTCGCCATGGCTCAACTTGCACAACTCACCAGCAACTATTCAAGCCGGCTCTGACTCAACTCCTACTCAGGTCAGTGACCCATGCAGCTATTGCGCGTTTCTTGTGCACTATTATTTCTGACGTAAATTATGTCACATAACAAAACTCACGTATATAGGACAAAGTGTGACCTCGCCAGGTTCAATATTACCTCTAATTTTCAGAAGAATGTGTGCGGCTAAAGATATTGGCTGTGTGCGGCTAAAGATATTGGCTGTGTGTGGCTGAAGATATTGGCTGTGTGCGGCTAAAGATATTGGTTGTGTGCGGCTGAAGATATTGGCTGTGTGCGAGATATTGGATATTGGCTGTGCGTGGCTGAAGATATTGGCTGTGTGCGGCTAAAGATATTGGCTGTGTGTGGCTGAAGATATTGGCTGTGTGCGGCTAAAGATATTGGTTGTGTGCGGCTGAAGATATTGGCTGTGTGCGAGATATTGGATATTGGCTGTGTGAGACAAAGGATATTGGCTGTTTGCGCCTGAAGATATTGGCTGTGTGCGAGATATTGGATATTGGCTGTTTGCGCCTGAAGATATTGGCTGTGTGCGACTAAAGATTTTTTGCTCTGTGCTAAAGAAAAAATAGTTCGGTGTGTGTTTCCCTTTTAATGTTCTTAATTAGTAGAATAAAACTAGTAGGGAAGTTACAGAACATTGTTGGAAACTTGAGTATGATTTGCAGTACGTAGACACTCCATTGATATTGATGCAGCTGATCTAAGCAATGCAGTAAAAGCCATTTCAAGCAATGCAGTAAAAGCCATTTCAAGACGATTTGCAAGATGTTCATCGCCACATGACGCACTCATTTTTTATTTTGAAACATATTCTACCAGTATCCCCAACCCATTTTTATAGGACCTGACACTTGAGGTTTCTGTGCCCCTACCAGTATCCCCAACCTATTGTTATAGGACCTGACACTTGAGGTTTCTGTGGCCCTACCAGTATCCCCAACCTATTGTTATAGGACCTGACACTTGAGGTTTCTGTGGCCCTATCAGTATCCCCAACCCATTGTTATAGATCCTGACACTTAAGGTTTCTGTGGCCCTACCAGTATCCCCCACCCATTGTTATAGGACCTGACACTTGAGGTTTCTGTGGCCCTACCAGTATCCCAAACCCATTGTTATAGGACCTGACACTTGAGGTTTCTGTTGCCCTACCAGTATCCCCCACCCATTGTTATAGGACCTGACACTTGAGGCTTCTGTGGCCCTACCAGTATCCCAAACCCATTGTTATAGGACCTGACACTTGAGGTTTCTGTTGCCCTACCAGTATCCCCCACCCATTGTTATAGGACCTGACACTTGAGGCTTCTGTGGCCCTACCAGTATCCCCCACCCATTGTTATAGGACCTGACACTTGAGGTTTCTGTGGCCCTACCAGTATCCCCAACCCATTGTTATACGACCTGACACTTGGGGTTTCTGTGGCCCGGGTGAGTGAAGTTTCCTCCAACTGGTTTAAAGTATTTCTTAACGTCCATGCTACAAGAAAGACGTATTGGACTTGCTACTCTGTCAATTGAATATATTATTGTTAGAAACATTACATAGATATAACTCGTTTCTACAATTGCTACAGCAAAAGAGCGAAAAAAGCTGGTTTTGAAATGACACTGTATACGATTATATCATTGTAAAGGATTACACAAGTACATTTACCATCGAACATATATACATATTAAACAAACGACAGCATAGCATTCACTTTGTGAAAGTTATATTTATTAAATATGAAGCTGAGATGGCAGAGGCGCATGGTCGACAGATTCTCATAGGGTGCCAAATACCATGGCACCAGCCCTGTATGCAATATAATTCAACATGCACTTGACTGAGATTTCTTTTTCTACATCTAAAGAGAAATAAGGTTAGATTCAATATAATATTTCTTGCAGATTACTCATTTTTTTTGGAAAATGGAATAGCCTTGTTAACTATTTTGAAACACCATTGAGAGTGAGGGAGAGAAGAAGAAGTAAAAGAAGAAGAAAAAAAGCTTCAAGAGTTGAAGGAAATGTAGAGATAGATGTACGAAACCGATGGTACGTTAATAATAATAATAACACTAGTCAACCAAATGAAACTTTTTTTTTTGCGACATGGGACTGTGCTATTGTTCTGAGACAGCTTTGACCTCCTGATTATGAATGTTGTTAACCAATATAAGTCTCAAGATATAATTATTCCTATTTGTTTTCGGCTTCCATCTTTTAAAGATTCGTGCATGTGTATATAAATATATATTTCTACAATTTTTAACATGATCACAGATAGATATAATGTACAAACATAATGACCTGTCCGGCACATTATTTTTTTGTTACATTTCTGTCAAAAATATTTAAACTGTAGGCCTATGTTTTAGACTTAGATTGCGCAGATTGTACAGATTTAAAACGTGACAAAGCCATTGCTTAACTTTTGAAAGAAAAAAGGTGATAGCCGAAAAAAGGGTGATAGCCGAAAAAGTAGGAAAATCTTCATTGATACTTTTATGAATTAAAACCTGGCGTTCTGCCAATAACATATTTGGAATCAAGAAGTCAAAGGAATCTTGGGACACTTGTTAAATCCCAGTAATCAAGTGAATAAGACAAACCAAGGAACCTTTCCAGTACAGATTATCAGCAACTCTGATTCAATTATTGCTATATTGACCCCCATGTGTTTTTATATATGCCCCCAAATGTCCCCATGTTTCTCTCTTAGCCCTCCTCCCCTCCCCCAACGAACAAAGATCGGGTCTAATAATAATAATGGTAAAATTGATCTTCCGCATATTATATATTTCCACTGTCAAAGTTGCAAGAAATTCATAATCGATGTCCCGTATATTGACCACGGGCTCCAGATAAAATTCGAGAATGACATACCTACAATTCTGTTACTGAACCTAGAATCAATAGGTCTACCAATATGTAAATTATATTAAAAGTATATAAAACCTGCCAGTTGATCAACATGCCTGTTCTTTCAGATAGCCTCACGTCTACTAAAATAATGTACGTAGTTAACTATCCAAGGACCTGAAGATAAATTTCGAGGGAATGTGGAACCCACATCGTGGTGATGTTGTGAGAGTTCTGAGAATTATTGAAAATTTTACAACGTCATAGAAAAAATACCAAGTTAATATGTGTGAACTGTTTGACAGTTATATTACTAGGAATAGCACACATATTAAATATAGCTCTTACTGTAATATAAAATTAAGTTCAGCTTCATAGTCTTATTTGGTAAATCCAGTGGATGTGATATTAAACAAAAAAAACTTCATTCCGCACAAAATAAAATCTAAGTTTCTTTGTTGTTTTTAGATTGAGTGAGTTATAATTAGTGTTTACTTGTTTTATAAAGTTTTGAAAAAAAGCTCGGACTTCTTATAAAAAGTATGTACACAAAATTCTTTATTATAATTATTATTGTTACTTTTTTATTTCTGAAATTAAAAAGATTTTTTTTCAAAAATATAAATATGGTTTTAGTTTTAGTTTGGGGTCTGTGTATGAATGGCGAAATAAAATTTATGCCAACTTCTATTTTCTATCTATTTATGGATGGATAGTGATTTACGCACTGAGTTTTATGTTACAATGTTTACTTTGAAGAAAACAAAGTGTGAGGTGCTAGATAAAAAAAAAACATTCTCACATTTTTGTGAGTGGAACTTTGAATTTTGTCTGAACTCAAATGTTCGCAAGGGAAACAGTCATATAAGTTAAGTTATACTTTATGTTGTTGTTGTTTTTTTTAATTTCAGGGCCAATCACATGGGACCCTGACAATATTCCGGTTAACACATATGATGACTGCTCCTCCAGTTGTACAGGTCAGTGATTTGTTTTTTTTTTTAGATTATTTGTATGGGCCGAATATTTTTACCTGTAGCTGTAATTAACAAAAAAAAAAAAGATCCAGTTTTTTAAATTTTACTTAGGATTGTTTACTTTGTACAACTACATGTTTAAACTAACAAAAATCGATTCAGCCTCGTAGCGTGAAAATTCTACAGTAGGGGCCGGGCATTCTACAGTAGGGGCCAGGCCAATAGCAGGGGGCAGGAAATAAATGTTACTAAGTAGAGCAAACAAGCTGGGGGCCAGACAAAACGCAGAGGGGCCCGGGCCCCCAGACACCCCCCCCCGCACGCTACGGGCATGAATCCGTTTGATGTAGCTCTACATTTTTACTAAAGGCCTTGCTCACGTTTCTCAACTCTTTAATAACTCGTCCATTTATTGCCTGTTTGTTCTCACATACAAACCTTCAATGATACGAAACGGAAACACTTGGTAACATAAACATGGACACGAAAGATTTTGTAACAAAAATCCTTTGCGATGAATGTTTATTCATTTGAACCTTTGAAAATAAAACTTTTTTGAAAAGTTCCAGGCAACTTACTAAAAAAAAAAAATTTAGAACAAGGGGTGATCACTCATGAGATCGATGAGAGACACATTCTCAATTTGTTTATATCCTAAACTTACTTTCAATTTAAAAACACACAAACGCACAATAGTTCATTGAGACGGATTATGTATATAACAAAGTTCACCCCGCAACCTGCCCCCTGACCTTTACAACAATGACGTTTACATCAATGACGACGTTTACGTTTGAGTTATTTTGTTTGGCATAATATTCAACAACTGATTAAAAAAAAAAAATTCAAATCATGCTGAGCTAGTGATATGAGAATAAGCATCTGGTTACTGGGTCTACATCATCATCATTTTGCCCCCTAACAAAGTTATCGTTAACTATAGGGGGGCGTTCACTTATTAAGTAACGCATATGGAGGGGGGAGGGGTTTGCAGAAGTTTGACACGCAATAATACACATTTTTAAAAAGAGGTAGGTAATAAGTGAATGGTACCTTAGGAACAATACCGTGGATAGGACTCTCCACTCAGTAACGTGTGGTTTTGAGTCAAGTCTAGGCCGTCCATTCCTTAATGATTGCAATCTAGTTCTTTCTAGAGCGGACCCTGGATTATAATATTGCTCTAGGTCTCACGGAGGCGTTATCTCTATACTTATAAGACGCATTTGTTGTCTGTCTGTCTGTCTGTCTGTCTGTTCCCTTATAACTCAAGATCCAGAAAAACAAATAACGTGAAATTTGTTACACATACACATAATTACATGGGGAAGGTTATAGGACAGGTTTCGTTTCATATCGATGGGTAGTTTAATTGTAATTAATTTTTTTTTATTTTAGTATTTTACTATATTAAAGTAATCTCGACGGCGCCATAAATAAAATAAAGTTCATTTCTATTCAAAATGGTTTTCGAAAATGCCCTTGTCATCCGCATCTACTCCGACCTATTAAATACTCCAAGTAGCCACTTTAACTTTGCACCGTGGACTGTTGGACAACATTAAGGAAATAAACACTTGACCTCATTCTCATCTTGTGTCGTAGATGTGTATGCAAAGAAAACAAAACACGTCACGGGCATATCAAAACTTGTTCGATAAATGTCAGGCTTTGTGCGGAAAAACCTTTGCGATATAACAAAATGTTTTAATAATGTTCCATTAAATAAAAGGTTACTTTCTTTTTAACATCTGAAGTTTGAACATAAATCCCGTTACAGCACTTTTAAACAGGCTTGAGGAGCCGGAGCCGAGGAGCCGGGAGCCGCTACTTTTTGCTGGTGCCGGAGCCGGAGCCGAAAAAATCTGGCGGCTCCACGGCACCCAAAAGTTTTTTTTTACAGCAGAATTTTTTTTTTAGCTTTAAAATTGCAAATTTGTTTGATTGTTTGCCTCCTACAATTGGAAATGTTGTCATGTTTTACGAACGCCACAACAGTAACACGCACATCACCACAAGAAATCTTTAATGGGGAATCGTTTTGTGTTCGTTTTAAGTCTTGTTTACCCTCCAAAATTTTTCTAATGGCATGTTATTTTGTTTTATATAAAGTTAAAACAGTTTTATTTCATAGAATAATTGTATCAATCATTTAAAAATAAATTTTTGCTACGAAGACAAATAGAACGCGTCATTTTGTGTATTATTTGACCGCGAATTTGTAATAGACTAAAAACAAAATGGTCGCTTTCTGTATCTAACAATTTCATTATAAACAGAATATCTGAAATAGAATAGATAAATTTATAAGGCTGTGGCTATTCTGACCAGGGTCCCAATAAAATCCGATTGTTATTCGGACCCGTGGCAAATATGCACTAAGCTTAGCTATATTTAAACTTTATTAGACGGAACCCGAAAAAATAATAATACAGAGTCCGCTTAATGGAACCCTAGACACTGAGTAACGATTAAATCAAACAATTCAAACAATTATAAAAAAAAAAAACAATAATAAAGTTTATGTATAGCTAAGCTAACTGCATATTTGCCATGGGTCCGAATAACAATCAGACTTTATTGGGACGGGGTCCGAATAAAAATTGGAGTTTATTGGTCCAGGCCCGTAGCCAGAGGGGGCTAGGGGGGCTGTCGCCCCCCCCCACCCCGTTCACGACCTGAGCCCCCCCGTGCATGATTTGAGCTTTTTGACCAAATGTTAATAATAACGGCTATAAAACATCAATCATTTTGTTCAATTTTGTTTTAGGGGCCCGGACTATGCTGGCAAATCAACTTTTTAAAATATTAATATCAGCACGGGGGCCCGTGACACCCCAGCCCAGGGACCCGAAATTTTTGTCGGTGGGCCTGTTCGCAACCTTGTAATAGTTTTATATACATGTATTGATATCTTCTGAGGACAACTAGCAACTTAAATAAGTTGATAAAATAATATTGACTTCTGACTTCACTTTTATACATATGTATAATAAAATAATAAAGTACAAACTCCGTGATTTCTGCGTGATGTTATTTAATTTGCAAATTTACTTTTTAGCAGAATTAATTTTATTTTAAATTGAATAATTGCGACTGGTCAATTTGTTGTTGATAGATCTGTTCTTTGTTTTCAATATTTTATAAGAAATATCACACAAATAGCTAAGCTATATTCGTGCATCTTTGTCGTTCTTCCCGGGTTGTACGTTAAACCAACAGTATAATAATATAAATCAGGTATCTATTATGTAACAATTGTGTAGCAGAACAAATGGTCAATATATTTATAACAGGAATCTGAAATAGTTCAGCATCAATAGATTTTTATCATTAAAACTCTTTACTGTTTAGATTATTTTTAACAAAACTGCAACATGTCATGCATAATTGAAACCTAGTTAAAAATATATATTTCTAATTAATAGCTAAACAATCGGCACTAAAATGCACCATTCCAGATATGGAACTGCAAAAAATTTTGAGGTCCCCTCCCCAAACCCCTCCTCTCTGTTCGCAAGCTTTCGGCGCTTGGCACCTCCATCTTCGCCCCCCCCCGAACATTTCTTCTACCCCCACCAGGGGCGGAAGCCCCCCCCCCGAACATTTCTTCTACCCCCACCAGGGGCGGAATTAGGGGGGGGCGGGGGTCCATTTCCCTCCCCCCCGGTTATCGCAAGTTTAGGTAATACATCATTAAAATATCGAAATATTTTTTGTTCAAAGACCAATTTTCAACAATGAAAACAGTTTCAGCCCCCCCGGTCAAAAATTTCTAGATCCGCCCCTGCGCCCCAGGATCAGTTCTTCGGCACCCACCCCCCGCCGAAAAAAATTTCTTCGCCCCTTCCCCCCCCCCCCCGAAAATTTCTTCGCCCCCCCCCCTAGTGCAATAATCCTGGCTACGGCCTGCCCGGGTCCGAATAGTCACTTCGAATTTATCAATAATAAATATAAATACTGAAGTCTTTAAAATATTTTAAATAATGTATCATTTTACTATTGGCTAATTTGATCATTGAAGTACATTTTTAGTAGGCCTACTTATGAAAATGGCGACTAGTGAAACCTCGGTCGAAAATAATATGTTTCTGGATGCACTGAAATGGTTTGTTTTTAGTAAAACCGACAATGCGTATATTTTTCAAGTTCCTGACTATGGGGGTGAACGCGGCGAAATTTGCATAACTTTTTATAAGCTGCATGTTAGCGTGGAGAAATTACAACAAATTTTGTCTCGTGTGATACTATCTTAATAGGGAGCCGGAGCCGTCAAATTTGCGGGAGCCGGAGCCGAAAAAAAAAATGGCGGCTCCGCAAGCCTGCTTTTAAACAAGTAATTTGTCTATCAGATTTTATTTTACTGATTCTAATGCAGAATTTGTTGGTTATCAAGTAAAGTTTATGGCATATCAGCAGATTAAATGACTAGCACAATGTCCTTCCCATAATAGGTTGGGTGGACATGTAATCACCGAGGATTGAACTTTAACTAATCATCGGGAATTGAACTTAATCACAGGGGAGTTAATTTAGTGTAGGACTAATCATCGGGGACTTAATCATCGAGGGAATGTTCATGGAACATTTAGGTTGACGAACGTGAGACCAACTATTTAACCACAAACTATAATCGAATCCGGCCGTTTGACGCATTTAGCTTTTGGTTTGACCAGATCAGAGAGGAAAGGAAGAAAAGAATGGTCGTGATACAGTTTTTAGCATATATTGTAACTGCTTCACCGTCCAATTGCTCCATGTTTGATATTACGAGGATTGTTCATATTTTTTTTCTTGGCTTGAATTTTCTTTTTCTTTTTAAGATACAATTTTACCTGAGCATATGATTAGATGTTGTTGCAATGTGAGATTAATATTGATTCATGTTTAAGTCATGCGAGAATAATAATGATACAATCTTGGTTATGTGAGATTAATAATAATACATGATCTGGTAATGTGGGAGTGATAATGATGCATGCCTTGGTTATGTGCAGTGGCGTCACCACGGTTGGTGTCACCCGGTGCGGAAAATTCAGGGTGTCACCCCTCATCCCCCCCCCCTTAACAAGACTTCTACCATGAGTGATGGTACATATTTCGAATTTTCCTGCACTAGAACTGAGAGAATTTACTCTAAAATACCTTAGCGATAAAGACGATAGTATTGCTGACTGTATTTTAGAAAGATATATATTACTTTCATTAAACTGAGTTTGCAAAATAAGCTTCCAATTTCAGTAAACCACGTGACTACATGCGTCCTTTTTTTAGAACGTTTGCCAAAAACCCCAAAATCTTTGAACTGTATTCATTTACCTAAGTTCCAGACGCTATATACTGTGGCACCCTGTGCTACTGCACTGCATGCTAGTAGACGGGTGGTCTTGTGTTAAAGCGCTAGACTGTCGACCTGAGGGTTTCTGGTTCGATCCCCGGTGAGGACCAATCAATATTTCAGGTCATGGCTAAAGTTCCCGCTATATCCACCCGTGGTGCCTACGTGGCCATTGCACTATCGACTATGGTGGGGATGTTTTAGTGTTTTATAGGATCTAAGAGATTTCATCTCATCCTTACAGGGACTTCTGCATGGTGGCACCCTAGGTTATTGATCATGTTTTTAACTATGATCAGTTATAAAACCGACTATATTGATTTTTTTCCTTTTTTTCTGCTAAGAAATTTGGAATACTTAAAATGGTGTCACCCGGTGCGGCAAGCAACCTCCCCCCCTCGCAGCCCCCAAGGCTATGTGAGAGTAATATTGATACATGATTTGCTAATGCGAGAGTAAAAATGATACATGTTTTGTCAATGTAACAAAATGACATTGTATAAAGAGTCCATGTCAGGACGATGCATGAATTAATGTCAGTGCAATATAAAAGTTGAATTATAGCAGAAGGAAATCAATGGTAAGAGATAAAAGATGCAGTTTAAAAAAAAAAACTATAACAGCAGGCCCGTAGCCAGGATTTATTGGGGGGGGGGGGGGGGCGAAGAAATTTTCGATGGGAGGCGAGAACGGAGGGAGGGGTTTCAACTACGTTTCAGTAATGTATTGCATGTTGCAGTTTTGTTAAAAATAATTTGAATAGTAAAGAGTTTTAATGATAAAAATCTATTGAGGCGGAGCAATTTCTGATTCCTGTTGTAAATATATTGATCATTTGTTCTGCTACATAATTGTTACGTAACAGATACCTAATTTATATTATTATACTGTTGGTTTAACGTACAACCCGCGAAGAACGACACATTTGCACGACTATAGCTTGGTTATTTGTGTAGTATGTGTTAAAAAGTATTGAAAACAAAGAACAGATCTATCAACAAAAAATTGACCAGTCTCAATTATTAAATATTAAATAAAATTAATTCTGCTTAAAAGTAAATTTTCAAATTAAATAACATCAGAAATCATGCACGTTGTACTTTATTATTTTATTAAACATATGTTTTAAATGAAGTCAAAAGTCAATGTTAATTTTTTAACTTATTTAAGTTCATAGTTGTCCTCAGAATATATAAATATATAAAACTATTACAAGGTTGCGAACTTATATTATTATACGTTTCAAATCTGCAAACGTCGTGGTTTAGCATTGAATTTATCTAAAAATGCTTCAGTATTCAGATTGTCTGTTAAATTTCAAATGCAAGCAGGACAAAATTGCTTAGACGCTTTTGTAACATTGATCTGCGATATGGGGTGAGCATTCGTGTGAGGGATGAGAAACTGTTCAAACACACGGCTGTTGAAGCCCCAAATGTCATTGCTTCTGTAAAATGCTTGTAAAGCAGAAGGAATACTTCTCGGAAAGGCCTTAGGACTAATATTGATTGATTCATTTAAAAAAATGTTTCATGATGTGCTGTTTGGATCTGTTGCAATCGTGACAAAATTTAATCTTTTCCAACATGGATTTTATGGTCCAGTTGAGTTTCATCAATACCAACCAACTGCACAAGTGGTTGCAAGATAGAAAGATCCAAAACTTCCTTTGATCCTGGCAGTAAACCATTTAATGCTCAAACGTATGATTTTGATCGTTCACTAAATCTATTATTAGATAAGCTATATATGTAAGTAAAATAGCCTGAATAATTGCCAAAATATAAAATTTGAAGTTTTCATTATTATTGATTCTTTGAACAAAATTATTGATGTTTTATAGCTGTTATTATAAAAATTTTGTCAAAATGCTCAAATCATGCACGGGGGGGGGGGCTTACCCCTCCAGCCCTCTTCTGGCTACGGGCCTGTATAACAGCATAATAAAACTTTCTGACCGTGAGTTTATCAAATGCATAAGTATTAAGTCCCTATATTGCCTTTAAATCTTTTGCACAGATGATATTCATTGCTAGGACTACTGTGCGGTTTCGAACTTGCGCGGCTCACGATCTCACTGTCACCAAGTGACTACTAATCTGAAACGTTGTTGATTGCTGTTCAGTTCAACAATCTATAAACTGGCCAAACATTCTTCATTAAAATGAACCACTTAATAACTAACTAAATAAAAAGATTGGTACACTACATCTACATGGGGGTCAAAGATTACTTGATAAAATTATGTTTGAAACATTTCCGTTACAGGTTCTAACAAGTTCAATTATGTTGTCGGTCAGACGTATGTGTACAATTATGAGGTTTCCACATCTATCAACATGCAAGGTGCCAGTGAAAACGTTGCCAAACTGGATGTCACAGCCAAAGCAACAATTCAAGTGTTGTCCAAGTGTGAGATGGTCCTAGAGGTAAAAAATCGTCAATTAAAAAAAAAAAAACAATGCGTAAATTCTATGGAATGCAACACAAAACTTTACTATAGTAAAAAAATAAAAGCTTTGAAACACGTTTGATATATTTAGCCCACATACCATACTGTATACGTCTTTCTCTTAATTTATTTTAAAGAGTTATCAATGCTGTTTAGTTTAGAAAGATAGGAGATCAAAAAGAAAAGATTTTAATAGCATTAATATCCAAGGCTGGGATTGGCCTTTTTCATTCTCTCAACAGGCTAAATATAGAGTCACATTTAAATATCTCATTGATATTACGTGATTACAAATATATGAAACGTTAAATTAAAAAAAAATGTTTGCACGCAAGAAGGAGATGAAAAGGTCAAATGTCGTCTAATTTAGATGAATAAAAGTTAACTTTTCGGTTATCGTCCTCCAGTTATCTATAAAGAGATATCTGACCTTGTTCAGCTGGTCGCTATCACTATGCTATCATTCTTGTTAGTTTTCACTTTTAATTTCTGATAAAGACCCGTGGAAAGTTGGTAGTAATGAGATAATGTCTAATCCTGACCTACTTGTTCATTCACTGATCATTAGCAATTTGAACATAAGCTATACTGCCTAGAACATTTTAAACATCGGTGTACTATCCGTAACATTTTAAACAAAAGTATGCTATCCATATTATTTTAAACACCGGTGTACTATCCGTACCATTTTAAACAAAAGTATGCTATCCATATTATTTTAAACACCGGTGTACTATCCGTAACATTTTAAACAAAAGTATGCTATCCATATTATTTTAAACACAAGTGTACTAAACAAAAGTATGCTATCCATATAATTTTAAACACAAGTGTACTGCCCATAACATTTTAAACAAAAGTATGCTATCCATATTATTTTAAACACAAGTGTACTAAACAAAAGTATGCTATCCATATTATTTTAAACACAAGTGTACTGCCCATAACATTTTAAACAAAAGTATGCTATCCATATTATGTTAAACACAAGTGTACTAAACAAAAGTATGCTATCCATATTATTTTAAACACCAGTGTACTGCCCATAACATTTTAAACAAAAGTATGTTATCCATATTATTTTAAACACAAGTGTACTGCCCATAATATTTTAAACAAAAGTATGCTATCCATATTATTTTAAACACAAGTGTACTGCCCATAACATTTTAAACAAAAGTATGCTATCCATATTATTTTAAACACAAGTGTACTAAACAAAAGTATGCTATCCATATTATTTTAAACACCGGTGTACTAAACAAAAGTATGCTATCCATATTATTTTAAACATCGGTGTACTAAACAAAAGTATGCCATCCAAATTATTTTAAACACAAGTGTACTTCCCATAGTTTTGAAATCTGGTGTACTCATAGGCGTTTTTATGGATAGGCGTCTGCCAAGTCCCCCCACCCCCACCCTGACTCTAAGGGTCCATGCTGGAGCTTCTTAAAATTATGTTTGAGAGTCATGGGTTCGATCCTCGGTGAGAACCATGTAATTTTTTTCGAGGTGAAATTTTGGTACAAAGTTGTCCCACAAGTCCACCCAGCTTTAAATGGGAACCTGACTTACGTTGGGGAAGTAACGGCGGCTGGGGGCTGTGCTAACTACACTATCCCTTCATATGCCGAGGTTATAGAAACAGATGAGTTCAACACTTCATATGCCCCGATAGCTCGTTAGGGCTACAGGAACTTTACTTGTTTATTATAGAAATACAATTTTACTCAGTTTTTATTTTTGATGTACACATTTCAGGAAACAAAAAAGTTGGATGTGTTTCCCAAGAAATAGGCTATTGTAAATAATCTATTTCTATTTGTTTCATTATGCATGGGTTAAAAGCTGTAGGCCTACTAAATATAAATAGTCTCTTGAGAAAATTTCAGCCTTCTATTATGTTGGCAGTTACAACACATGTTTCACATTATGTTGGCAGTTACAACACAAGTTTCACTTTTTTCCCGTATCGTATCACACTAAAAAGATGTTATGTGCCATTTTGAGTGGAGTGCATGGGTCGTTTTTGAGGAAAAGCCTTTACAGACAATTCCAGAGGCCCCGTCACCTAAGCCCAGGAGCCTGGTTTTTAAGTTACCATTTATGTAGAGATTCGACATACATGTGTAGTTAATTTTTTTCTTTTATGTGAGAATGGTTTAAGTGTGAATATATATATATATATATATATATATGCTTTGCAAACAAAGAACTGCAAATGACACATAACTGAAAAACGCAACATAAACACAAAATTATTAGCAAACAATAGGATGTTTAGTTATTCAACAATAAAGCCAGATCAGTTGAATGGATTAACATTGATATCAATAGAGCACAAAGTGGTCAACTCTCTATAAATGATGTATACATGTAATCAAATACTTGATAAGATGAAATTACGCAAGGTCAAGTTTAATTAAGAAGTAAAAACCAGGTAATTGAAATGTACAGAGTAGGACGGTGTACATCTGTGTGTATATATATCAGAGGGACTCCACAAGTACTTTTGCCTAGAGCCCAAAAACAATAGGAACGACACTGTGTGTACTGCCTATATCTTTAAACACATGAATCCCGTCATAAACTTCGTTGGGTTTGAAAAAACGATGACAAAAAGAGTTCCCCTGTACGTTTTGCAGCAAAATAAATACATTTCGAAACCAACCCTTCCTTCCTCACACTGTTTGGGGGCCCTGGCAAGTGTTCTGATTGGCCTCCTCCCTCGCGACGGCCCTGCTTCATTACATCGTCAGGAACAACGCGGACAATTTATTGTACATAGTTTACCTACGACATAGATTAAGTGTAAAGTAAAGGACAGAGTATATTTTAACTGTATGACTGGACGATAATAAGGTTTTAAAATCAGACACTGAGCAATAATAAAATTCATTTAATGTATAATTTATTTGATTAGTTTAATAAACTACATTTAAATGTAGAGTTAATCGACGGAGTAAGGGTTGGGGGGGGGATGGTTAACAAGTCGAAGGACTAAATAGAAATATTTGTTTAGCTATCATGAAGTAACTGGCTGCCTATCTTTCCATAAATTCGATGTCGCATTTATAAAAAAGTAACGGAACAGTTCTAAGCTCTGAAAGTATTTTTACTGCAGTTACACGCGTACAAAACTCAGCATCCGAAGTAACAAAACAAACTAAGGACCCCACCCCCAGGACAAAACCCACACATTTTATTTCAGGTCCTTGGCAAAGGTACATTGGGGGGGGGGGGGCTCTGGGAATAGTACATTTTGGAGCTCCGGGCAAAGGTACATTTAGAGGCCTGGGCAGGAATACATTTACTGGCACTAGGCAAATGTACATTTAGAGGCCTGGGCATTAATACATTTACTGGCACTAGGCAAATTTACATGTGGGGCCCTGGGCAAAAAAACATTCCGGGGCCCCATGGTCCTCGGCTAGGGTACATTTGGGGCCCTAAGAAAATATACATTTTGGGGCCTTGTGCAAAGGTACATCTGTAGGCTCAAGGCTAAAGTAGTTATGGGCTTGAGTCTCATTTGAATTAAAAATATATAATGGGGGTTTTTGCCCAATGGGTTTTATCCTAAGGGGATGGGGGTGTTCGTGAGGGTATCGTTTTGAAACTATCAAAGTGCCAATTTTTTATTGATTAAAAATATTGAAAATAACTTTAACAAACAATTGAAGCTTACATTTACACAATAAATTCTTTTTTAACGAATACCGTACAAATTCTGATTCCTTACATGAAGATTCTTATTTGTCCATGGGCGTATTCATGGGGGGGGGGGGCAAGTGGTGGCATTTGCCCTCCCCTACATTTTGAAAAAAATGTCATATAAGAGGGGGGCATTTGCTCCCCCCCCCCTTTACATTTAAAAAAAATGTCATAAAGTTGTCATTTGCCCCTCCCCCTGGAAAAATTCCTAGCGACGCCCATGTATTTGTCCCTGAATAATCATGTTGACGTTAATAATTTCTTCGAATAATAAATGATTTAATAAATGATTAGTGATTTTCTATTTAAGAAGATGTACTTGTATAATAAAGTTGGAAAAAGTTTTAAAAGCTTAACCACTTTTTCCCAAAGATAAGTTATGACAATTTTTTAATTAATTGTAAATGAAAGTTTTATTTTTTTTTTTAAGTTGACAATTAGTTACAGGTAAACTAAATCAATGTTGTTGTTGTTTTTTTTTTGTGTTCGTCACTGGTCATAGTTTTGAACATGTATAGGTCACTTTTACGTATCAGTATCACAGATAAAACTTTTTTTTTTGTTGGCTTTAAGCCTTCATGTAATGAAATGTAGACGTTCTAAAAAGAGCCTCTTAGTAGTGAGGCCATAGAAAGCTGCATAGTCCATCAATAGAATAGCTCAGATTTTGTATTTCCACCTATGATTACAGCAGTGCTCGACTTATAAAAAAAACCAGTGCCGGGGATGAAAAAAATGCCTGAAGAGCCGGGGATAAATGTCTATGGTTTCATTCCCGCCAGGGATATATTAGCTAAAGCAGAGCCGGTGATGACAGTTATCAGTTCCGGGGATATCCCCGGCGCTATATCGAGCCCTGGGCTACAGTGATGTTAAAAGGAAAAAAATGCACGGACATACAAGTTGTATATGTCAGGGCTTAATTTTATTGTCTCCCTGCAGTGTAGCTCTCCATTTCACGAAAATAATTTGTTCAATTAAATTTGTAGCAAAATGAAAAACATGTATGATTTTATGAGTACAACTTTATTGCGGCCGTAGTTTCAATTAAAATGACTGTCAAAATGAAGATAGATCAAATTAAGAAATGTAACTTCTAATCAGCGGATTCCAAACATACAAATTGCTATTGTAATGAAAAGTTTCAAAAGGAGTATAAACATTCACATAAAAAAAACGCAGTGGCTACGATTACATCAAGCGCCATTCTATTATTTCTCATTTTTTTCGGGTACCGGCAATTATATTAGGGTTAGCATTAGGGTTAGGGACAGTATTAGGGTGTGGAGAAATATCTATTGACGTAATCCGGAAAAAAAAATACGAATTACGTCTTGACGTAGCGTAGCCTGTTCCTAAAAAAAAAAATAATTATATGGATGACTTTTTTTTACACTAACAATAATAAAAATGAACAGAAAGATTTTACTAAATATTCTTCAGTTGACATATTCATGTATCTCTCATACTACTGTCATCTATTTAATGTAAAAATCTGTCACATCACATTCAACATATTAGTTCAGCATCAATCAACTCATTTTCTTTAGACTAAGAATGTCTTTAGACATATAACCCAAAAATGAGAAGTCCAAAGACGTTTTTCTAAGTAAAACTATACTATATAAAAGCACGAATGTTGGTCACCTTAAAAAAAGTCTATAATTTAATCAAGAAGTGTCTTGAATAATAGCGCAAGCTCTGCCACTCAATAAAAATCAAAAATAATAGTTGGACTGTGGTACATGTATTTTTTATAATATTCAGGAGATAAATATTCTTTGAATGCATAATAGAGTTTTATTTGTTAATATGGTATATTTTCTATTTAATCTGAATACATTAATTTCACTCCAATCAACACCTTTACTTTAAATGATTTATAATGCTTGTTTTGTTTTTTTCAACTTTACCATCAGGAATTGAAAACTCTGTAAACAAATGAAATAGATTAGATAACTCTGTAAACAAATGAAATAGATTAGATAACTCTGTAAACAAATGAAACAGATTAGATAACTGTAACATATTTATTTTACTATATTTTTATATACAATTTTAAGAAGATGCTACTGTTTTGGCTAAGACATCATATAAAAAAATGAAGAAATTAATTTGACAGTTATAGTCAGAAACTTATCGGACATAAAATGCTAATTAACCAGTTGAAGTTGACGATGTCTGCTAGCACTGTTCTGTCTAAGCTGTGTACACACAAGACTCACCATCATGCACACATACAAAGTTTTGTGTCCATTATTAAATTAGAAAATATTGTTTCATTTATATTTACCTTCAAGTTTAATTTATTTTTGTTTAGGGTTAATATTGTGTTATTTTTTCAGTTATCTGATGTGACAGTCAAGAGATCCGATCCTGACAGTCCTCGAATGTTACAGGCTGAGGATGAAACATTTAAAATGGCATTACAGCGTAACAGTTTGAGATTCTCTTACCAGGATGGTAGAATTGACAGCCTGTGCCCCTCAGAAGGAGATGAATCCATTTCTCTGAATTTTAAACGTGGTGTTTTGTCTGTTTTTCAAAACAGTATGACCCAGCTTCAAAATGGAGAAAACTTAAAAGAGGTAAGATTTGAAAATTATAGAAAAAGTACAATTTAATTATATTAACCTACGTTTTTAGTATTTATAATAAAGATGATGTAGTAAATAAGCTTGTTAAATCTTTTCTGTAATTGTCTATGACTAGATTGATGTTGCAGGGGCATGTCCCACAGCCTATACTGTGACTCAAAAAGGTTGGAAATCTACAGAGATCACAAGAACCAAAGATCTTTTAGGATGTTCTGACAGACAAAACTACAGAACTGCTTTAAAATCCACACCTATTGATGTTCCTGATGTAAGTCGTTACAGTCTTATAAAGGCACATTTAGATATGAGAAGTTAAGTTAGGATTTATCTCCTGGTTAAAAAAAATTAGTTACAAACATTTCTTTGTGTGGATTGTTTTGAGCTGTGTGATTGCCATACCTTGTTATGTAAAACTAACATCCAGAAAAAGAAAACGATTTAAAGTTAATTAGTAGATTCTCAACTACATGTGGTGGAAAGTTAGACCAATTAACAAAAAGGTGGATAGGTCAGAGGTCTACACATTCTCCCCCACTCATGCTAGTTAAAAAAAAACACCTTTTTATACAAGTATCAAAAACACTTTAAGAAATGATTATATTGTAGGAAAGGATTTCAGGAAATATAAAATTATTGACATAAAGTTTTCATCATTATTTTTACAGAGAATTCTAGTATTATTTTTAACTAGTTTTAGAGCTGGATAATGTCGAGCCACAAAGTAGTGATTTCACTGCATTGTTTAAATTAAAAGTGCTCTGAATAAGAATATAATCTTTATAAAGATAGCACTGGTCAACAAGAGTGAAGCAGTGTATTTCTACCTAATGATATAGATTTGATCTCACATAACCAATCAGCTCTTCCATGGTGATTTTTTTATGTGTAAGGTTTCTGTCAGGATAAGATATTTCATTTCTTAGATTGGATGTTTTATGATGCCCTTCTTTAATCCCCACATGACAGACTGCTTTGACCATGCCACAATGCCCTATTTTCCAAACCAATATCAGATATCCATTTAAGCTAGCTGGACTAAGAACTATCACCAAGACCAGAAAAAATCCTGTCTCTCATTGAGGATTGATTAGGACCTTCATGTGTAGCACCTACATCACACAACCATTCATATCTCTTCCTTAATGTCATCACCTACCATTAATTTTAGCTCATTTGTCGTCTTCCATCTCTCTTAATCTTTTTTCCCTATGTTAATATCATGTTTGTCCATGGTTTACATAACTCTTTACCTGATTATTTTTGCATTCTTTATGCTAGTTCATTTGTTACATATCTCTGTTACATTTCTCAGTGTGTTATTCTTCTCTCATAGATACTACAGTATTTTTTTACCAAGTTTTTCTTTTGAAGTATTTATTTGCATGTTTGCTTGTTTTCATATAATGTCAAAGATTTACATAGTGTTAATGTGAGTCAATTTCCTGTGTGGTCTCTTAGTGTCATGGGATATGAATATAATTAGAGATTTATCTGGCTCAGTATTTCAGTACAATTTTCTAATATTAATGAATAGTTTAAATGTATTTGTCTCACAGACTATCAAGTCATTGCCTTTGCTGAAAGGGAATTATAAGTGTATACAAATGGTTTCTAATGAAGGACAACTGTCTTCAGCCAGCTGTACCGAATCTCTTGTCTTCAGACCATTTTCAAAGAAAGAGTCTGGAGCCAGAACTGAAACTACACAAAAACTAACATTTGTTTCTGGCCTGCCCAATGTAAATACCAGGAAAGGTAAGTTACTCAATATCTAAGCTAATCTCTCATTCTATTAATGAAGTGAAAAATTACCATGAAACTTTGGGCTCTGATATAAATAATAAATTAGTTTTTTGGTTCTGCACCAAGTTCTCTTTGCTTGAGGAATTCTCAAGAGATTTTTTGTTATATTGTTGTGGTTTCAATGAATGAAGAAATAGTTTTAATAAATATGCATTGTAATCATTTTATTTTTGCAGCATTTGTCACCATTAGAACAGATTTATTATTTGACCATGAAGAAGTGACTGAAATTCCAGAAAGAACTCTTTGGTCAGCTAGAGAAAAACTTACAGAGTTGTGCCGTATTACTGCTCAAGATTTACCTGTAGAAGTGCCGGATGTTTTCACAGACCTAGTGAGTTTATTTACTAACATTTTCATTTTCTTCTTCAGTATGTTGTAATAAATTATCTAGTTTTAATAACTACCTTAGCTAAAATTTTAATTGGTGTTCCTTTATGTTACAAACTTGAAATTTAGATATGTTGCCATTTTATAATTAGGTGTACGCTATGCGAGGACTTAAAAGTAGTCTTCTAACAGATCTGTATGAACAAATCAACAGAGGAAGTATCTGTAATGACAACAAGGACAGAATGAAGTAAGTCTTTGAAATATCGCATTTAAATATATCAATATCCTTAGCTTGCATGTAAATTTTGATAATCAAAACGTAATTCGCTTTATTTTTTCAAGAAAGTTCTTTATGGATGCTTTACCAATGGTAGAAACATCAGGGTCAGTAGAGGTCATGGTTCAGATGTTGCTCTCAGGGGATGTTTCTAGTAGCCAAGCTGACTTTTGGCTAAACACTCTTCATTTTGTCCGTAAACCAACATCTGATATGATTAAACAACTTCTAGTAAGTTAAGACCGTCAGAATATATCATACAGCATAATTTATAACAGAGCATTAATCAAGTAGATTAATAATCCGGGCATTTTTTTTTCAGAGTCTTATCAAAGAAGAGAAATTCCAGCTGAAGTCACTTTTACCTGTTTCTTCATTAATCAAAACTTTCTGTCAGTCTGGATCAGACTGTTTGACAAACCCACAAGTTAGAGATATACTGAATGTGTTGGAAAATATCCTGGACAACAAATGTCAGGGCAAAGATGAAAAATTGGTCAGTAAAAAATATATTAAACTTTTCTAGCTTAAACATTATTAGATTACTAACAGTGTTTCTACCTAACTGAAAGAGACATCTTACTCGTTGTCATAAAATTAACAAATCGATTCATTTTTTTTAAGAAGAATCATTTATAGTTTTATGTCTTATTATTTCATGATAAATTATCTGATTTCTAGTGTTCCCTTTAATGAGGCACAAACATAACTGTAGTAGGAAAGTTTTTACTAGTACTTGTGAACAAAAAATGAAAAATTGAGAAAGTTTAGGGCCCTCAGAAGATTTTTTGGTGGGATCATAAATATATTTGCTAAAAATTAGCAAAACAAAACAACAACATATTGAACAGATAATTTTTTGTTATATATTTGTTCATAATTTTTACAGATTCTGACAACTTTAAGAGCCATTGGAAATTTGGGATATTCTGACAGGTTAGCAAATAAGTTGAAAGAATGCATCCAGTCTAAAAACACCCACATGAATGCCAGAGTATTTGCAGCCCAGGCTTACACAGCAGTCTCTTGCAGCACTGATGTAGGTATTTTGGAAAAAAAAAAAGCACATTTATCTTTACTGTTTTTAAATTAACATAAGTCTATATCGACATTAACATAAGTGTATATCAACATTAACACAACACAAGTGTATATGGGCTTTAACATAACATGAGTTTGTATCATTATTAACTCAGGTGACTTTAATGTTAACCATCATATCTCCTTTAAGATAACTCTAACAACACCACAACTAGGGCAGATAAATTGCTATAAAGTTGAGAAGTAATACTTGGATTGTATGAGAGTAAATTAAATATTTCAGAGAGAATTTCTAATAAAAGTATTTGGAGATGTAAATGAAGATTCAGAGCTGAGGATAACAGCATATCTTAGTGTTATGCATTGTTGGAGTGAAGATGTTCTTAAACAGGTTTGTTTCAATAATAATTGAAATTGGTACAGTAGTGAAATGAATGTAACATAAAATATATATATTCAATGTATTTTTTAATTCTCATCTCCTGCAGGTTAAATTGGTTCTAAACTCAGAAACAACCAATCAAGTTTCTTTTTTTGTTTGGACACATTTAACCAATTTGATGGAGTCATCTAGTCCATACAAAAAGGCTTTAAAAGAAATTCTTAATGATGAAGTTTTAAAGAGGAAATCAGGAATTAACAGTAGTAAACACTCTGGAAATTATGAGATATCCTATTTCTCAGAAAAATTTGGTCTAGGTGCATCGGCCGAGAGTAATGTAGTGTGGTCATCAAAATCTTTCTTGCCGAGGTTTGTTTCATTGATATTACTTATAGGTAAATCTTTTTTATTTCAGGGTAATCATCCCTATAGCTATATCTTTTTAATGTAATTATTCTGTTTAGATCTTCTATGGTCAATTTAACTGTGGACATTTTTGGCCAATCTGTTCAACTTCTTGAATTGGGAGGACGAGTCCAAGGATTAGAATCTATGTTACAAAAATTCATTGGATCAAAATTTTTTAAAGGAGGAGAAAATATTACTGAGGCAGGGACTTCTCGCTGCACAAAGAAAGAGAAAATGGATGCCATGAAAAATGAGGTAGTGTTCCCAGAAATTATGTTTTATATTAATCATTTACCTGAATCTCCCTCCCCCCTCCCCCCCCCATTAATGAATTAGAAATAAATTTAACCCATTCTTACTGGTTAGTTCTGTTCATTCTTATTTCTTTGAAGATTTAAATTTAGATTAGGGTAACTTAATATATTTAACCAACATGATGTTTCATAGAGAGATAGAATTTGATTATTTAAAAACTATTTGGCTCTATTTGTGTAAGTACCTTTTTTTAATTTCAGTTTAATACTGATCAAGATAAACTTACGGCATCTTTATATCTTCGTATGTTTGGACATGAACTGAACTTCCAGCACTATAATGAGAAAGAATTATTTGCACTGAGAGACAAAACTTCAGGCAAATTTGGTGCAAAAGAAACTAATAATGATATCTCTTATAGTCAGAGTATCATGTTTTTAGAATCACAGATGACAGTTCCAACCATTGCTGGCATTCCACTTACCTTAAGTATTAATGGTACTGCTTCCTTAGAGCTTCAAGCAAATATGGACTTGGATCTCAAGAAGCTAAAACAGAAAACTCTTTTTGACATTAAGCCAAGGTAATTTCCTTTTTTTTAAACAGGCTAATTTTTTAGGAGTGTTTTATATTGAGTCATTATTATATTTATTTTTTGTACCATTATGCTCAATATGCCAACATGGTCTTTTTGAATATTTAGTCAAACCATAAAAAAAATTAATCAGAACACACTTATATTTTATCCTTCTATTGAAATATTACTCTTCACTGTAATTTATTTTATTTTTAGTGGATTTTTGTAGTTATGTCACATGCTAAATTAAATAAACTGCTCAATCTTTCTTTTAATAGTGGTGCTGTTTCAATATCAGGTCTAATGTCCGTTAAAGCTGGACAGACCAATGCTGGTTTAAAAATGACAACAACTCTTCACACTGGTACATCAGTAACAGGTCGTATTGAATCAAATGACAAACAGTTCTTTAGTGTAGACTTTGATATGCCAGAAAAATTAATGGATATATTAGAAATTAAGTAAGTAAATTATAAAACTGATGTATTTTTGTGTGCATGGATTATTCTGATAGTTTAGTAAAGGAAAAACTCAGAACATAGCTATTAAATGCCTTTTTTGTACTTTAACTAAGATTAACCTAAAGCAGATACAATTTAGGTGTTCAATTGATCAATTACTATGTTTAAAATAATTGATAATAAGGGGCAGAATTAATTTACTAGCTTAATAACATATTCTAGGACAGATTTCTTTATCATACACAACAAAAATGAAAAACAGCTTACAATGCTGCCAGAGAAGCAAATGAAAACAACACTATGCACTGGTGATATGGTTTATAAAATCAGTGGGTATGAACTATGTGGCACTGCATCCTATGTTAATACAGCTGCTACTGATATTGCTCCTTACATGCCTTTCAATGGACCCTTGCTCCTAAGTTTAACACTGCAGAAGAAAGATGCCCCTAAAGGATACAAATTAATGATTAGACAAGTTCAGGTTAGTTGATTCCATTTTTAATTCTTAAACAGAATTTCTTATTCCAAATAACTTTTTTTCATTTGAAAAGAATACATCATTTAAATTTTTTTTTTTGTTATAGAATACAGACACATCAACTGCTTCCATTACTATTGATTCCTCCGGTTCTAAAGTTGACAGAAAAATAAATGTTGGGTATTATTTTGATAGACCTCAAAGGACACTTGAGGGGGAATTAGTTTCACCTTGGAAGAAAATTTTGTTTAAAGGTAAAGTTGACAGTTGAACATAAATGTGCTATGTAAATAACATATTGCATAACCAGTTTGAGTGTGTAGTAATAAATGTGCTATGTAAATAACATATTGCATAACCAGTTTGAGTGTGTAGTAATAAATGTGCTATGTAAATAACATATTGCATAACCAGTTTGAGTGTGTAGTAATAAATGTGCTATGTAAATAACATATTGCATAACCAGTTTGAGTGTGTAGTAATAAATGTGCTATGAAAGTAACATATTGCATAACCAGTTTGAGTTTGTAGTAAGAAAGTAAAAAAGATTCTCAAGTATAAACATTGCAGTAAAGCCAATTTCAGAATTTTTTTTAGTAAATTATTTTTATAATTGAATGACATTTTAAGAAACATATATGCACTAATTTTTATTTTTATTTTTAGGAACATATTCAAAAGAGAATCCCTCCTCTAGTTTATTTTCTGCTCATGCTACAATTGATGGTGAAGAATATAAAATTTTGTTACAGACTGATAAAAAATCAACCAAAGGAAAGGTAAGAAAAAAATGTTTTCATACCAGAAGCCAGATATCTTATTTTTTAAATTACTTTTATTACCTTATACATGTAAATGTATATTCTATTTTAATTGTGGATTATTATGCTCTCATTTTACTGTTATGATTTCTGTTTGTCTAGTTTTCATCTGATAGCCATTGTCTTTTAATTTAGCTGCATAACAACATTACTCATTGTGTTTAGTTAATGCCAATCTTCTGTTAGCAATACAATTATCATTGTGTTTAGTTAATGCCAATTTTCTGTTAGCAATACAAGTATCATTGTGTTTAGTTAATGCCAATTTTCTGTTAGCAATACAAGTATCATTGTGTTTAGTTAATGCCAATTTTCTGTTAGCAATACAAGTATCATTGTGTTTAGTTAATGCCAATTTTCTGGTAGCAATACAAGTATCATTGTGTTTAGTTGATGCCAATTTTCTGCAGGGTTGTTAGTATCGAAGTATCGGTATCGGCCAATACAGTATCGGCGATACTTTTTCAGTATTGGTTGCTGTATTGCCGATCCTTTTTGTATCAAGTATTGATTTGTGTATCGCCGATACATTTTAAACGAAAAATTTTCGATACTCGATACCAATACTTTTTTGTTTACACTATTAGCTATTTGCAGAAAAACAATAACGATTTTAATACATTGTTTTAAAAGTAATCTTCATAAATTCAATCACTACTTGTAATCATAAACATCAACCCTACCATTATTAATAACACCCACCTCCCCACCAAGACAACTTGGATCACAAGGCTGAAGTTGAACAAACTTTAAAGCGTGCCTGCATTGCACTGAGTGCAGTTTCCACTCGACTTACTTGGCAGGGTGGTGTAGCTTCAATACAGTCAGAAGTGCAGATTTACTGCACGGCGGCAGAACAGGCTTAATAGTAAAGTTTTGCTGAAAGTAGATAAATATCTTGAAGATAACTCATCAGAAATGATTTCATTAGTACCCTACCCAACCTACCCAAGCATTAAGAAACTATATTGCCGAGTTGATCGGCTGGTGCTGAGTTGAGCGCCTGTTTTCATTAGGTGAGCGTGTTTTTATGCCATTACGTTATTCTAGGCTAAGCAATGATCGTTTTGAAATGATGGTCTTCTTACTTGTTGCCTAGTGATGAAATACTAAAGTTCCCTTAGCCCTGACGGACCATCGGGGATTCATCTGTTTCTATAACTCGGCATATGAAGGGATGGTGTGGTTAGCACAACGCCCGGCCGCCTTTACTTCCCCAGCTTAAAGTCGGGTACCTATTTAAAGCTGGGGAAGTAAAGGAGAAATTCCCATTGTTTTCACCGACACAAAAACAGATAAAATATTTCAGTGCTGCAAGTTATTTCTTCATTATTGGATTTTTTTATTTTCTTTCCTTAACTGTTTGTTTTCTGTTAAATACAAAAGTTAAGAAACATTGGCTTAATATGTAATACTGTACTTAGCTGTGACTCACTATTTTTCCAAGGTAATCTGGGCTCCCAAATTAGAAATCACCAGACCAAAAAACTCCAAACTTTTGTCATATAGCCCTGAAAAATTTACTGCTGAAGGGACTTTAGAACTCCATGATGAATATCGTGAAATGAGTACACAAGCAACAGCAAATATTATAAGTGGTGATCAGACATCATTTGGAAGTAGTTTGAAGAGATTCTTTAAAGATGGACCACTAGAAGTGAAAGGTTGGTAGTTTTAATTTAGCAATAGATATTTTTTATTATCACATTATTCAAGAGTATGAAAGTTTATTCAAGAAACATGAAGGTCTCCGAAATGTTTTTTTTCCTCTTGCCATAATATTTTAGTGTTATAGCTGTTAGCGAAACAACAAAAATAAGTCTATGAACATTTTCTCATTTCAAAACTTCATCTGCTAAAGATTGATTTTATTTGTTATTATTTATTTTCTTAGTGTGGAATTTTCATCCTTTTTTTCTTCTTAAAATATGCATGTTTATTTTTATAATGCCAAACATAATTAACCTCAATTTCTTTCTTAGGTATTGTATTTTTTTTAATGTTTAACTTTTTCTTTTCTCCCTTAAATTGTAACTATTTCAGCCAAGTACATTAATAAAGAAAAGCAGAAGACTTTCTCTGGATCTTTTCATATAAATCAAAAGGATTCATATGCTGCTACATTCCAACTCCTTCAGAATGATAAAAAATCTGGTACACAGAAATATGAACCAACTATTTTAATTTCTACGCCTGAGTCGCAAAAGTTACTCTTGTTTGCTGGAACGGTAGATTACAAGGAGGAAAGATCTCTTGATGGAGAGTTCCAAATTGTTATGGAAAAGACAATGAAAGACCCTATTAATTTTAATGGTAAACATAACATTTTAAAAAAATTAATTTAATTATAGCTCTTCTGGTATTACGACCCGTTCTATGCCCGGGCTGCTAGTTAAATGTCGTTATTACAAACTCCATGGTAACAAATTATTCAGTATTGCAAATTTTTTCTGTTCCTTTCCATTCCCTTAAATAATCTCTGTTAAAAAATTTCTCTCTAAAGAATTTCTTACTGTCATTATTGCGATAAAAATAAATCTTTTGGCAATATTTTTTCCCCCAAATTTTTGTCTTGAGATCAGCATGCAAAAAACAGCTTTTATGCTTTACATTTAATGAGCAGGGAAGTGGGTGGGGTAATTTCATGCGAGGAAGCATGCTATTGGCTGGCTAGGAGTCTGCAATTTACAATCAACCACTGAGGTTTATCTGTAGGAACATAGGCCTACCACAAGATGGAAAAAATTCACTAAGCCAGGCAGAGTACCAAAATTAAGTTTATTTTAACTGAGCAATTTGTTAAGTGGGGCTGGGAGGTGAGTTTTAAACTTACAAGTAGCATTACCAAGTATGTGCCATACAGGGCATATATAACAGTCACTGTTATTGAAGCTAACCAACCATGATAAACTTAACTCTTTGAACTTTTGACCCCTCCCCCCCCATATTTTTTTCCCTGGCATATAGACTAGTTTCTCTACAATCTAAATTTTAAAAGCAATGTTTAACACAGTATTTTTCAATAAATTAGCATAGCTAATATTTCGAGCTAATTTTTTTGTACTATTTTCTTGTTCTGTATCAGTAACTTTCAGCAAGAAGGGTAAAGGTAGCAAGTATCAGGCAAAAGCCAATTTGAAAAGCAGCTTCTTGATTTTAAATGTTGATGGTATGGTTGATGCTCCATTGCCTCTGCGTGGAAAGAAGTCACCAATATCAAACAAATGGGCCATTGATTATAACTTGCCTCTTATTAAAGACAGAGATCTGAAGAAGAACAAATTTATTATTACTTCTAAGACTCATGACCTGAGTTCCAAATCATTGACTAAATACATTACTCAGATGTAAGTTCTATTTTTTTCCTCCAATTTAAAGAACAATATATAGGTTAGAAAAAAAAATGTGAATTTTTATCACTTAATCAATAAAATGACCATACTTCACATTTGTTAACATTTTGATATATTCTAAGCATTACATTTAAATATCCTTCCCCTCTTTTATCTTTTTTTAACGAATTCCTTTATTTGTTTGAAAAATTCTCATGCCTTAAATGAGTTAATTTCTCATGTGATAATATCAGAACAACCAAACTTTCTTTTTTTCAGAAACCTTGATAGTAAACATTACCCTGATGCCAACTTTAATGCAAGCCTAGAATTGAGTTTCAAAAACTCAAGCACCAACTCAAAGTTAGTCCTAACTCATGGGACTGCCTCAAAAGATAAAAAAGGAAAAGACAACCAAGTCTTAACAGTAGTAGTAGACTTAGGACATCAGGTTTCTGAATCTTCAGCAAACATAACATATGACCTTCAAGTTCTGTATCCACCAAAGGTAAGGAAAGTAGTGAATACAACATAGAACTACCTAATAACCTCGGACAGTATTTGAACTGTTAAACTTTACTTTCCTTGGGTTTACTTTTTTTGGTGTTATTTTTCACCACATATGTACTTAATTGAATTAATGTTCAGCATTTATTTCCCGCTAAACTGTGTGATAACTGTCTTTCTTTCATTCACAGGAAATAGAATATCAAATAAAAGGCAAACATGAACACCAGTTGAAACAGAAATTTAAATTAGAGACTTACGCTGCCATTGTTTATCAGAAAGGAAAGACTGTGGAAGTGAGGCTGATGGGAAATGATAACAGCAAGAAGAACAGTATGGATGTGTCTGGATCTTTGGAGGTCATCTTTCCAGATATTGTCATTGACAACAGACTGACAGAAGGTGGGAAGTACAAAGTGGTGACTGCTCTATCCCAGAATCCTGAGAAGGAATACACTCATACAGTGAGCCTACAGCTGAATGATCTCAAACACTCTCTGGTCAACAAGATGAAGAAAAATAGAGATGACTTCAGTATCTTGTCTGTGCTAGAGGTCAATGGAGACCAGTTTAGAACTCTCACCATCAAGGCGTCTAAAAATGTGGAACTATTTGAAGGCTCTGTAACTTACATGTCTGATACAGACATATATAGCATAGGTGTCAACACCAGCGCCATGAACAGCAAAAGTCAAGCTTTCAGTTGGCAAGTGACTGTTCCAGAGAGGAAAGTGCAGAGTTCAGTAGAAATCGGAAACAAGAAACAAGGCGAGTCCAAGTTCAAGGCTGAGATACAGTGGGATGCACTGAGAGACCCAAAGCAGAAACTATCTACTGACTTTAATTATGTTACGGACAAAGACAATGGCAGATTTGACTTGTCTTTAACTTTTACATCACCTTTTGTAAACCACACAATTTACAGCTTTAGAAGACTCTCGGTGTACAACAGTAGAGAAATAAGAGATGAGTTGAAGTTAGTATGGGGGAGACCACTAGATGAATTGTCTTATTCCATTTCTGGCAGAGTCCCATTAACTTTTGAGAGGTTTGAAATAAGAGGAGATCTTGTCACCCCGCTGAGCACTCTACGTAAACTGGGTGTGGGCATAACCCATAAGTTTGATGGCTCCCGCTACCTGTCATCCAGTGTTAATGGTACTTACAATGATGACTACTTGATTGCTGCGGTACAAGTTAAAAACAGCGGGGATAAGATGAGAAATGAGTTAGTCCTGTCTACTAGTTTAAATTCTTCCTTTGAATTCATGAAGAATGTGGCCATTAGCTTGTCGCACAAAATGGATGAAAGGCTTTATGAGACTGAGGCTCTATACATGAGAAATGATGAGCAGTACAGTGCTAAAATGAAGACAACATATGCTAAAGCCAGTAACAACTATAATTTGGACTCTTCTCTCACACTAACTGCTCCTTCAGATCTCTCAATTTTTGTACAGGTTTTGTACAGTAAAAGCCTGACACTGACTCGTTTGAACTCAACTGCCCGTGTCATTCAGAACCGTGACAGGACAGCATATGTCACAGTTGGTGCCACGTTTGACAAGCAGGCTGAAGAGTATGACATGAACATCAAAATAGATGGAAAATGGGAGTCATTTTCTGGCTTGGATCTTGATTTCAATCACAATATGTTAAAAGGTCTGTCTGGCACTGGTAACTTGGTGGTAAGAACAAATCCTGCTGTAAGAAGCACACTGTCCTACAGTGGCACCAATCTTCAGCTCAGATCCAGTTACAGCCCCTATGTGACTGAGATGAATGTCAAATATGAAAATTATCCTTTCACAATTCTATTGGAACATAAGAACCCGAAAGCTGAAGATAAAAAGATTTCACTGGAGGGATCTTTGAATCTGAGTGACCAAAAGGAAGCAGAGCTAGAGTTGAATCTGATAACACCTTATGAAAATGTGAGGAACATAGATTTAAAATGTAAAGTACAAAACACATTAGAAACTCAATGGAAACTTGATTCTGTTTTGTCACTGGACACTAGGAAAAAAATACAAATTGAAGGAAATATTGACACAAAGAACTGGAAAAATCTTAATGGGAAAATTACCACACCCTTTAAAGAGTTCACCAGACTCCATTTTGGTCACAGTGTGAAAGTAGCAGAAAATAACTGGCAATTTTCAGAAGGATTTCTGGAGGTTCAGCCATATTTTAACAAGGTAAAACTAGAAAATAATGTAACATTGCAGGAACCTTACACTGCCAAGTTTTACATTGACCTGCCAGATTTGCCTATTAAATATTTGAAACTGGATGTGACTGGCAATAAGATAAGAAATGGCTATACTTATGACATACTGGCCAGGTACCATCCTAACAAAGACCTCAGTCTGAAGGTAAAAACCAAATACAATGTCAAGAGATTCCCACAGGACACTGCTATCACTCTTAATGCTTTAACACCATATCAGATACTTCCTAAACTAGATGCCAAGTTGGACATAGAAAAAGAGAAGGACAACTGGGTTGGCTTGTTAGAAGTATCATCCAATTTCATAACCATGAGACTTAAAGAAACTGTCTCCACATCCATGTCGTATTCAGACTTAGAAATAAATTCACCTGAATTTGAGTCTGTGGCAGCAGGAGTTCATGTTGACTGGAGTGACCTTGTTGGTGTCAATCTGACCCTGAGTGCCCCAAGTGTGGGCCGCACAGTCATGGGATTCAAAAAGAAATCCGTGTCTTGGACCAACTTCCAGAATAGAGTGTTTGGAGAGTATAATGGCAAAGAGCTTGATATGGACATTGGTTTGTCTCATGATGACCAGCAGACAAGAGCTTGGATTACCTACATCTACCCTGGAGCCAACAGCAACTACTTCAAGACATCAGCCTACAGAATAGGCCAATCTCCTGCAGATTTTGACGTAGGTGGCTTCCTTCAAGTAGAGAAATACTCCAGACCGTTCAATATTTCCATGCAGTATGCATTCACAGAACAAATATTAGCACTAGGCACTACTCTTGAAACACCATTTACAGACTCTGTGTCATACTATCTGAGACGAGGCACTGAAACAAATGGCAAAAGTAATGTAGCTGTATATGGAAAATATAGCAATGATTTCCTTATTGATTTCTCTATTTCAAATCATCTCCAGAGAAATTCAATAGACTATTCAATTAGAAACGAATACTTGGTCAAAGGCAAGAATAATAGATTTGGCACTACAGTGGCTGTGAAATGGTCTGATGAGCAACGTTATGAAGCAGTTGTAGATAGCTACTTTGATAAGAAAAATGCAAAAATAGAATTCTTATCAGTTGGTAAAAAAATTCCTGTTGAAAATATTAATATAGATTTCTGGTCCAATATTCAAGATTTCCAAGATGTTGGCTTGACTGCTTCCATCACTAAGAACATTGAAAATTACTCAGGTACAATAAATCTGGAATATATGGATGGTAATGAAGCCAAATTATCATTTGATTTATCAGATCCAAACAAAGACAGCGTCAACGTTAATGCTGTTTTAACACTACCAGCAGTTAGCGGATATGAGAGCAACACTATTCGCTACAATCAAGTAACATTAGAACAACAAGTGACATCTGATATAGAGGTGACCACTGGCTCTAACGAGAGACTCACTGGGAAGATGGTGTACAACAACAATGAAATGACCCTCGCTCTGTCTGGGCCCATCAAAGAGTTTCAGTCACTTAGACTAACTGGTCAGTTTAATGAAAGGAAGCAGCAGATTTCGGGCAATGCTAATGTCAGGTTGACTCGTAACAGACCAGTGGAACTGACCTATGATATCTCTCTAAATGACTATAAGCCGATGGTCATGAATTTTAAATTGAAGAGTCCATTTGCAAAGCTCAGGTCCACCTCCCTGATGATTCAGCATGAATTCCAAAACTGGAATCTCATGAAGACCACTTCCAAGCTTCAGTTGGATGAGCTGGGGGATGTTGACAGTCAGATGAGTTTGAAATTTGACTCACCTTTAAATGTAGAGCTGAAAGCCTCTATGACTAGTGCAATAAAAGGGTGGGAGAGTAAGAAGCTGACATTCAGGTCTGAAGATAAAGACCGGTCCCATTCATCACATATACTGATTGGTTGGCAGCAAGATAAGGAGGTCATGCTAGACAACAAATGGACTATGACAGGCTCAGATAAGAACCTCAAACTTGGCAGCAGCTTTGAACTATCTTCACCTTTTGATGAGCTCCAGATGGTCAAAATAAAATTGGACCATACCTATGGCCCTAAGATGATCTCAGAAAATATTCAGCTCATTCACAATGGTCAAAGCTATCTGGATGCTGATTTATCTTACCAGTACAACACCTACCACAATGCTAGTGTGAACATCAAGAGTCCAAGGCCAATGTCTTTAGATCTTAAAGGATCTGCTGATAGAGGAAAACTTGATGGCAGTTTCAAAATAAACTGGGATAAACTTTCCCCGGATTCTCACCTAGAAGTGGTTAGTAATTACCATGACCAGTCAGATTCTCAAAACACAGACAGGAGCTTCAAGCTGAAAGTCATACACCCTGTGAGAATAATGGGAGTGGAAAGTACCCACAAAATTTCTGAGAATGAGGTCCACAGTGCTAGCCACGTCACTTGGGATGAAGAAAATAGTAATTTACTGGGCTACGACATCAACTGGACAAACATGACCACACGTTATCATCAGAGGTATGAAGGTGACATAAAGATGGCATTACCACAGCGCAGTGTGAAATTCCAGGGCTCTTATAGTGATGCTGGCACCATCTTGACAACCACCAGTGCCTTCCTATGGAATGCAGATAAAGATGATAAAAAGAGGGTAATTAGTTTCAACTGAATATATCTAAACAAAATTAAAAATATTTAATATGTTTCCATCAGACCAGTTTTGTCTGATTTACAAATAAAAGTACAAGAACTGACTCACTGTTGTCAATTAAGAAATAGAAAAATTAGGAACTATTAGAATTCTGAAATCTTTAACATGTATAAGACAAGCTACTTATGAAATATATTTTAGTTATTCCATCATTTGTATTGAATGTAAAAACATGTTTTAGTTGTTGCTTTATTAAATGATCACAACACTTTGCCTGCAGTTGACAGTGTTAACAGAAGTTGAAAATAAAGACAACTTCAAACGTGTCACTTTGAATATCAACTTGCCAAACATGAATAAGGTAATCAGTCAGATGTTTTTTTTTAAAACATTGAGGTACACAAACATTATGCTCACTTCATAATTTTGCAATAAATGTGACAGACTTAAGTTTCTCTAATCTTAAACTTTGGTTTATTTTTAATCACCGTAGTCGTAAAGTTTTATTTATTTTTATGTGTCTTTTTCTTTGCTTTTTTGGTAGCAACTTATTTTGAATGGCATAACTAAAGGCCGTTATGGAACCACTCTGATTGACAGCAAGGCAGAAATATCTTACTCATCAGATCCACAAAAGATGATTTCTATTAGATCTCTCATCAGCAACTATCAGGTCGAATCTGAAAACAATTACAACTACACTGCACAGTTTGAGTTCCAGCACCCAAAAACTAATTCGGATGTTAAGGTGAGTCAAGTTCAAAAAAATATTTACACTGATTTAAAAATTAATTTGAAATTTACCGGTTGCATGTTGACTGACTTTTGTGAAAATCCACTCCACAGCTGGTATCTCATGTAGCCCATGTGGAAAAAATTTGTTCAGCTGGTGGCCAACTTTCATTCTTGACAGCTAGCAAAGAAAGAAAATTTATAGAGCTTTGGTCCATGCTAGATACCGCCAAGCAAAGCATGACTTTGAAGGTACGATTTTTTAAATCTACATATATATATATATATATACATGTATTCTGCTACATATATATATATATATATATATATATATATACATGTATTATGCTTTAAATTGTAATGTTATTTTTTTAATTTAATGATGTTTGGAATCCATTAATAATTCATCGGATATTTGTTATTCAAAAACTGACATTTAAAAAACAAGCAATTTAAGTCTTTTCCGTTTCGGACGAAGGACATTTTAGAGCATTTTCGTGTACGCAGTGGCTACAGTTACGCCGGACGAAATACGTATTTTTTTTTCCGGGTGACAGCCTTAGATATTGAGAGGAAAGTAATCATGTTGAATAACTGTTACAAAAATAAATAATGATTACGCTCCTTTGATTATCTTTTATTATTTATATTTAAAATATAAGCAAAAACGGTACCTAAGAAACTCTTATATTCAGCCCTGAGAGGTCAGATTGCAAAATGTACACTTGGCAGGCCTACAAAATGATATATACATCATGGGTCTAGGACTTATGGTTGCTGAGATATAGGGCGCTCCTTTATTAATATAGCTTATATAGTAAAAAAACGGTACTTAAAACGCCCCCTTTTTCGGCCCTCAGAGGTCAGATCGCGAAATGGACTTTTAATGATATATACATCATGGGTCTAGGACTTATGGTTGCTTAGATATAGGGCGCTCCTTTGTTAATATAGCTTATATAGTAAAAAACGGTACTTAATACGCCCCCTTTTTCGGCCCTCAGAGTTCAGATCGCGAAATGGACTTTTGCTGCACACATGGCAGGCCAAGACCTACAAGATGATATATACATCATGGGTCTAGGACTTATGGTTGTTGAGATTTAGGGTGATGACGGACAGACAGACAGACAAAACGGGGACAATAGAGCATTTTTTTTTCAAAAATGCTCTAAAAACTGTTGTCAAATGTCAATTTATCAAAAAAACTGGTTCTCGGTTTTACAATAAAATGAGGTGACAGATATTTGTACAGTTTTTGCAATACTTTTTTCAAAATACTTGTATGTTGTTTTTATTAATTATTCAAATAAAAAAAAAAGAATGTAATTCATCCACTCTGCCACTCTAAATCCCCCCTCCCCTCATACATTTATCTCACCCCCACCACCTATTCCACCATTTCTTCCCTACCCCTGAGTTGTATGAGTTCCTCCAGTCATTACTGTCAGCGTATGAAGCTGCTGCCTGGGATTGTCTTGGGTAGACTAGAAGGGTTGGTGGTGGTTGAGGTGTTGGGTGAAGAACATAAACTTAGTCAACTGATTACAATAGCACCTTTATGTCTATGGTTTAGTAATGAACTGATTACAAAAGCACCTTTATGTCTATGGTTTAGAAATGAACTATGCAGATACTGATTTTTTCTTCCCTTCCCTCATTTCAATTATATGTCAGTTTCATTTTATGCTATAGTAAATTTGCTATAGATAATTTGATGTGTGCTAAGAAATCCTCTGCTGTTTTAGGGAAATACATGTACTACACCTGACTTGAATGTAACACTCTGTTTTTTTTTTCTAGGAAATGGATGCAGTAAATCTCCTCTCTCCTCCCCCCCCCCCCATCCAACCCTTTCTTCAAATCATTGTGTACCACTTGGTCATGCCTATTTTCTTGTATATCTGAACAATTTCTTTCTAACAATGACAATAGACATGGGTCAGACTAACAAGGGAATACACTGAGAAGTTTCCCCAGATTTAAATGCTATTTATTTGAGTCTCTCAACATTTGCGGTATTAAAATTCATTAAGTTTATATTATGGATATTTGATTTTTTTTCTAATCTAAACCTGTAGGTGGCATCTCCTCTAAAGACGATATCTATGCAAGGTCAGGTAGTTAACTTTGCCAGTCACAAAGATCTGACTTTGACTACTTATGAAAATGAAAAAGAAACAACAGCTTTAGATATGAAGATTGATCAGAAGAGGCAAGAAATTGTTGCTGAATTTAACTATGACAGGGGTAAGTTGAGTTGACTGTAGTTTGTGTAGTTTAAGTATAGCAAGAATCTTTCTGTAACATTCTCAGTTGGTACTAAATTTTTACAATGCAATTGTAAATAATTATTATGAAGCATGGCATGCTATATTGTTCCTTGGCCAGCCAATATGTGTTTACAAGTTTTGATATAAAGATACATTTATAACATCTCATCTTTACAAAATTAGCGAAACTAAACAAACTTTGATTACATTCATTCTTATCTCCTCTTAGAGTTATGGTTCCTATGTTTAAAATAGTATATAACTAAAAATATGTTCTTACTAATGCCTCAGATGATCCAACAAAAATACTGAAAATGACCGGCCGTTATGTTAACGAAAGTGCTGTACAAATTACAATTGTTTCACAAAATGGTGTACAGACATCTGAGGGTCTAATAGCGATTAGGCTGAACACATCAGACATCATTCACACAAGAGCCACATGGAGACCTATGCTGTTTAATGATATGAAGGTTTGTAAAAGCAGTCATTCATTTTATATTTAATGTTGTTGAAATTCTGTATTTATAACAAACTCTTTACAAAAATTATTGACTCTGTATTTCTCAGCTACTGTAGTTAAAATCATATTCTGCTCATGAAAATCTTACGAACCATACTCGCTTACTTACTTTTATAAAGAGCTGCCTAACAAACAAGTAACTCTCTGAAAGCTATTCTTGTATTAATATTTAACTTGATATTCTTTTATTCTTTCACAGAATTTTATCAGCTCCAAAATCACGGCATTTTCTTATATAGCTAATGAAGTATTTAACACGAGTGTAACTCACATTGGATCAGATCTCAAATCTAGATATCTGTTAATATCTCAGGAACTTATGACAGAGATGGAAGAAGTCTTTAAGTTGATGAATGATGAATTGAAAGACTTTAAGTAAGCCTGTGTATTTTATAAACTTTTTTTCTAATAATTAATAAAAAAAAAAATATTTTCAATGTTTACAAAAGATAGACTTAAAACATCTTTTCAGTTATTTTCAACAGTTTTCTATTCTATATTAAATTTGTTAAAATCATTATTCATTATCACGTTATGAGTTTGTTTACAATAATTTTTTTTTTTTAATTTTGGTGAATTCTTTGAGACTGATAAAGTTGATAGATGTATAGCCTTTTTTTATTACAATGTGTTTAATGAATTTAAAAATCTATATAAATAATAGCGGTCTCGAGTCTGCGTTATATTGAAAGTAGAAATCAAGAATTCAAAATGGCGTTTTCCCCGCGTCTCAATAAAAATCATGAAGAAATCGGATCTGTCTGAAATAAAAAATAACCTAGCATACTGATGAAACCTACCTCTATGCAAAGGTTTTGCAGGGTACAACTAGTGTATACATGTTTGTTTTTATTAAAACATTCAGTGCAATAAATTTACTGTTACCATTCATTAAAGCACAGCTAATTAATACGTAACGAATGCTTTCAAAAGTTTATGCCTAGCTAATAATAAAACGTTTACCTGTAATACATCACTAAATGCGCAATAAAATACCTTGCAGCTCAACAAATTAAAAGAGTAATTTAGGTTAATTATTAAGGTTTATGAATTGAGAGATACTTCTTTACAAAGTAATACATGTATAAACTAATACATCTAATCATTACATTTCAAACTCAATATATTAATAATATCTACCGCAATATCCAGCCTACAGCTAAACACCTACAGCACAGAATTCAGACGGTTTACTCAACGGAATGATTTACACATTAGAGATTTGGGTGACCACATTAAGACTGCATTTAATATTCTGATGTAAGTGAATTTAATGTAAAAAAAATTTGGTGTCCTTTTTTAGACAATGATGTTGTAAAATATATCTTTATAATATTTCAATTACATGAGGATTTTTAAATAACTTCATCTTGCTTGTCTCATTTAGTAAAACTCTTCAAGATGTAGTAAGGAGCTACAATATGTACTCTATCACAGTCTCACGAGCCACAAATGATCTATTGGCTCAACTCAAATCTCATCCAGTAGCTGAGAGATATTCTCACTCAGTTCAACAACTTGTTAATGGTCTTATGGTAAATGTGTTTCTTTTTTTTTGGCCTTTATTCTATTTATTAAAGATGTACATGTACTAGTTTGTTTTTTCTATGTTAAAAAAATATTTCAAATATTTATTTTATAAACACCTTGACGAAACTACACAGAACATAATTTTTATTATTTTATTTTTTTCGTTTATTTAGACAGTAAGACAAGTGTTGGAAAAAGCAGTCAATGATGCAACAGAGGACTTGGACAAATTTTCACATTTATCCTACAAGGCTTATTTGGAAATTTCAAGAAGCTTGGATCAGAAACTTCAAAGTAAATTTGTTGAAACTATTGATTAAAGTTTACTTTTTGCTCCAGTAAAGAAGTAATGTACATTGCTTAACTCAGTTGCAAAGTATTAATTTTTAGTTGTACACTTTCTTTTTATTAAGTCTCAGCCTCAATCATTTTTATTGGTAATCATTGCAGTTAAGATAATTAATTACCTATTTAAACATTGCTCAAAATACTTAGTAACTTCCAAATCTTTCCAGGTTATTCTCGTTCTGTTTATGAACTTCCACTGCACCAACGAATGATAAAACAAATGGAGCTTTTGGGTCAACAAGGTCTACAAACCTTCCCTGGGTGGACACAATTCTATAATACCCTCTACATTAAATACCATCAGATCCTACAGGAACAGTTCCATGATGTCATGGCCAGATCTGAGTTCCAACATGCTTATGCTCTGCTGAATGAAGTTCATCAGCAGGTAAGAAAGAGTCTAGGAAAGTAGATTTTGACCATTTATCATTTATAATAAGTATTTATCAGTGCTATTTATTTCTTTTTATCATCAGATAACTTACTGGAACAGCGTACAGAAATTAGATAAGGCTGCACAACATATTGTGGAAATGAGCAAAAATATTTTGTTGCTAGAATTAGTTCAAATAAGGAAGACCTTAATGAACTCCAAAATCATAGCCTATGACCCTGCAGGGGGAGAGTTACAGTTGGAGGTAATCTATTCTAGAGAAAATTTTCCCTTGTTATTATTAAACATTGTCTTTGGTATTAAGTGACAAAAATATAGTGTAAACTGTTGGAGTACTTAAAGTTTAAAAATATATAACAAAAGTATAACATTCCTAAATATAAAAGTACCTTGGGAAAGTATAAAAGTTGGAGAATCTTTGAGACAATGTTTAGGTCATTGATCAGGGAGAGAGAAAAACAAATGTCAAAAATAGCAAAATATTCAGAAAACCCATGTCAAAACAGAAGTGGGACGGATGTCCGATTGGTGTAGATAATCGACTGTCGACCTGAGAGTCCTGGGTTTGATCCTCGGTGAAGCCCAAAGAATTTTTCCAGGTGAAATTTGGTGGAAAGTCGTCCCACAAGTCCACCCAGCTTTAAATGGGTACCTGACTTAAGTTGGGGAAGTAAAGGCGGCTGGGCGCTGTGCTAACCACACAATCCCTTTATATGCCGAGGTTATAGAAACAGATGAATTCTACACTTCATCTGCCCCGATGCCCCATTAGGGCTAAGGGAACTTTTTTTATGTAAAAACAGAGCCTATGGAATTAATAATCTATGACATGCTAATGGCATTGGCTGGGAAAGGATGGATGTATGGTGCAGGCGCTTGAATGTCAACCTGAAAGTCCCTAGTTTAATCCTCTCTGAAAGACTCAAGATTTGTTTAGATCTTGGTTTAAGTCCCCAAGTCCACCTAGTTTGAAATGGGTACCTGGGGAAGGGTGGGCATTGTGCTAGTCACCTATGTAGGTCTCCTGTGGTGCCTCCATGGCCATTACAGTCTTGGCTAAGGCTGGGATGAAAGAATGGCACCGTAAAAACTGTCTCATTTATGTTTTATACGATTTAATACATGAACATTTCGTCCTTATAAGGACTTAAAAAAAAAACTAGGCATTGGCTGAAAAATTTCTCTGCTTGTCAGGTTATTTTATTAAAATATTTATAATCTTACATGTATACATTTATATTCTTTGACAAAGTCTGTGGTAATATTTGCTTTATTTCAGATACACCTTCCATTCACCTTAGAATCATTGAAAGACAAACCAAAAGTTAGTGCTGACTCCTTAGTGGGTGTTGTTCGGAAATGGGCAAACAGCAACCTACCTGAAAACTTACCTGTCCTCCTGAACAATTATTATGACTCACTGCCATCTCTCTCCCCATCTTCCTGGGTTCCATCTTTCAAAAGTAAAGACTATTATTCTGTATTAAAACCACAGCACTATAAATTTATAGCTACATTCTTTATCTGTACTGTTAAATTAATCCATTTAAAATTTTTTATAAGAATTTGAATTATTTAATAAGTATTTAATAGTGTTAATGGCCAAATTTTATAACCACCTCATAAGTATGTGGCAAAATTTATTACATCTTTTCAAACAGCTTCTGCTTACTTGGTTGGTGGAAAGCATATTTTTACTTTTGATCAAGTAAACTATGACTTCCTAAGTCATTGCAGCTATGTCCTGGCTCGTGATATGCTCCATGACAACTTCTCAGTTATATTCAACTATGAAAAGCGAAGCCGTGGCAATCCTGTCAAGTCTCTTTGTTTCACTATTGAAGAAACTTTAAATTTTGAAATCTCTGATGAATACAAGGTAAGAAAATAGAAAAATTGAAAATTTAAAGCTGTAATAAAATTTACAACACTATTTATATACATACATCCAAAAACATATATGTATCTAAAGACTAAGAAGTGCTTCCTATATATTTTCTAGTTGAAAGTTCAGGGCAGAGATACAGAGATGCCTTTCGTCACTGATAAGGTCAAGATTTCTAGAGATGGAGATTTCATGAACGTTGAGTACGCTGGTGGTCTTGAAGTGTCATCAAATCCTAAGCTTGATCTGTACAGATTTACAGTGGACAACTGGTATCATGGCAGAGTGAAGGGAATGTTGGGTCACTATGACAATGAAGCTGTCAATGATGTAGCTCTTGAAAAGGATTTCGATAACTTTGAAGTTGGCAAGAAGTCCTGCACTGTGAAAAGTCTACCAAACACAGTCACTGTAAATAATAATGACAAGTGTTTTGAAGTTTTCTATTCATTTCCCAGATTTAGCTCTTGCTTTAATAAGGTTTGTTTTAATAAGTTAAGAAAAATTTTACTTAAAATGCAATAATTATTACACAGAGCTTAAAATTATTACTCAGGAATTAAGATTATTACTCAGAGATTAAGATTATTATTACATAGAGCTTAAGATGTATTTTTTGAAGTTCTGTTTTTAATTTAATTCACCAAAATTAGATAACCAGAAATACAGGATGCATGTGAAAAGAGTAGCTCACCTTTAATGGTCTTCCCGTTGAGGTGGGATACTTTTTCATGCACCATGCATAATGAGTACTTCTTCATCAATTTCACCTCTTTAAATTTTAGGTTAACCCTTCTCCATTTATAAAAATATGCCAAACATACAAACAAACTAAAGATGAAGATGATGCCATCTATTTGGCTACAGAACAATACAGGCTTATGTGCCAGGACCAAGGTGTATATATTGGAGCTTTAAGTGATTATGGTAGGTTGAAATAATCAGTGTGAAATACTGTAATAGTGAATAGTTTCTAAATTATGATAAATTCTTTTGATGATGTCAGTAAAATGATTGTTTTTTTCAACATGATTACACATGGGGGATTAATACATCTTTTGAATTGAAATAAAACAATTATCACATATTGATTTTCAGTTTCAAAAAATGTACTACAATATTTAACTTCACCTGACAGTCTGTGAAACAAGATTACTGCAGTATAATATTTAACTTCACCTGACAGTCTGTGAGACAAGATTACTGCAGTACAATATTTAACTTCACCTGACAATCTGTGAGACAAGATTACTTCAGTATAATATTTAACTTCACCTGACAGTCTGTGAGACAAGATTACTGCAGTACAATATTTAACTTCACCTGACAATCTGTGAGACAAGATTACTGCAGTACAATATTTAACTTCACCTGACAGTCTGTGAGACAAGATTACTGCAGAATATTTTAATCTAGAATCTTTTGTATAAAAGAAATGTAGAAATATATTTATATACTTTACATGAAAATGGACTTGAGCAAGAAATAATCAATTTGTTTTTCATGTTCTCTTTTGCCACCTATTGTTACAATTCCATAATTTAGTGGTCTTGGACAACACACAGGAACATCATGAAGTTGATGAAAATTCGGTGGAATGTTTTAAAAAAAGGATATATTACCGTCATGAAGCATGACCTATAAACGATTGTTCGCAGTCAGTTCTGGTAGAGAAATATGTATTGATTATTCTAAGTTTAATCATACACTACAACCTCACGTATTTACTATTTTACACCAATGAGAGACACTCATTTGATTGAAGGGAAAACAAAGAGCTAATTTTCACTTCTGCATTGTCTCCATCTTAAGCTTAGTAAATGGGAAATGGTGGAAAGTGGTGTTTTAAAAAGTAAGCATTCACCATTTAGTCAATGCTGCCAACTGGTTTATTTATAACAAATATTTTTTTTATTTACATGTATCTAGTTATAAGAAAATGACTAAAAATTACATTAAATTTGGTACATCTATACAATATACAATTTTTTTGTTAAGCTATAGAGTTTTGATTGTATTCTATATGTTATATAATTCTCAATATTTTAAATCTATTTTTAATAATTCTTAGGGGAAAATATTGGCAACATGAGCTGTAAAAATATTGGCAATGGTTTTAATGTAACCATGTGTGTTTTTTCCTTTTGGCACAGCCAATGAATGGCTAACATTTATACAAGAGTGTGACCCAATGTCAGTCAGGCAACATATTTGCCTACTGGCTCAATTATTAATTTTCTTTGAAAATAGTGTTCTTATAAGTATTCGTTTTGAACAGAAATTTGTTGAGCAATTTATTAAACAATTAAAACTGATATATATTTTGTAATTATTTTTTTTAATATTATGTTAACATTTATGATTGAATTCTAAAAAAACCTCTTTCAGTTACTTGCAACAGTGATGGTCCCTTAATAATAGATGGAACCGACCCTTTGTATCAAACTGCTGATGTTCTATTTCTTGTTGAAGATAATTCTTGCAATCAGTGGGCTACATCTTCATTAGCTAACATTGTCACGGAACTTAATAAAGTGTTGAACCTCGCAGGTAAAAAAAAAATGTATTTATATTATTTGAAACAACCAAACAAGTGTAAGACAATTGGAAAATAAATAAAAATTCATATGAAAATACAATTTTTATTAAGAAATTAACCTATATCAGGGTGGCAGCCAGTAAGTCTGGGGCCACTGACAATTTTTAAAACAAATGTCCCCCCCCCCCCCCGGTGGGCCCCTGACAAGTGTCAGGGTTGCCGTCCCCTGCATACAGCCCCATATATCTACTTTGTCTCATTTACTTCTTTTAAATTTAATTTAAGAAATTAATCTTATCTACCCAGGTAAATAATCAATGTCTACTTGCCCTCATGTCCTTTTTTTAAGATGTTAGATAAGTAGATTGTATTATCTACCTAGGTTAAAAATCAATATCTACTTACTGTCGATGTTAGATAAGTAGATAGTTTTATCTACCTAGGGGAAAAATCAATATCTACTTACTGTCGATGTAAGATAAGTAGATAGTTTTATCTACCTAGGGGAAAAATCAATATCTACTCACTGTCGATGTTAGATAAGTAAATAATCTTATCTTCCAAGGTAAATAATAAATAAGAAATATTCTTTGTGATCCGTAATTGCTTTTATTGCCAACAGAAACCCTTGTAGAATTACCATCAGATAAGATACTTTCTCTCATATGAAACATATTATTTCTAATATTTTTTTTTTAGTTCCTCTTTCAATAGCATTTTTGAATTGAGAAGTGTAGTGAAAAATATTTTATTTTTGTGTCACTTTCTTTTTGAGTTTTTGTGGGTGCTAAATGACTTTCACATTCATGAAAACAATTTGTGGGTGCTTAATGACCTTCACATTCATGAAAACAAGTTGTGGGTGCTTATTGACCTTCACATTCATGAAAACCATTAGTGGGTGCTTAATGACTTTCACATACATGAAAACAATTTGTTTTTATTAATGGCAAAAAGAAATGTACTGAAACTAAAATTCATAAAATACCTTGAGATTGAAGAAAATATGCATTATACAGGAAAGAAAAACAACCAGTTTGGAATGATAAGCTATGGAGGAGCAACAGAGGAGGCAGCAGTGAGAACAATAAATGGACAACACTTTGAAGAGGCCTCATATTTCTTGAAGGCTTTAGAAACACTCAGGTCGGTGTACAAAGTTTAGGCATTTTAATGAATATTTGAACCTGAAAATGTCTTTTTTCTAATTCACTGTATCGTCTTTGAAAATTATTATATCCTTCATCAATGTTATATTTTTCCAGGTTTTCTAACAATGAAACTCAAGGAGACTTAATCAGTGCAGTGCAGCTGGCAATGAATTATCCATACAGAACAGGTGTTGCTAAAGTGAGATCTTGTTTTATAAAGTATTGGCTATTGTTACGGGTCTTTTCTTGAAATATTACTTTACACTTGTAGTGGATGTAAGAATTCAGGCAACACGAATAACAAAGTTAATTCCAGTTGAAGTAATAACAATAAAGTCTTTAATTCTTGAACATGAACTGAGGAGCCTACCGAATTGCGTCATCAAGTTTAGACTATACTATTTCTCCACAGCTATATAAAGTGTAGAAAAGAAAGTTCAAATTCTAAGAAACAATATTTATCAAATGAATGTTTCAAAATGTTTTCTTTTTTAAAAAAAACTGACTGTTAATTGAAGTTAAAAAATATTTTTCAGGCCATCATTGCTATTCCATGCTCTGCCTGTGACATTGGATTTTTCCAGAAAAATAGTTTTACTTCAGACTTAACATCTAAAGGCTTTAATTTTCATTTACTGCGCAAACAATCAGTAATACCTGATGGAGCAAAAGCTATCACAAATAAGAAATACAAAATATATGGTAAGCGATAAGCTATGCACTAAATGATTAAATTAATATTAGAGGAAATGCGAGAAATGAAAATGTTGATTTATTAATTAGTATGATATTTCTTCATTTTGAAATCATTTTCAATAACTAATTCAAATAGTAAACAGTATCTAATGATGTATTCATTTAAACAAATAAACTGTGAAGTAAAATTCACATATAAATTATATTTTTATTATATCCAGCTTTAGCACCAGTGCTGAACCTAGGGATTTGGGGGCCTGGGGGGCTTGGCCTCTGTGGGGGCCCTGCATTTTGACATTCAACACCATGACATGAGATAATGTACTAAATATTTAATGTAAAAAAAAAATTTGGGCGCCCCCCCCCCCTCAAGCTGGGGCTTGGGGGACTTTTGAATTTGGACACCCCCTTCCCCCACCCTAGGTACGCCTCTGTTTAACACTATGCACTTTGTCTCTTGTGTGACTTTCTTGTTATTTATAAAAATATAACTTTTTTTTCATCTTTATTTATGATTGTAATACTTATCTAGGCATTGATAACTCAAAAATCTTCACCACCTCTGGAGAAGAGCAAGTGACCACAGAATACTTAGACTACCTCACTGATTGTGATGACCTGGCTACATATAGCGCTGGGTCCATATTTGACAGCTCATTCATGAAAGAAGGCCGTAAAACACAGTCTGAATTCATTAAGGTTTATAGAATTTATTTTGCTCATCGTTTTTTTTTATAACCTTAAGACAAAATTATATTAAAATTCATTAAGTTCTTTTATATTAGTTTTGTTGGGGTTTGATTTTATAAATTCTATCTCGGTGTGTACATTCTTAATGGATGTATTGGCAGTAGTAGAGTGCTCAACTACTAACCATAATTTCCTGAGTTCAAGCCGCTGTGAGTGCCAGGACTTTTATTGTGTCTGATCGATGTCCTTAAGTCCACTTAACTTACAAATGGGTGCCCAACGTTTGGATACAGAAACAGATGAACTCACATTCATCTGACCCAGATGGCCTGTGGGGGGGATTGTGGGGGCTCATAGCTTTACTATAAGTATTATTTCAAATCATAATGCTTTGTTAAACTTTACCCACCACATTTCTGAATGACTTGTGTTAAGAAAGTGTCTGATTGACCTCATGCTGCACTTATTATCCTGTGATAAACTTTCTTAAATATTGTCACATGGTGACTATATGTCTGTGTGTAGGGCATTCATGGCTGAACTAGTATGAATGGTAAGGACCTGGTTGGTGGACTGAACTGGATTGAGGGACAAGTGAGGGTGCATTTGTGTGACTGAGCATGCAGTGATATAACCTTTTAACCTTTTAACTTTACCCAAGAAAATTCATAACATATTTAAATGGAAATGCAGAACCAAAATCATTGTTAATAAAATTCACTAATTTGGTAACAAAATATATAAAAGCATTTGAAGGGTTAAATTGTTTATAGAGCAAAGCATATCTTGATGAAGTTTGACTGAATAATTTAAATTTTGCAGTAAAATTGTACAATTATGTATTTAAAGCAAAAAGTTGAGAAATATTTTAGAATAGTTTCATTATTTTTAGTTTAGTTGTAACATTTTTTTTAATTAGTTGTAACTAAAAGTTGAACTAAAATTATTTAGTTGAAAATTAGTAGATTAGAAAATTAGTCTGTGCCATCACTGGTGTTAGCCTTTTAAATGGTATTTGCTTTTTACAGTTAATTAAAAATCTTCTGTGATAATGATATTCCTAATTACTGAGCCCATGTCTTTCTCAGAGTTTTTATGTGACAATTATAACTAAGATATTTCATACAATTAATACAATAGCTGTGTGAAATTTGCTTTCATGACATTAAAAAATGGCTGTTTAGAGAAAAAAAAAGGAATGAGTTAGTAAATTGCTGTATCTATACTAATCATACAAACCACTGCTACTGCTCTCTTCCTCCTTTCACTTAACATTAAAACATGGTTGTTCAATGAAGAACTAGTCACCTTCATTACTATGTCAAGAATATCTGTAACTGATCATCTACTTTTGATATAAATGTTGCCTGAATTTGTTTCCTTTGATATGAGCCTTATAAAGTTTTTTAACTGCTACAGCAAAACTTGAGAAAATACATGTATTAACAGTTGTTAGCATAGATTTCTGTCTAATTTTTTTCTCAAATACATTTTGTTATTATAATGAAGTCTGAGTAATCAGTGAAGTAAATAAATGGTTCTGACCTGAGGTTCCTATTAAATGGACCATCTTGTCCACCTTTAAACCACCAAATTCATGGTTGGCTGATCCAGAAAGATTGTGTCGTTTGGTAAAGTTTTTCATTTTTTGTTTTGTTATTTAAATTTTTCAGAAACTGGTTGAAACTATTTGAAATATTTCAACTAAAGAAACCTTTTTTTTTATCTGCAGACATTTACTCAGAGAGTTGGGTGGAGCACTAAACTTCCAACTTGTCAAAATTGTGAATGTGATACTGATTCAGGCAGAGTTCAGTGTGAATTGTGTTATCCAGACAATGGATTCTTTTCCTCTTCTAGCTGATAGTCAATCAGAAACATGAGAAAAGATTTTTCTAAAATACTTTTTTCATTTTATCATTTTCTTTTACATCCAAATTTTTTATTGGTTATTTATTATTTTTTCATTCCATAATAAAGCTTTTAAAATTTCACAGTTTTAATATGGTTCAACTATTTCAATTGTATGTGTAAGATAATGTATTAAAATTGTTTGTGTACACTAGAAGATGACAAACAGTCAAAGAATTTATATCTGTTGTAGGGCTTTGTCTAATACTTATTTGCATCTGATATGGGCTGTTGCTTAAAGGCTTATAAAATGGATGAAATATCTTTTAAAAATTAATTACATTGTAAACTTTTTCACAGCTTCTTTGATTGTTTTTGTAAACCACACATTTATGTAGTATTGTAATAATAAGTTGTGACATGAAATTTTTTTTTCTTTTTTACAATTGTCATGATACAACTGATTAATGACCTTATTTTTCCAACAGTCTGTCTAATAAAAGTTTCAATTAATTTTATTTCTTTATGAAATATATCTTTAAATATACCTGTATTCATCATGCTTTCGTATTGCCTCAATAGATATCATGTTTTAAACAAACAATTTTTTGTGTTTTATTTTATTTTAGATTTTTTTCTTAAAGAAATGTACAGTTTTATTTCTATAGACCAATTCTAACTGAAAAACAACCACAAGAAGAAAAGTTTAAATTATGTAATTTCTATCACAGACTTTTAAAAAAATAGAAATTTAAAGAAGTGAAAGCAAAAACTAGTCATTGTTTTTTGTTTTGACTACTTTTATCTACTTATTCTGTATCATAGTCTACAGCCCTTGCCATGATTTCATTCCAGCATTCTGAATGCTCACTTATAAAATTCAAAGCATCATAGCGTTAGTGCTATTAGATATGCCCTTACTTTGAAGTGACTTCCATAGATTGTGCATGTCTTATCCAGATGTTGAAAATTGTTTTCAAGATAACTATTGCTGCACCCCCCAGTAGCTAGGGGCCTTGTGTGGCTGGACAAGTTGCACTACCCTTCCTACTGCTAATTGAGATCAGATTTCGAATAAAAAAAATATTTCCTGATTGAAAAGATTTGATTAGAACAAAATACTGTCAACAGTATTGTAATGTTGTTTACAAAATGCAACCCTACTATGGCATCTTACTTAAATAGCAGAAACTATAAAATCTGTAATTGCCTTATCTGGCTAACAACTACAGTTTTTGTCTCCTGGAAGTGTTATTCAGAATTGTTTTTTTAGAGCATTTTTGAAAAAAAAAATGCTCTATTGTCCCCGTTTTGTCTGTCTGTCCGTCATCACCCTAGATCTCAACAACCATAAGTCATAGACCCATGATGTAAATATCATTTTGTAGGTCTTGGCCTGCCATGTGTGCAGCAAAGGTTTATTTCGCGATCTGACCTCTGAGGGCCGAAAAAGGGGGCATATTAAGTACCGTTTTTTACTATATAAGCTATATTAACAAAGGAGCGCCATATATCTCAGGAACCATAAGTCCTAGACCCATGATGTATATATCATTTTGTATGTCTTGGCCTGCCAAGTGTACATCAAAAGTTCATTTCGCGATAGAACGTCTCAGGGCTGAATATAAGAGTTTCTTAGATAGCGTTTTTGCTTATATTTTAAATATAAATAATAAAAGCTAATCAAAGGGGCGTAATCATTATTTTTGTAACAGTTATTCATCATGATTAATTTCCTCTCTATCAAAACGAAAATGCTCTAAAATGTCCTTTGTCCGAAACGGAAAAGACTTAAATTGCTTGTTTTTATATTCTAGATATTTCTATTCTCGATTTTCACCACTTGCAATAACATAATAATGGAAAGTAATAATCACCTCTACTTGAGTCTAAAAGTAGACCATAATTTTCTTTCATTGATCTTTTTTTTTAAAAAAAAAAACAGCATATATAACCAAATCATTATTGTTTGGCATCGATTTCTTCCAAACAAAAGTTCTATTCCGTAACAGTCAAATGTAGCTCACGGTTACCCATCAACACTCGATTGACATCGTCCTTTTCACCAGTTTTTATTTTTAATTAATGTACTGTAATTGTAAATATGGACCAGTAGTAGCTTAGTAATATGAATTTTAGCTCAGTAGTCGACAGATACTAAACAAAATATTCTAACCTACCATGCGTGTAGACTGAAGGTGCAAACAAAATACACTTAAAATAATTCTAAGTTGGGAGATGGCTGTCTGACAAGTGTCTTGATAATGAGTGCTGCATATAGCATCTCATTTTGGGTTCTATGCGACATTTTTTTTTGCTTACTGTCTACCCTAGAGGTAATAAATCTTTTTTTTTTTTTTTGTGAAATCCCTAAAATGATGAGTGGTTTCTCCTAAATAATATAAACCTGAATTCTTTGAAGTGCCCTTTTTTTCATCCTCACCATCGTAGATAGTAGGGACCATGGAGGCACCACGGGAAACACACGTAGGTGACAGCTAGCTGATCTGGTTCACAACCAAAGCCCCACCCACTGCCATTATGATACCAAAGTGCCCAAATTTTGTAGGTCTTGGCCTGCCATGTGTACATCAAAAGTTCATTTCGCGATAGGACCTCTGAGAGCCGGGCTTCAGGGCTCCTAAGGGGCTTATATATTATATATATGGCCCCATTCTACACCTTGTACGTTCAATAACCCATTCATTTGGTGCGAAATACTTCAGCACGTAGTTTCACCAAGATTTATTAAGAAACTCATCAAATGAAATAGTAAGCTTGTGTCCTGAGTTTAATTGAAAGTATCAGAGCTATGCAACAATTGACGGAGTTTTCGGACGATTAAATGACTACAATTTCGAATGTTTTCAATTATGAGTCCTATTTCAGTAACCACAAACCACTTGTAGTTAGATTTAAGAGAATTTTTTTTTTCAAATATAAAGAAACGTCTTTATAATATTTTTTTACAGATATATGCATTACACAATTGAATTTATAAACATTTTCAAAATTTACAAATATTTACTGAAAGCTAACATACGTACTGATACATAACAAGAAAATGCGCTTACACGTCCTGTGTCCAGAATGGAACAGGCTTAATTGCTTGTTTTTTTAAGTTTTACTTTCAAAGATAGGATGGGTCCAACAATTTTCCTTTACACCACTATCAGTTGAAACAAATGGTTGCGAGAAATGAAAACAGATGTTATACTTCACGTTAATATGTCGGAAAGTTATCATATAATTATATAGGAAAGTGTGGCAAAATGGTCAGGTGGGAGCACAGAAATAGAACATAATTCATTTAATATAGAACATAAAGGGCTAATTTGTTTTGATTATCATTTAAAGTATGTATGTTGGGGTAGTGGACTGAGATAGATTTTCTCATTATGATGCAAGTCTTCGATATGCCGCCCCCCCCCCCACCCTTTTAATGTTTTTTTTTCTCATCTAACCTTCGATTTTACTAATACCAACCTGCCCACCCACTCCCATCCTTTTACTTTGCCGCCTAATGCAGCCGCCCCTCAGTATTATAGAACGTTTTATGTTGTGAAGACTTTCACCAGGACCTAAACAAATTCCCTGGTCACTTTGTAGGGATTGAACCCGGATCCCTCAGGTCGACAGTTGAACGCTCTACCAGGTAACATAGGGGTTGGGAGTCTGGTAAATAAACAACCTAATCTGATCCCCCCTCCTTAATATATACTACAATAAAAATGAAGGTGTCCTAGGTTGTGCAGCTTAGAAATCCACTTAGTCGAACAATCAAACCTGGCAGACCACTCAGTTATGAATCTGTTAATGGACGTTTCCGATAATTTTTCTTTGAATTTTTTGGGATTTTTTGTATTTGAGCGTTTTAATTCTCAAAATTGACATTACCTCAATTCATTTAGACGAGAGGTCCCCAAAACCCTGACCGCGGACCGGTACCGGTTTTCTTTTTATTTACTGTGGCGACTGTGTGGCGTATTTCTATTGGAATTGTGCGACTTTCCGTGGACGAAAAATCACCAACATCCACCCCCCTCCCCTCCTTCTAGCGGGCCGCGGTGAAATTTTCAAATGGTCCGTGGCGAGAAAAAGGTTGGGGACCACTGATTGAGATGATCAATTTTCTTTCCTATTTACAGAGAGCGCGCAAATCATGTTGCGCTTTTTTCTCATCCAATGACTCTGCTAGAATGAAATAAAAGTAAATGAAGTAACTGATATGTTAACTTTTTTATATTAAAATGAATTTTAAGATGTAAAAATGAATTTTTTGTACAAACTTGATATCAAAGACACTGTTAATAATATGCTATATGTTTAATAAGACGCTTCGTATTATGCAGAAATTACAAAACCTACTTCTACACAATTTGTAGTTTGTTATCTAAACTCAGTTGAAGTGTTAGATTGGTCAGTACGATATATTCACCTCTTAGATCCTTTAACACCAGTGGTCCCCCAACCCCCGGTCCACGGTCCGTGGACCAAGCGGTACCGGGCCGCCAAAGAAATATTCATTTATTTCAATTTTTATTTACTGTTATGTATTTCTCTCGTAATTGTGCGACTTTTCATGACGAGAAGTCAACCGGGAGCTCAGGCTGCTAGTGTCAGTGTCGTTGTAACTTTGGTGGAGAGAAGGTGTGTGATGCTCTTCTCTCTGTTCACCGGTACTTCCTCGTATGCTTGATGTGCGCATGGGTGTACGTGTATTGTGTGTTTCATAGTTTTGCCACGTTTTTAGTCCACATTAAAGGTATGCACAGACCAAAGCGAAATTCACGTGACTATGCAACTCGCGATATTCGCCTCTCTTTCGCGGCAATATATTTTATATGGAGATGCTCAAACCGCGGAGAATTTCCGCGGCGGTGCAGAGAAATTTCGCGCCATCGCTTCTTGCAGAGGTTTCACGAATGACAACAATCCAAAATGGCTGCTTAGAAACATCGACTTAAATGAAAATCAAGGTTAAAATTGATATAAATGTCTTAAAAATAACAAATAAGACTTACATGTATATATAGAAACGTGAATTATATCAGATTATACCAAAAAAAAAAAAACGAAATATATCATAAGTTCCATTTTCAGCAAAGACAAGGACTAACTAAATTAATTAAACTTATCGAACATGCCCTAATTAAACTATTTATTTATAAACACCCATATTAAATATAGAAATTCTAGCAACATCTATTTCTCAATTATTATTTTTTATTTTCGTAAAGACAATGATCATTCATTTTTTGAAAAACACTATTTATATTACCACCTTTTTTTCAGAGATGATTAATTTGAGTAAAAATGACTACACAGTTCACAGAATCACTAATAGAGACAATTAAAACATACTTCATTTTGTATGATATAACCCACCCTGATTATAAAAATATTCGAAAAAAAAAAAGACAAAATTTATGAAGAAATAGGACTGTATTTTAATGAAAGTTGTAAGTGTTAGGTTATTCATTAAGTACCGATACCCAAATAGACAATGATATGCTTACATTTTACTATCTGAGTTTATTTCTATATTACATCTCGGTCACGTGAGCTCTCAAATTTAGCACATACTTAGCAAAAATGATTATGAAACAGGCGTCATTATGAAAAGTTTCCTTAGGAAAAAGTAAAGGCTAAAGGAATAGAAATAATGAGCCATCAACATCAGAGAAACATAATACTTTAAAAAGACAATACCATGAGTCCTACTTGAATTATAGATTCATTGGGACATGTGATTCCCACAAACCAGCCCCGTCCTGCATAGCGTGAGCCGACCAGAGATGAGCGGACAGCGGACGCGTCCGCTTGCGGACGCAGATCCGCAGACTTTTCCGAATCCGCGGACTGACAGCGGACGCTTCGTATGGTTAAGTTGCGGACTCGCGGACTGACGCGGATCTTCTTTAGCCTTACCATAAAAAATTTCAAGTCATTTAAACAGCTAAATTTCAGCAATGCGGACGCGCGGACTGACTGCGGACCAATGTTGTAAGATTCTGCGGACACGGACGCGGACGCGGATCATTGATAGAAATCCGCGGACGGACGCGGACGCTAAATTTCAAGATCCGCACACCTCTGGAGCCGACCGGCTACCTAATGAAACAATGAAACCTATAAAACTGCTTCGCCACTTAAACGCCAATTGCCCTGGATTAATAGACAAGCCCCTGGAGTATTTTGAAAGCAAAGAAAACCCCAGAAACATTAAGGACAGAAGGAATTTATTTCAAAATGCCACCACATGATTGAATGAGAATGTACAGAGAGCAGCGTATTTGGTGGCTAACCGTACTGTTAATGCTAAAAGGCCATTCACTATCGGAGAAGGATTGATTTTGCCTTTTACTAAAGACTTTCGCCGTGAACTAATAGGAGAGAGTGCTGTTAAAAAATATATTTTGTGGTTTTGTCGGCTAGCACTGTGACTAGGCGCATTGAGGAAATGGCCGAAAACATTGAGACACAATCGTTGAAGAGGATTAATACATCACTACGGTAGGCACTCCAATGTACAGATATCGAGTTACTGTGCACTATATTTGCCAACCAACACCAAAGAAGCTGAATTGTTCAAGTCACTGGATGGTTATACATTGTATATCAGGACAACTAAAATGGTCCTTTTGTGTCGTCATATGCACAGATGGAGCTGCTGCCATTATTGGACGACTGTCTGGTTTAACTGCTCCTATTAAGGAGATTGCACCTGAGAGTGGGTCTACGCATTGTTTCTTTCACGGGGAAATGCTGGCAAGTTGAACAATACCACCGTAATTTAACAGCGTATTGATTGATGTAGTTAAAGTTATTAACCACATAAAACCACAACTCGCGCCGATTTGAACAGCTTTGTGAGGAGATGAACGCAGAGTGAGACGCCTTCCCTTGTACACAGAAATAAGATGGTTATCCAGAGGAAAATCGCTAACCAGAGTATTTGAATAACGAGAGTCCTTGCAAGACTTCTCTCAAAACAAAAGTCACCGCTGCATCACATTTCAGTGACAAAATATGGTCGCAAAACTGGCTTATCTGTGAGTCATATTCAGCATGCTCAATGAACTCAAGCTGTCTCCATAGTGAAAAATGACAACTCTTTTCAAGTCGGCTGATATATTAGCTGCATTTAAAGCCAAACTGAATTTGTGTTGACGGCACGTGAACAGAAGCAATCGACATGTTTCAAACAATTGCGGGGATTTTACGCGAGACTTAAACCTTAGCATTAATTCTCCCATTTTGTGCACGATTACCTGT
>JAGDYQ010000120.1:1974596-1982096 GCA_021962125.1 Bulinus truncatus
TCTAATTTTGTTTTTTTTATTTATGCAGTGCTATTGGATGTACTTTTAGTTATGATTAACAGTGTGAATCCTGTTTACATGTTTGATAAAAAAAATACTGATGAAATAATTTGCAAACTAGAGTAAAAAGAAATATTTTACGATACTGTTTGTTAATTAAAACACAATGCTGACGAACTATTAGTTTGCACATGGCGGATTTTTTTTTTAAACAAATACATGTACTGACAATATATAAGTTGGCACTCTGTGACTTTGAATTACCTTCCGTGGTTTAAAAAAAAAAAGTAAAGTGAAGTCAAGAAACAATTTTACCAAACCGATCGATTAAATATTATTTTTAAATATTATAGATGTGATGTCTATATAAAATATATCAACACGCCAAGTAATTTTCTGCAATGTATATGTAAATTTTAAGATGATGATGAATTTTCGAAGTTATGATTAATAGCGTGAATCCTGTTTACATTTTTATTTATATAGATAGGTAAATAAAGAACATTTCAAAGGAAAAAAAACATTTCTATAACACTACCTCAATGACGATTTCTAAACTGCTAATGTTGGCTCTGTTAAATATTTTGTTTGCTAATTTCACAATCTCACACCGGTATTGTTTGCCACTGTAAAAAGATGATCTAGCGGTAAAGTAGCTTTCATAACCAGCAGGTTCAGCTGTTGAGATAAAAAGCAGCTATGAAAAAATATATTAAATGTACAAATGTAAAAAAAATAAAAATTGGGTGATTGAAAAAAAAAATATTAAACAATTTAGGACATTGGGACAAAATGGAAAACAAGATCCAGCACAATCACTGCATTGAAATGAAAAATTTTTTAACTTAAACTCTTAGCAAAGCATAGTGGCAAGTAGTAGTAGTAAGTTCTCTTAACCCTAACTGGCCATCAGGGCAGATGAAGTGTAGAATTCATCTGTTTCTATAACCTCGGCATATGAAGGGATTAACACAATGCCCAGCCGCCTTTACTTCCCCAACTTAAGTCAGGTACCCATTTAAATCAGGGTGAACTTGTAGGAGAACTTTGAAACCAATTTTACCAGGAAAAATTTCCATAGTGCTCACAAATGATCGAACCCAGGACTCTCAGGTTGACAGGTGAGTATCTAAACCACTTGGCCATAAATGACTAATTACAAATTATTGTGTTATTCAGTGTAAGTTGTGTTTTCATAAGCCAACAATGCTTACAATGCATATAAAACAAAAGTCCATGAAAGGATCAGATGTTTATCTCTTAGATCCTATGAACCAATTATTGGACAGTTCTTGCTGAGACCTTCTTTTATCCCCGCCACAAGTGGGAGTGTAATGGCCATGAAGGCATCACAGGAGACATGTAAAGAACTTTAACCATGACCTAAAAAAATAATTCTTTTGGCTCTCACTATATATTGAACAGGTGACTATCAGGTACGAGAGTCGAGTGCTTTACTGCACAATCATCCCTTAGGGTGAGCCATTTACAGCCCTGTCTTCACCCAAACAAGTAGTAGGGAAAAAATTGACACAAAAAATGCTGCACGGGCAGGATAGCAACTGTCTTAACAGCGACTTCAAATGAATGACGTAATCAGAATGGCGACTGCCATAACAGCGATTGTCAAAATGGCGACCGCATTATAATAGCGACTTTTCTGTCAACTTCAGAGTGAGATACTCTCACTACTCACTGGTGGGACATAGTGAAGGCTTTAGAGACTGAAGACTATCCCCTTCGATGTTGTGATATGAAAGATGTCTAGCTATTAAGATTAGAACAAGTAATGTGGGTAGAAAACAACATAAATGTAAAACATCAAACACTCTAGAAGTAGACCGCGGGCGACGTCGGACAGTCTAAGAGTCTTTTGAATAAATGAACAATTTTTTTAACCATCTATATTCTATAACATGAAATGAGCTCATTGACAGATCTTCTGCAATTCCTTTGAGCCATTGCTCACAATTTAGAAATAAGCGTGACATAATTTGACCAACGTTTATCTCTTTCTATTCTGTTTTAAATCTTCTTTTAAATCATGTATGTATTATGTAGTTAATCCAAAGTAATGTTATTTATAATTATAATTTCTTATTGATCTATTTCTATCCTGTTTTAAGTCAGCTTTTTAAATCACGTGACTTTGTATGTTGCCTATCTAGTTCAAATTGAATGTTATTTTTAATTCATTAAATTCATTGAGAATAAAAGAAATGTAATTTGTAATTCCTTTTGCCTTGAATTTGTATAATGAACAGTTGTAGCGATGTAATGTATGTGTGTGTTTGTGTGTTTTCAGCTGTTGCCAGTTGTCTGATGAATTAGTCGCTGTTATGACAATCGCTCTTTTGATACAGTCGCTTTTGTGACAGTCGCTGTTTTAATACAGTGGCTATCATGAGGTCGCCGTTTTGACAGTCGCTGTTTTGACAGTCGCTATTATGAGCCCGAGCCATAAAAAATGGTTGCCAACAGCAGAATGTGAAGGTTTTTATTGAGTTATACTGGTTAGTTGTGTCTTGAGGATCTGAGTCACTCGAAACACTAAAAGATCCATATGAATTGATTGCACTGTTCTTCACTTAACATGATTTGATAAGTTTTTTTAATTCCTTTACACTACTGTTATTTATTTACCAATAGGTTCTTTACAAATTAAAAAAAACCACTTTACATTGACTTTCTGATGTTTTAGTGCAAACAATAAATGAAATTTTTATCTTAGGTTTGATAAGAAAATGAAAGTTTTTTTTTTGTCTTATTTAAATTTAGGACATAATGTTTTAAAATGAGCATTGGACTTAATTTTTTACAAGAATTTTCCAAAAATCAATCTCACTTTGTCTGATTGCGCATGTTACTGCAGAGTTCAAAGTATCCCTGTCCTGCATCAACATGTACACTGTCGGATTGGAGGAATCTGATGGATCAGGTTTCAAATCTAAATTTATTTCCTAGAAGAAAGTATGCAATCAAAAATAAAGTATAAAATTTTTCTTTAATTTCAACCTACTTGGCACATTTATTACTAAGTCACTTGGTTTTCTCCTACTTACTGATGAGTTTCCTGAATAGACAGAAGTGAGATATTTTGGTCTGATACATGACTTGCTGTTTGGTTGTGAGCTCTGGATACAGCTTGGATAAACAAATTCTGGACCTTGGTCATCTCCATCAGTGATAATCACCCTCAATGTTGTGAGACTTGATCTCTGAGTAGAAGCTGGTACTGCATTATCCTTTAAAATTAAACATTACATAGGTTAGTTAAAAAATATAATTCTTTTTTTGATGTTGAAGCTTCTTCAAAAAATGTCTCCTTTAATACATACCCTGGCAATGACAGTTATATTGTAGAAAGTCTGATTGATATCTCCAGTTTGTCTGTACATACTTTCAAAGTCTAGCGGATTGGATACAGACAATATACCTTCTTGGTCTGATGGCAAGAAAAAATACTGGGTTCCATTGAAGTTATACTGTGGAAAGATTATTTAGAAAGTTCATGGTCAATTTATAACACCTAGTCTTTTATTTTACAGTGATACCATGTCATGTAAAGAAAAAATATTTGTGGTATGATTGTTTAAAATTTCACCTGTGAAAAGCCAGGAGTCAAAATGTAAGTAATCTGTTTGTTAGGTCCTTCATCTAAATCATCTGCTAGTATTCCTCTGAAGACAGTTACACCCACTGGAGTCAACTAAAATTTTGTTTAAAAACCCAGACATAAAAGTATATGAAAATTATTATCATAATTATATTATACAATAAAAACTTTAAACACAAATATTTATTTAAGAACAAAAAGTTGTTACCTCGTTGACTCTGACAGTGTATGGAGCATTGTTAAAATACGGAGAGTTGTCATTGACATCAGTGATCTGAATTTTTAATATTCTATAGACTATAGTCTGAAAAGGGATAAGTATGACATTCATGTCTTTAGTTGAATGGAAAGGAAATATAAACAATTTTTTTTTAGTGAATGATTTTTTGCTTTAGCTATGAAAAACAAAAATGTGTTTACTGTAGACCCTTGTGTCTCTGTACATGATACTTTGTACTGCAGAATATTTACGTCGTCACTTGTAGAGGATGTATTTCCCTAAATAAAGAAACAAAATATTCAATTTATTTTGAATTGGGCACATGTTTCTTATAATATCTGACTAATTGTGGATAAATTATAAACCAGAGCTTTGCCAACCTTACAAAGAACATTGTGAAAACTAACACATTAGTATACTGTGTTAATTAAGCTTATACACATCTTCCTGGCATTATATTAGGTCACTTCATTTCCAAAGGGAATAAGATACAAGGAAATCCTAAAAGAGACCCTAATGTAAGTATATAGTTTTCTTACATGGAACCATTTCATTCTGTCCATAAATGATGTTTTTGTATGTTTGTTCATTTATTCGTGATCTAACTAAACTGTGAAAGTTAAATGAGCAACATAATTCTATCTGATAGAATCATAAGGATAAGATGTAGCATTTCTGAAGTGCAAAGAGTAACTAATTATGTAGTTAGTTTAAAAATGCATGCAATGAAAAAAGTTAAATAGCTCACATCTCTGTCAATGCCTTTTTTCATTCTCACTGTGTAACTATTTGTTTGTGTATTCCATTGGTCATCAAAATAATCAGGAAATTTATACTGGTTTGTTGTGTCTTGTGGATCAGGATCGATCACAACACTAAAAGGTTCTTGTCCACTTGTAAATATTGCTTGTGTATATCTGGGATCTAAAGATTAAACCAAAACTTAATCAATTATAACACTCTAAAATTTATTTAAAAAAAATAAGTGTTAATATTTCTAATAGTTATTCCTAACCTACAAAAAATATTTTAAATCCATTTTCAATATGATAATGCAATTTTATTTCTATAGATATATTTTTTCATAACTATAATTTAAAATTCCCTTTTAAACTGGATTTATATTTTACTATACATATATATATTTAAAGTATATTTCATATATTATGTAAATTTTGGCACTTATAAATATTTGTCTATTGAAAACTTTTTACCATTAAATGGCAAAGTTGGTGAGTCATTTTCTGGAAATGTTATTACAATAGTGGCTTCACTTGAGCTGCAAGCACCTGAAACAAGATCAAATTGTATACAGTGTTTAAATAGTCAAATAAATCTTGAATTTAACAAATTTTTAAGCATTTTAATTCAAAATTATGAGTGTTTATAAAGAAAACTATAATTTTTTTCCCAGAACATAGTGAATCATGAGTATTAGGTGTATATAAAATATGTTCTAATAGAGTAGTACACAAACAGCAAAAACTTTCTTTTTTTTAAATATAACATGTAATATTGCGATAAGAGGTTTTTATATGTACTTTGTCTAGTCTTAAAATTTTTGTCCAGTTCTTTGAGTAACTGGAGTAGATTTATATTTGGCCCTGACTTTCCCATGGCAATGTATTATTTTTTTTATCTAAATCATTTATGTTGGTCAAATGTCATTTAAAATCCTATGCTCTGACAGATAATGGAAGAACCCATTATTTTTTTATTCTACTAATGTCCATGAAATGTTTTGAAATTTGCTGGATTTAAAATTTAACCTTCAGTTATCTTGGTGGCTTTGCATAAATTTTATGCTTTTCACACTTATGCTAAAAACTAAAATCTGTGCCCAATTATGAGTTCTTTTTTCTGTATAAGTTAAATATACCAATTATTAAATAAAAGCTAGTATGGAGAGCCATCATTCATAAAAAAGAGTGTACATAATCGTAAAATATATTATTAAAAGGGAATATAAAATTTACTTTTTTTTGGTTTAGCAAATGACGTCTAGGGTTGTACAATAGTTCATTATTTTTACATTTGGAACAATATGTTCTGCACTTAGTAGTGCAATAGCATTTAGTGTACAACTAGTAAACATATGTACATTATCCCAGCTTTGGAGGAAGGGAATTGCTCATCTGAGTTTTTCAGCATCTTTGCATTTTGTGCTTCCTAAATTATATGAGCAGCTGATCTGTAGCATTAAATTTTTTTTTTACAAAAACTGCAGTTTTTTTTTTTCTCTTATCCTTTGTTAGTTACACCAATGATTCCATATTCTTTCTTCTAACGTTGGCTCTACAGCCCATTTAAGGCCCTGGCCTGCCAATGCTTCCATATACTGAGTGAATATTTCTGGCAGTTTTCACAAGAATGGTCTGAACGCAAGATGGTAATTATTTCAAAATCCACAAAAAGTACACACAAGTGATATCCTTGAGATATAATAATTGTCTCCACTTGAAATCACACATACAAACAATCTTCAATAGTGGTAGAAGGCCATTAACATGTTGGCAATAAATGTAATCACACGCTAACATCACAGTGGTTACATTTGCTATATTCTTAGAATTTACCATTCTAATTTTACCAGTGCAAATAGACCTAAGGCTTTTCCAACATGTTTTACAAGCCAGATTTTCTCTCTGCATATATATCCTATCACATCTTTGATCCAATATGTTTAGATTGACACTTTGAGTAATTAAGATAGCTTCAAAATAACTAAATTTTCTTCTTGTAATCTCCTGCCACACAAATCCCAACTAATGATCTTAATGGCATTTGGCCACACATACTGGTTGATATATTAGAAATGAATTTATTTTTCTTTTCCCCAAGTCAATTAAATGGTATTAGATGTTATTTCTTTTATGTGAGACAATCCAAATTGGAAAAAATGTGCATATAGGCTGGTCTGTATGCACACTTGATAAAGTTATTAGCCAGCCAGTGTGTACATTGTTCAGACAGCGCACAGGGGCCGCAACATATATAATAACTATATTTAAATATGAGCTTAAGCCTTACCATTTTGTGCTACAACTTTTGTTACAATGAGGAATAAAACACAAATTGCCAACAGAATATTCTGAGTCACTGTGTCAGATTGCCCCATGACGGCTTTTGTCTGCCAACTGATTTAGCTGGCTGTGAAATAAACATTTGAAAGAAAACTAAGCATAAAAAAAACTTTTTATATTATTGGGAAAAATCCAGCATTAAAAAAAAAAAGATTTAAAACAGAAGAAAAAAAAAAAAAGACTAATTTACAAAATAAATGTGTTATTTAAAAAAAAATAATTGTACATGATAGTCCAAACTTTAAACTTTGCTGGAACACTGTATTAAGATGTGAGTGAACTGGAACATTTTTTATTCCTTATGTTTTTTAATTAAATTTCACTCCTAATATATATATATATACACATATATACATACACATATACACATATACACATATACACATATATACACATATATATACACATATATATACACATATACACATATATATACACATATACACATATATATACACATATATATACACATATACACATATATATACACATATACACATATATATACACATATACACATATATATACACATATATATACACATATACACATATATATACACATATACACATATATATACA
>JAGDYQ010000120.1:1985439-1997939 GCA_021962125.1 Bulinus truncatus
CCGTGTCATAGAATGACGTGGGGTGTACCCTGCCGTGTCATAGAATGACGTGTGTACTGCCGTGTCATAGAATGACGTGTGTACTGCCGTGTCATAGAATGACGTGTGTACTGCCGTGTCATAGAATGACGTGTGTACTGCCGTGTCATAGAATGCCGTGTGTACTGCCGTGTCATAGAATTACGTGTGTACTGCCGTGTCATAGAATGACGTGTGTACTGCCGTGTCATAGAATGACGTGTGTACTGCCGTGTCATAGAATGACGTGTGTACTGCCGTGTCATAGAATGACGTGTGTACTGCCGTGTCATAGAATGACGTGTGTACTGCCGTGTCATAGAATGACGTGTGTACTGCCGTGTCACTCAACCCCCCCCCACCACCCATCTTAAGGGTTTATAAATGTCTGCACAATTTCCGCAAACGTAAAACGACCAACGCATACTTGACCGGATGTCCCAGTTTATCTTCGACACATCTCAGAATAGCAGCACTTGTCCCGGTGCCCCAGAATGGTCAGGGAATGTCCCGATCTGTCTCATTTAGCTTACCTAAAGCTAGTCGACAAAGTTTTATTATTCCACGCTCAAAGTACATAAAATTGAACACATTTTTACCATAAACAATGGTTTCAATTTCACTACATGTAGTTTGATCATTCATATATCTGACTTACGACTGGTTTTTTTTCTTTTGCAAAAATTTTGAATAAAAAAATAAACTATTATTAGTATCATATTAATGAACATTGAAAATATAACATGTTCCTTTGAAAATATAACATATTCCATTGAAAATATGACGTTCCACTGAAAATATAACATGTTCCATTGAAAATATAACATGTTCCACTGAAAATATAACATGTTCCATTAAAAATATAACATGTTCCACTAAAAATATAACATGTTCCATTGAAAATATAACATGTTCCATTGAAAATATAACATGTTCAATTTAAAATGTAACATGTTCCATTGAAAATATGACGTTCCACTGAAAATATAACATGTTCCTTTGAAAATATAACATGTTCCATTGAAAATATAACATGTTCCACTGAAAATATAACATGTTCCATTGAAAATATAACATGTTCCACTGAAAATATAACATGTTCCATTGAAAATATAACATGTTCCATTGAAAATATAACATGTTCCACTGAAAATATAACATGTTCCATTGAAAATATAACATGTTCCACTGAAAATATAACATGTTCCATTGAAAATATAACATGTTCCATTGAAAATATAACATGTTCAATTTAAAATGTAACATGTTCCATTGAAAATATGACGTTCCACTGAAAATATGAACATGTTCCTTTGAAAATATAACATGTTCCATTGAAAATATAACATGTTCCACTGAAAATATAACATGTTCCATTGAAAATATAACATGTTCCACTGAAAATATAACATGTTCCATTGAAAATATAACATGTTCCATTGAAAATATAACATGTTCAATTTAAAATGTAACATGTTCCATTGAAAATATGACGTTCCACTGAAAATATAACATGTTCCTTTGAAAATATAACATGTTCCATTGAAAATATAACATGTTCCTTTGAAAATATAACATGTTCAATTTAAAATGTAACATGTTCCATTGAAAATATGACGTTCCACTGAAAATATAACATGTTCCTTTGAAAATATAACATGTTCCATTGAAAATATAACATGTTCCATTGAAAATATAACATGTTCCATTGAAAATATAACATGTTCAATTTAAAATGTAACATGTTCCATTTAAAATGTAACATGTTCCATTGAACATATAATATGTTCCATTGAAAATATAGCATCTCCAATTTCAGACTGTGAAATCAAAAGTAAATTATAAATTGTGTGCTTTGAGGGGGGGGGACGGGGCTTCCTTCACCGCCCTCATACCAGGTTGACCCCAGAAACAAACTGGTCATCATACCAGTGCAGTCTGTCACAACGCATTCACTGTCATGGTTCCCAAGTAGAGTGTGGCGCGCGATGTAATAGCCCACCTCTGGTCGTCGCACTACTTTACGTACTATATGCACCACTTTATGTATTATATGCACTACTTTATGTAATATAAACACTACTTTATGTTATATATGCACTTCTTTATGTAATATGTGCACCACTTTATGTAGTATATGCACCACTTTATGTTATATATGCACTACTTTATGTAATATATACACTACTTTATTTTATATATGCACCAATTTATGTAATATATGCACCACTTTATGCATTATATGCACTACTTTATGTAATATATACACTACTTTATGTAATATATGCACTACTTTATGTAATATATGCACTACTTTATGTAATATATACACTACTTTATGTAATATATGCACTACTTTATGTAGTATATGCACTACTTCATGCAATATATGCACCAATTTATGTAATATATACACTACTTTATGTAATATGTGCACCACTTTATGTAATATATGCACCACTTCATGTAATATATGCACTACTTTATGTAATATATGCACCACTTTATGTAATATAAGCACTTCTTTATATAAAATATGCACCATTTTATGTAATATATACACTACTTTATGTATTATTTCTAATAATTAAAAATGGACGCATAGGTCAAGAGAATTTACAAAAGAAGGTTTCCTGATATCTGTGTGCATCAGAGTTTGACTTTGTTGAATATCTAAACAAGATGATTGCTTCGTAAGTAAACACACCCATGCTTTAATCTGGGGGAGGCATGTTGACACAGAAATGTAAATATAAACAATGTCAGCTCGTCTACAATATCACTCCCAATGACAGGTGACATATATGTCAGCTAACACGTCAAATGATGTCATCATTGACGAGACTTATCAAAGACATCAATGACAAGACATATCAAAGACATCATTGACAAGACATATCAAAGACATCATTAACAAAACATATCAAAGACATCAATGACAAGACATATCAAAGACAACATTGACAAGACATATCAAAGACATCAATGACAGGACATATCAAAGACATCAATGACAAGACATATCAAAGACATCATTGACAAGAGATATCAAAGACATCAATGACAAGACATATCAAAGACATCATTGACAAGACATATCAACGACATCAATGACAAGACATATCAAAGACATCATTGACAACACATATCAAAGACATCATTGACAGGACATATCAACGACATCAATGACAAGACATATCAAAGACATCATTTACAAAACATATCAAAGACATCATTGACAAGACATATCAAAGACATCAATGGCAAGACATATCAAAGACATCATTTACAAAACATATCAAATACATCAATGACAAGACATATCAAAGACAACATTGACAAGACATATCAAAGACATCAATGACAAGACATATCAAAGACATCATTTACAAAACATATCAAAGACATCAATGACAAGACATATCAAAGACATCAATGACAAGACATATCAAAGACAACATTGACAAGACATATCAAAGACATCAATGGCAAGACATATCAAAGACATCATTTACAAAACATATCAAAGACATCAATGACAAGACATATCAAAGACATCAATGACAAGACATATCAAAGACATCATTTACAAAACATATCAAAGACATCAATGACAAAACATATCAAAGACATCAATGACAAAACATATCAAAGACATCAATGACAAGACATATCAAAGACAACATTGACAAGACATATCAAAGACATCAATGACAAGACATATCAAAGACATCATCAAAGACATCATTGACAAGACATATCAAAGACATCATTGACAAGACATCATTGACAAGACATATCAAAGACATCATTTACAAAACATATCAAAGACATCAATGACAAGACATATCAAAGACAACATTGACAAGACATATCAAAGACATCAATGACAAGACATATCAAAGACATCATCAAAGACATCATTGACAAGACATATCAAAGACATCATTGACAAGACATATCAAAGACATCATTGACAAGACATATCAAAGACATCAATGACAAGACATATCAAAGACATCATTTACAAAACATATCTAAGACATCATTGACAAGACATATCAAAGACATCAATGGCAAGACATATCAAAGACATCATTTACAAAACATATCAAAGACATCAATGACAAGACATATCAAAGACAACATTGACAAGACATATCAAAGACATCAATGAAAAGACATATCAAAGACATCATCAAAGACATCATTGACAAGACATATCAAAGACATCATTGACAAGACATATCAAAGACATCATTGACAAGACATATCAAAGACAACATTGACAAGACATATCAAAGACATCAATGGCAAGACATATCAAAGACATCATTTACAAAACATATCAAAGACATCAATGACAAGACATATCAAAGACATCAATGACAAAACATATCAAAGACATCAATGACAAGACATATCAAAGACAACATTGACAAGACATATCAAAGACATCAATGACAAGACATATCAAAGACATCATTGACAAGACATATCAAAGACATCAATGACAAGACATATCAAAGACATCATTGACAAGACATATCAAAGACATCAATGACAAGACATATCAAAGACATCATTGACAAGACATATCAAAGACATCAATGACAAGACATATTAAAGACATCAATGACAAGACATATCAAAGACATCATTGACAAGACATATCAAAGACATCAATGACAAGACATATCAAAGACATCATTGACAAGACATATCAAAGACATCAATGACAAGACATATTAAAGACATTATTTCATCCTGTTATCGATCTTGACTTAGCTAACTTGTCTAACCAGCCTCCCCCCTCCACCACCAACCCCCTCCCGCTACACCACCTACACATCATTCATCTGCGATCGAGTTGCTATTAATAGACGTGATCAATCTCTCCTCAACTTTAAATTAGCTGAATTACTGTTGACTAAGGCGTGGGTGAAAGGTGGGTGTAAGGTGGATGTAAGGTGGGTGTAAGGTGGGTGCCATGTGTTTTCCTGTGCGGCCAGGCATGTTTTGTCACAGTCAGGGTAAACAGTGACATGTTGTTGTAAGAGATCGGCCAAGGTATGGCGATTGATGACAACGCCACACAGTTCCATTTGAGTGAATGTTTATACCACTCACTGGTCCCCCCCCCCCACGCCCCATTCGTCTAGCCATTTATTCAATCAACCATGCATGCCTTCTTCCATTTTTTTTATCTGTCAAAAGAGAGACTGTATACAAAATGTAATTGTGTATGTCTGAGATATAACTGTGTGCCTGAGATGTAACTGTGTGTGTCTGAGACCTGAGATGTAATTGTGTGTGGCTGAGATATAACTGTGTGTGTCTGAGATGTAATTGTCTGTGTCTTAGATGTAATTGCGTGCTGCTGAGATGTAACTGTGTGTTGCTGAGATGTAATTGTGTGTTGCTGAGATGTAGTTGGCAGCAATGATTTAAGTGTCATGTTGCTCAAATTGCAGGAAGTGTCATATGTGTCAACGTGTGTATATGTGTGTGTGTGTCATGTTTCTCACAGTGCAGTTACTGTCATATGTATGTATGTGTGTGTCATGTTTCTCAAAGTGCAGTTACTGTCATATGTATGTATGTGTGTGTCATGTTTCTCAAATTGCAGTAAGTATCATATGTGTCAACGTGTAATTTTAATTTTGTAACTTAAAACTAATTGTATTTTTTCATAAAATTTGATTGACATTTCATTGCTAACCTGATTTACCATAATACACGTTAATGTACAAAAAATAACAAAAAACGACTTATTGTTTTTAATATGGTTTTAATTAGCAATTGATTTACTAGGAAAAGCTTAAGACACCAACATGAATTTTTCACCATAGCTAGTACTTGCCAAGATTAATAAGTGTGCAAAATATGAAAAGTGTGAATTACTGACCACATGGTCATCTGGTGGTCGCAATGCGTGCAAAAATGGACGACCATGATGCTTAAAGGGGCCCACAATGAGTACACTATTATTGATTAACAGGAATTCTCTATCAAAATAATAAACACATATATGGTACTTACTAATTGTATAACAAAAATCATTTCATGTCTTATAGGTTCTTGGCTATACCGGGTCAAATATTGTTGAAAACTGTCTGAAGTGCAATGTTTGGACATTTTTAGAGCATTCTGAGTGCAAGTTACACTTGAGAGATAAAAACAACAATCAATTCAGGATTAAAAAAATGAGTAATTACTGAACATTTTAGCCTGATACCTCGTTTAGTTTTTGAAATATTTACGTTCAAATATCGCGAAAATGTAAATGTCACGCGAACTCGTGACTACCCGTAAAAATTTTTAAAATCATATTTCAGAATATTTTGACCAAATGTCCTGAAATTTTCAGGAATCACTCAACTTTGTATGTACAACAAGCCCTGAAAATTTCAGGAAGATCTGATAGGGTCGGGTGAATAAACGTCAAAATACTGGTTGAGTTAACATGGAATAACCCCTCTGTTAGGTAACAATACGCAAATTAAAGATTTAAAAAAAAACATTCAAAAGTCTTTCCGGTCTGTGGCACAGACATGAATTCAAGTGACACAATATGAACAGTTCTAAACTTCTAAAACTCGGTATAGTCGGTTTTATAACCAATCATAGTTAGAAACACAAGCAGTTGCACAGGGTGTCACCATGCAGAGCAGTGGCACGGGGTGTCGCCAAATAGAGCAGTAGCACAGGATGCCACCATATAGAGCAGTGGCACAGGGTGTCCCCAAATAGAGCAGAAGAACCGGGTACCTTCATATAGAGCAGTAGCACAGGGTGCCACCATATAGAGCAGTAGCACAGGTTGTTCCTAAATAGAGCAGAAGAACCGGGTACCTTCATATAGAGCAGTAGCACAGGGTGCCATCATATAGAGCAGTAGCACAGGGTGCCACCATACAGAGCAGTAGCACAGGGCGCCACCATATAGAGCAGTTGCACAGAGTGCTGCCATGCAGATCGTCCGGAGCTTATGTAAATGATTACAGTTCAAATCTGCTCGAATCAAACTTTCTAAAACAAAGGACGCATGTAGAAGTCACGTGGTCTCATCTAATTGGAGATGTAGTTTACAAACTCAGTTTAATGAAAGTAAAATGCATCTTTCTGAAATACAGTCAGTCATACTATCGTTTTTATCACTAAAGTATTTTAAAGTAAATTCTCTCAGGTCTAGTGCAGGAAAATTCGAAATATGTACCATCACTCATGGTGGAAGTCTTTGGGGGGGGGGGGACACTTTTGAATTTTCCGCATCGGGTGACACCCATAATAGTGACACCAATGCTTGTGTGTACGAATCATGTACACAGTGTATTAGTACACACTAATGTGCATGGGTTCTCAAACTAGTATACTTTGTGATCCACTTTGATATTCGTTTTATTTTCGTCACGCGCCAATAAATATTAAAAAAAATACATTCAGACAATAAAGGGAACACAAGCGCCTCTAACGTGAATTATAGATTTTATCCTTTCAAATTCCGGATATACTTTTTAAAGTTTTTTACAATATTTCGATTGCTGTAATAATGCACAGATAAATGATAAATAAATAACCGCTGCATGAATGAATATTTTACTTTAAGGATTTTTGTAACACAAAGTCATGTGATATGAACATATTTTAGTGGTACTTTAGAAGTGGGAAAACATGAAGCAATGGAAGGTACTTGTGCTAAACATTACTAGACAGTGTAAAACACAGTAGAATTACTATACACAGAAAGTTGAACATATCTACCTATCCATCTAATTAGTTAATACAATGTTGGTACATTAGCGCTAATAGTATTATAGATGAAAATATTCAGGTTTTCCCTGTATTAAATTATATTCTTATTTCTTACAGATAAAACATATGTCATGTTGACCCAAAACTCACAGAAATAGAAGATATTTACTGTCTGTATATTTACTGTCTTTATATTTACTGTCTATAAGGTTTCAAGTACATATCAAATATCTCCGATAATGAAATTTTCTCTCATTTTTCTAAACAAATGTGGAGCTCATTGTTATTACTTGGTAAACTATTAGTGGTGTAGTGTGAATGTATGCATTAGTTAGTTGTATGATGTTTACAGATGTACTCTTAACTGTTTAACACATTTCACCCAATGGAAGGGCTGATTCAAACATTCAAATAATGGAGGGAAGTTATTATCAAACATTTTTAGAAGAATTTTACCCCATTTGACATAATAATGCTTTTTAAGAATCAACTTTTACTTATCTATTTATTTTTTAATTTTGCAATGTTCGTTAAATATTTTTACTATGTCGTGTTTTAAATAATTTAATGAAATTATGTCTCACTTAGGTTTCATTCTGAGTGCTACAGTAACGCCTCACTTAGGTTTCATTCTGAGGGTACAGTAACGCCTCACTTAGGTTTCATTCTGAGGCTACAGTCACGCCTCACTTAGGTTTCATTCTGAGGCTACAGTCACGCCTCACTTAGGTTTCATTCTGAGTGCTACAGTCACGCCTCACTTAGGTTTCATTCTGAGGCTACAGTCACGCCTCAATTAGGTTTCATTCTGAGGGTACAGTCACGCCTCACTTAGGTTTCATTCTGAGGCTACAGTCACGCCTCACTTAGGTTTCATTCTGAGGCTACAGTCACGCCTCACTTAGATTTCATTCTGAGGCTACAGTCACGCCTCACTTAGGTTTCATTCTGAGGCAACAGTCACGGTGAATGAAACCAGAGAGTCCATGTAATACAAACTATTTTAACCCTTGAACCTAATTGAATCTGGTCGGTCTTGTTGATTAGACACAGTAGAATTTACTTAGGCCTACGTCACTCCGAAAATTAAATTTCACACTTGAATGTACTCAAATATAACAACAATGATAACGATTCGGTTTTTATTGGTTTCGGTTAACGTCTATTGTCTTCGGACAGAGTATAGATGAACACCAACTTGTGTATGTAAAAACAGCGGAAGTTGGCTTGGGCGCTTTTTGGCGGACATCTTTTAAAAAAAAAACAGGGCATGTATTTCTACATGGCTCAGAAAATGTAAGGAAAAAATAAAAACAATCATAAAAGATCGGGAATAAAATCGTCTTATAACTTAAATTATGGACTTTATCCTTCTTAATTGCGGATAAACACATTTTATAACGTTGTGTAGCATTTTTATACACGGATTAATGATAAATAAATAAATTTGGCCCGCAATTGGCACATTTAAAACCGCGGCTGTAATGAATATTTTATTTCAAGGACTATTGTGTCACTAATAGTATTATAGATGAAAATATTCAGGTTTTCCCTGTATTAAATTATATTCTTATTTCTTACAGATAAAACATATGTCATGTTGACCCAAAACTCACAGAAATAGAAGATATTTACTGTCTGTATATTTACTGTCTTTATATTTACTGTCTATAAGGTTTCAAGTACATATCAAATATCTCCGATAATGAAATTTTCTCTCATTTATCCTTCTTAATTGCGGATAAACACATTTTATAACGTTGTGTAGCATTTTTATACACGGATTAATGATAAATAAATAAATTTGGCCCGCAATTGGCACATTTAAAACCGCGGCTGTAATGAATATTTTATTTCAAGGACTATTGTGTCACTAAGTTCAACCAACCGATAAGATACTTTAAGATAGAGATCTATATTTTTTTTTATGATTCTATAAACGGAAATATAAACATGTGCGTCCAATCGTTATGGGTCATTAAATATAATACATATGAAAATTAAACCCAAACATTCCTGAAAAAATGGTAAAAAAAAAAGTAATACCAGAACAGTCTAGTTCTAGAACCGTAACACCAGAACAGCCTAGTTCTAGAACTAACACCAGAACAGTCTAGAACTAGAACCGTAACACCAGAACAGTCTAGTTCTAGAACCGCAACACCAGAACAGTCTAGTTCTAGAACCGTAACACCAGAACAGTCTAGTTCTAGAACCGTAACACCAGAACAGTCTAGTTCTAGAACCGTAACACCAAAACTGTCTAGTTCTAGAACCGTAACACCATAACAGTCTAGATCTAGAATCGTAACACCAGAACAGTCTAGTTCTAGAACCGTAACACCAGAACAGTCTAGTTCTAGAACCGTAACACCAGAACAGTCTAGTTCTAGAACCGTAACACCAGAACAGTCTAGTTCTAGAACCGTACCACCAGAACAGTCTAGTTCTAGAACCGTAACACCAGAACAGTCTAGTTCTAGAACCGTAACACCAGAACAGTCTAGTTCTAGAACAGAACCTGCCAAGGTCATGAATTGTGTCTGAAAATATGAATTCGAGAAAATGAAAAATGTGTGTTTTTTTTTAAAAGTCTTAAATTGAATATTAGCAGATGAAATATGTTTGTGTGAACATGGCGTAGTCTAAATGTATCAACAGATGAAGTATGTTTGTGTGAACATAGTGTAGTCTAAATGTATCAACAGATGAAGTATGTTTGTGTGAACATAGTATAGTCTAAATGTTTCAACAGATGAAGTATGTTTGTGTGAACATAGTATAGTCTAAATGTATCAACAGATGAAGTATGTTTGTGTGAACATGGTATAGTCTAAATGTATCAACAGATGAAATATGTTTGTGTCAACATAGTGTAGTCTAAATGTATCAACAGATGAAGTTTTTTTGTGTGAACATAGTGTAGTCTAAATGTATCAACAGATGAAGTATGTTTGTGTGAACATAGTGTAGTCTAAATGTATCAACAGATGAAGTATGTTTAAGTGAACATAGTATAGTCTAAATGTATCAACAGATGAAGTATGTTTGTGTGAACATGGTATAGTCTAAATGTATCAACAGATGAAATATGTTTGTGTGAACATAGTATAGTCTAAATGTATCAACAGATGAAGTATGTTTGTGTGAACATGGTATAGTCTAAATGTATCAACAGATGAAGTATGTTTGTGTGAACATGGTATAGTCTAAATGTATCAACAGATGAAATATGTAGGGAGCGACCGATATGCCTTTTTACCGATAGTCCGATACCGATATTTTCCCCCAGCATTTTTACCGATACCGATATTTTATTTTTAGGGGCTGTCCATTATTTATGTCAACAAATTTTTGGCGATTTTTACCTCCCCCCCCCCTTGTCAACAACTTGTCAAACTTCCAGAGACCCCCCTATAAAATTACGTCAACATTTGATTACCCCCCACCCCTAAAAAAGGTGGCTTCCAAAATGTTTATGTGGCAAAATTAGTAGGAATATAGTTAGTTTAATTAAAATACTGAATGTTAAGCGAGTGTGTAACACAGAACTACAAACGCTGCTTAATTTTCCTATTTATTAAGTAATTATATTAAATTAAAAAAGTAACATCGTTGACGTCAACTTTTCTTGACCTCCCCCCCCTCCCCCTTGTCAACAATTGTCAAAAATATTCTGCCCCCCCCCTCGCCCCTATTTTGTTGACGTAATTAATGGACAGCCCCTTAAGCAACAACAATGCCAATTGCCAAACACGTGTTTCTCTCGTGTTAATACAGCTAATGACGTATGTCAGCCCATGCTTACCCCTTCCCTGTCATATTTCGTGACACAAGTCTTGATCCCCCCCCCCAACTTCCCATCCCAACAAAAAATACGCACAGATGTTCACTAATTGTATCATTCAAGGTCATACATTAGAATTAAGAAATGCCAATCCTATTGGTTTCAAGGTCGTATCTCTGATGTATACGTGACAATTTCTGTGTACGGGTTTTTTTTTCCTTTTTTTTTAAATCTTGTCTGATCTGGTTATAGAATTGGGTTATTTACTGATTTTTTTTCTGCAACTCTGTTGTGAAAAAAAAAACAATGTATCGGCAGCCAAAAAACGGCCGGTCCGACAGTTAACCCATAGTGCCAATATCGGTCGCTCCCTACAACAATCGGCCGATCCGATATTAACCGATAGTGCCTATATCGGTCCGATACCGATAGCGATCCGATTATCGGTCGCTCCCTAGAAATATGTTTATTTGAACATGGTGAAGTCTAAATGTATCACAATGAATTTATTAACCCCCTGTTTGGGGACCATCTTGAAAAACAAAATGTTCATGTATATATATATATATATATATATATATATATACAGTCGATTCCGCTTAATTGGGACACATCGGGACCGAGGCTTTTTGTCCCAATTAAGCTGCTGTCCCAATTAAACATACAAATTTACTATTGGCTTCTTAGTTTGGTTTCTTTGAGATTTGTCCCAAATAAGCGGCTGTCCCAATTAAGCGGTGTCCCAATTAAGCGGAATCCACTGTTTATTGTAAAGATTAAAGCAAGCCGAATTTGAAATATTTCTAATATTTTACAATGACACTCACTCGCTCACTCACTCACTCACTCATTCACTCACTCACTCACTCACTCATTCACTCACTCACTCACTCATTCACTCACTCACTCACTCATTTACTCACTCACTCACTCAATCATT
>JAGDYQ010000120.1:2744308-2786722 GCA_021962125.1 Bulinus truncatus
TATAACAGGCTTAACTACTCTCTCCTTCTAACTGTATAACAGGGTTAACTACTCCTCTCCTTCTAGAGTGTATAACAGGGTTAACTACTCCTCTCCTTATAACTGTATAACAGGGCTAACTACTCCTCTCCCTTCTAACTGTATAACAGGGTTAACTACTCCTCTCCTTCTAACTGTATAACAGGGTTAACTACTCCCTCTCCTTCTAACTGTATAACAGGGTTAACTACTCCTTCTCCTTCTAACTGTATAACAGGGTTAACTTACCCCTCTCCCTTCTAACTGTATAACAGGGTTAACTACTCCTCTCCCTTCTAACTGTATAAAGGTTTATCATACCTCTTTCTAACTGTATAAAAAAATTAAATATCCTCTCCTTCTAACTGTATAACAGGGTTAACTACTCCTCTCCTTCTAACTGTATAACAGGGTTAACTACTCCTCTCCTTCAAAGTGTATAACAGGGTTAACTACTCCTCTCCTTCAGGAGTGTATAACAAACTAACTACTCCTCTCCTTCTAACTGTATAACAGGGTTAACTACTCCTCTCCCCTTCTAACTGTATAACAGGGTTAACTACTCCTCTCCTTCTAACTGTTTAACAGGGTTAACTACTCCCTCTCCCTTCTAACATGTATAACAGGGTTAACTACTTCTCTATTTCTCAGAGTGTATAACAGGGTTAACTACTCATCTTCCTTCAGAGTGTATAACAGGGCCAACTACTCCTCTCCTTCTAACTGTAGAACAGGGTTAACTACTCCTCTCCTTCTAGACTGTATAACAGGGTTAACTACTCCCCTCCTTCTAACTGTATAACAGGGTTAACTACTCCTCTCCTTCTGACTGTATAACAGGGTTAACTACTCCTCTCCTTCTAACTGTATAACAGGGTTAACTACTCCTCTCCTTCTAACTGTATAACAGGGTTAACTACTCCTCTCCTTCTAACTGTATAACAGGGTTAACTACTCCCTCTCCTTCTAACTGTATAACAGGGTTAACTACTCCTCTCCTTCTTTTTTACATCTCCTTTTAACGTTATACTTCTAATGTATAACAGGGTCAACTACTCCTCTCCTTCTAACTGTATAACAGGGTTAACTACTCCTCCTCTCCTTCAGAGTGTATAACAGGGTTAACTACTACTCTCCTTCAGATTAAAGTCTCCTTTAGATTATAAATATTCCTCTCAGAGTGTATAACAGGGTTAACTACTCCTCTCCTTCCCTAACTGTATAACAGGGTTAACTACTCCTCTCCTTCTAAGTGTATAACAGGGTTAACTACTCCTCTCCTCCTTCTAACTGTATAACAGGCCCCTCTTAAGTTAACTACTCCTCTCCTTCTAACTGTATAACAGGGTTAACTACTCCTCTCCTTCTAAGTGTATAACAGGGTTAACTACTCCTCTCCTTCTAACTGTATAACAGGGTTAACTACTCCTCTCCTTCTAACTGTATAACAGGGTTAACTACTCCTCTCCTTCTAACTGTATAACAGGGTTAACTACTCCTCTCCCTTCTGACTGTATAACAGGGTTAACTACTCCTCCTCCTTCTAACTGTATAACAGGGTTAACTACTCCTCTCCCTTCTAACTGTATAACAGGGTTAACTACTCCTCTCCTTCTAACTGTATAACAGGGCTAACTACTCCTCTCCTTCTAACTGTATAACAGGGTTAACTACTTCTCTCCTTCTAACTGTATAACAGGGTTAACTACTCCTCTCCTTCTAACTGTATAACAGGGTTAACTACTCCTCTCCTTCTAACTGTATAACAGGGTTAACTACTCCTCTCCTTCTAACTGTATAACAGGGTTAACTACTCCTCTCCTTCTAACTGTATAACAGGGTTAACTACTCCTCTCCTTCAAAGTGTACTAACTAGGGTTAACTACCTCCTCTCCTTCTAAGTGTATAACAGGGTTAACTACTTCTCTCCTTCAAGAGGTATAACAGGGTAACTACTCCTCCTTCTAACTGTATAACAGGGTTAACTACTCCTCTCCCTCCTAACTGTATAACAGGGTTAACTACCCCTCTCCTCTCTAACTGCATAACAGGGTTAACTACTTCCTCTCCCTTCTAACTGTTTAACAGGGCTAACTACCCCCTCTCCTTCCAACTGGCATAACAGGGTTAACTACTCCTCTCCTTCTAAGTGTATAACAGGGTTAACTACCTCTCTCCTTTTAGAGTGTATAACAGGGTTAACTACTCCTCTCCTTCTAACTGTATAACAGGGTTAACTACTCCTCTCCTTCCAGAGTGTATAACAAGGTTAACTACTCCTCTCCTTCTAACTGTATAACAGGGTTAACTACTCCCTCCTCCTAACTTATAACTTCCTTCTAACTGTATAACAGGGTTAACTACTCCTCTCCTTCTAACTGTATAACAGGGTTAACTACTCCTCTCCTTCTAACTGTATAACAGGGTTAACTACTCCTCTCCTTCTAACTGTATAACAGGGTTAACTACTCCTCTCCTTCTAACTGTATAAAAGGGTTAACTACTCCTCTCCTTCAGAGTGTATAACAGGGTTAACTACTCCTCTCCTTCAGAGTGTATAACAGGGTTAACTACTCCTCTCCTTCTAACTGTATAACAGGGTTAACTACTCCTCTCCTTCTAACTGTATAACAGGGTTAACTACTCCTCTCCTTCTAACTGTATAACAGGGTTAACTACTCCTCTCCTTCTAACTGTATAACAGGGTTAACTACTCCTCTCCTTCTAACTGTATAACAGGGCTAACTACTCCCTCTCCTTCTAGAGTGTATAACAGGGGGTTAACTACTCCTCTCCTTCTTAACTGTATAACAGGGTTAACTACTCCTCTCCTCTTCTAACTGTATAACAGGGTTAACTACTCCCTCTTCCTTCTAACTGTATAACAGGGTTAACTACTCCTCTCCCTTCTAAACTGTATAACAGGGTTAACTACTCCCTCTCCTTCTAACTGTATAACAGGGTTAACTACTCCTCTCCTCTCTAACTGTATAACAGGGTTAACTACTCCATCTTATTTTATTATAAAGTATATATCTCCTTAATTATACAGTAATACTCCTCTCCTTCTAATTATAAAGGTTAATACTCCCTTCCTTCTAACTGTATAAAGGTTAATACTCCTTCCTTCTAATTATAAAGTTAATACTCCTCCTTCTAATTATAAAGTTAACTACTTCCTTCTAATAAATATACCTCCTTTCAAGTGTATAACAGGGTTAACTACTCCTCTTCCTTCTAGACTGTATAACAGGGGTTAACCTTACTCCTCTCCTTCTAACTGTATAACAGGGTTAACTACTCCTCTCCTTCAAAGTGTATAACAGGGTTAACTACTCCTCTCCTTAAAACTGTATAACAGGGCTAACTCCTTAATATACTCACTCTTCCTTCTAACTGTATAACAGGGTTAACTACTCCTCTCCTTCTAACTGTATAACAGGGCTAACCCCCTATAATCTTCTTTAAATATATTAATGGCTCCTCTCCTCTTAACTGGGAAAAGGGTTAATTCATCTTCCTTCAATCTACAAAGGGTTAATAATTCTCCTCCCTTCCAACAAAAAATAACTACTCCTCTCCTTCTCAGTTTAATCTCCCCTTTTTATTATTGAGTGCATAACAGGGTTAACTACTCCTCTCCTTCTAACTGTATAACAGGGTTAACTACTCCTCTCCTTCTAACTGTATAACAGGGTTAACTACTCCTCTCCTTCTAACTGTATAACAGGGTTAACTACTCCTCTCCTTCTAACTGTATAACAGGGTTAACTACTCCTCTCCTTCTAGACTGTATAACAGGGTTAACTACTCCTCTCCTTCTCCAACTGTATAACAGGGTTAACTACTCCTCTCCTTCTAACTGTATAACAGGGTTAACTACTCCTCTCCTTCTAACTGTATAACAGGGTTAACTACTCCTCTCCTTCTAACTGTATAACAGGGTTAACTACTCCTCTCCTTCTAACTGTATAACAGGGTTAACTACTCTCCTCTCCTTCTAACTGTATAACAGGGTTAACTACTCCTCTCCTTCTAACTGTATAACAGGGTTAACTACTCCTCTCCTTCTAACTGTATAACAGGGTTAACTACTCCTCTCCCCTTCAGAGTGTATAACAGGGTTAACTAACTAACTACTCCTCTCCTTCTAACTGTATAACAGGGTTAACTACTCCTCTCCTTCTAACTGTATAACAGGGTTAACTACTCCTCTCCTTCTAACTGTATAACAGGGTTAACTACTCCTCTCCTTCTAACTGTATAACAGGGTTAACTACTCCTCTCCTTCTAACTGTATAACAGGGTTAAACTCCTCTCCTTCTAACTGTATAACAGGGTTAACTACTCCTCTCCTTCTAACTGTATAACTTAGGGGTTAACTACTCCTCTCCTTCTAACTGTATAACAGGGTTAACTACTAACCCTCCTCCTTCAGAGTGTATAACAGGGTTAACTACTCCTCTCCTTCAGAGTGTATAACAGGGTTAACTACTCCTCTCCTTCTAACTGTATAACAGGGTTAACTACTCCTCTCCTTCAGAGTGTATAACAGGGTTAACTACTCCTCTCCTTCAGAGTGTATAACAGGGTTAACTACTCCTCTCCTTCTAACTGTATAACAGGGTTAACTACTCCTCTCCTTCTAACTGTATAACAGGGTTAACTACTCCTCTCCTTCTAACTGTATAACAGGGTTAACTACTCCTCTCCTTCAGAGTGTATAACAGGGTTAACTACTCCTCTCCTTCTAACTGTATAACAGGGTTAACTACTCCTCTCCTTCTAACTGTATAACAGGGTTAACTACTCCTCTCCTTCTAACTGTATAACAGGGTTAACTACTCCTCTCCTTCTAACTGTATAACAGGGTTAACTACTCCTCTCCTTCTAACTGTATAACAGGGTTAACTACTCCCTCTCCTTCTAACTGTATAACAGGGTTAACTACTCCTCTCCTTCAGACTGTATAACAGGGTTAACTACTCCTCTCCTTCTAACTGTATAACAGGGTTAACTACTCCTCTCCTTCTAACTGTATAACAGGGTTAACTACTCCTCTCCTTCTAACTGTATAACAGGGTTAACTACTCCTCTCCTTCTAACTGTATAACAGGGTTAACTACTCCTCTCCTTCTAACTGTATAACAGGGTTAACTACTCCTCTCCTTCAGAGTGTATAACAGGGTTAACTGTATAACAGTGTTAACTTCTCTCCTCTCCTTCTAGAGTGTATAACAGGGTTAACTACTCCTCTCCTTCTAACTGTATAACAGGGTTAACTACTCCTCTCCTTCTAACTGTATAACAGGGTTAACTACTCCTCTCCTTCTAACTGTATAACAGGGTTAACTACTCCTCTCCTTCTAACTGTATAACAGGGTTAACTACTCCTCTCCTTCAGACTGTATAACAGGGTTAACTACTCCTCTCCTTCTAACTGTATAACAGGGTTAACTACTCCTCTCCTTCTAACTGTATAACAGGGTTAACTACTCCTCTCCTTCTAACTGTATAACAGGGTTAACTACTCCTCTCCTTCTAACTGTATAACAGGGTTAACTACTCCTCTCCTTCTAACTGTATAACAGGGTTAACTACTCCTCTCCTTCTGACTGTATAACAGGGTTAACTACTCCTCTCCTTCTAACTGTATAACAGGGTTAACTACTCCTCTCCTTCTAACTGTATAACAGGGTTAACTACTCCTCTCCTTCTAACTGTTTAACAGGGTTAACTACTCCCCTCCTTCTAACTGTATAACAGGGTTAACTACTCCTCTCCTTCAGAGTGTATAACAGGGTTAACTACTCCTCTCCTTCAGAGTGTATAACAGGGTTAACTACTCCTCTCCTTCTAACTGTATAACAGGGTTAACTACTCCTCTCCTTCAGAGTGTATAACAGGGTTAACTACTCCTCTCCTTCTAACTGTATAACAGGGTTAACTACTCCTCTCCTTCTAAGTGTATAACAGGGTTAACTACTCCTCTCCTTCTAACTGTATAACAGGGTTAACTACTCCTCTCCTTCTAACTGTATAACAGGGTTAACTACTCCTCTCCTTCTAACTGTATAACAGGGTTAACTACTCCTCTCCTTCTAACTGTATAACAGGGTTAACTACTCCTCTCCTTCTAACTGTATAACAGGGTTAACTACTCCTCTCCTTCAGAGTGTATAACAGGGTTAACTACTCCTCTCCTTCTAACTGTATAACAGGGTTAACTACTCCTCTCCTTCTAACTGTATAACAGGGTTAACTACTCCTCTCCTTCTAACTGTATAACAGGGTTAACTACTCCTCTCCTTCTAACTGTATAACAGGGTTAACTACTCCCTCTCCTTCTAACTGTATAACAGGGTTAACTACTCCTCTCCTTCTAACTGTATAACAGGGTTAACTACTCCTCTCCTTCTAACTGTATAACAGGGTTAACTACTCCTCTCCTTCTAACTGTATAACAGGGTTAACTACTCCTCTCCTTCTAACTGTATAACAGGGTTAACTACTCCTCTCCTTCTAACTGTATAACAGGGTTAACTACTCCTCTCCCTTCTAACTGTATAACAGGGTTAACTACTCCTCTCCTTCTAACTGTATAACAGGGTTAACTACTCCTCTCCTTCTAACTGTATAACAGGGTTAACTACTCCTCTCCTTCAGAGTGTATAACAGGGTTAACTACTCCTCTCCTTCTAACTGTATAACAGGGTTAACTACTCCTCTCCTTCTAGACTGTATAACAGGGTTAACTACTCCTCTCCTTCTAACTGTATAACAGGGTTAACTACTCCTCTCCTTCTAACTGTATAACAGGGTTAACTACTCCTCTCCTTCTAACTGTATAACAGGGTTAACTACTCCTCTCCTTCTAACTGTATAACAGGGTTAACTACTCCTCTCCTTCTAACTGTATAACAGGGTTAACTACTCCTCTCCTTCTAACTGTATAACAGGGTTAACTACTCCCTCTCCTTCTAGAGTGTATAACAGGGTTAACTACTCCTCTCCTTCTAACTGTATAACAGGGTTAACTACTCCTCTCCTTCAGAGTGTATAACAGGGTTGTATAACAGGGTTAACTACTCCTCTCCTTCTAACTGTATAACAGGGTTAACTACTCCTCTCCTTCTAACTGTATAACAGGGTTAACTACTCCTCTCCTTCTAACTGTATAACAGGGTTAACTACTCCTCTCCTTCTAACTGTATAACAGGGTTAACTACTCCTCTCCTTCTAACTGTATAACAGGGTTAACTACTCCTCTCCTTCTAACTGTATAACAGGGTTAACTACTCCTCTCCTTCTAACTGTATAACAGGGTTAACTACTCCCTCTCCTTCTAGACTGTATAACAGGGTTAACTACTCCTCTCCTTCTAGACTGTATAACAGGGTTAACTACTCCTCTCCTTCTAACTGTATAACAGGGTTAACTACTCCTCTCCTTCTAACTGTATAACAGGGTTAACTACTCCTCTCCTTCTAACTGTATAACAGGGTTAACTACTCCTCTCCTTCTAGACTGTATAACAGGGTTAACTACTCCTCTCCTTCTAACTGTATAACAGGGTTAACTACTCCTCTCCTTCTAACTGTATAACAGGGTTAACTACTCCTCTCCTTCTAACTGTATAACAGGGTTAACTACTCCTCTCCTTCTAACTGTATAACAGGGTTAACTACTCCTCTCCTTCTAACTGTATAACAGGGTTAACTCTCTCCTTCTAACTGTATAACAGGGTTAACTACTCCTCTCCTTCTAACTGTATAACAGGGTTAACTACTCCTCTCCTTCTAACTGTATAACAGGGTTAACTACTCCTCTCCTTCTAACTTAACTGTATAACAGGGTTAACTACTCCTCTCCTTCTAGAGTGTATAACAGGGTTAACTACTCCTCTCCTTCTAACTGTATAACAGGGTTAACTACTCTCTCCTTCTAACTGTATAACAGGGTTAACTACTCCTCTCCTTCTAACTGTATAACAGGGTTAACTACTCCTCTCCTTCTAACTGTATAACAGGGTTAACTACTCCTCTCCTTCTAACTGTATAACAGGGTTAACTACTCCTCTCCTTCTAACTGTATAACAGGGTTAACTACTCCTCTCCTTCTAACTGTATAACAGGGTTAACTACTCCTCTCCTTCTAACTGTATAACAGGGTTAACTACTCCTCTCCTTCTAACTGTATAACAGGGGTTAACTACTCCTCTCCTTCTAACTGTATAACAGGGTTAACTACTCCTCTCCTTCAGAGTGTATAACAGGGTTAACTACTCCTCTCCTTCAGAGTGTATAACAGGGTTAACTACTCCTCTCCTTCTAACTGTATAACAGGGTTAACTACTCCTCTCCTTCTAACTGTATAACAGGGTTAACTACTCCTCTCCTTCTAACTGTATAACAGGGTTAACTACTCCTCTCCTTCTAACTGTATAACAGGGTTAACTACTCCTCTCCTTCTAACTGTATAACAGGGTTAACTACTCCTCTCCTTCTAACTGTATAACAGGGTTAACTACTCCTCTCCTTCTAACTGTATAACAGGGTTAACTACTCCTCTCCTTCTAACTGTATAACAGGGTTAACTACTCCTCTCCTTCTAACTGTATAACAGGGTTAACTACTCCTCTCCTTCTAGACTGTATAACAGGGTTAACTACTCCTCTCCTTCTAACTGTATAACAGGGTTAACTACTCCTCTCCTTCTAACTGTATAACAGGGTTAACTACTCCTCTCCTTCTAGACTGTATAACAGGGTTAACTACTCCTCTCCTTCAGACTGTATAACAGGGTTAACTACTCCTCTCCTTCTAGAGTGTATAACAGGGTTAACTACTCCTCTCCTTCTAACTGTATAACAGGGTTAACTACTCCTCTCCTTCTAACTGTATAACAGGGTTAACTACTCCTCTCCTTCTAACTGTATAACAGGGTTAACTACTCCTCTCCTTCTAACTGTATAACAGGGTTAACTACTCCTCTCCTTCTAACTGTATAACAGGGTTAACTACTCCTCTCCTTCTAACTGTATAACAGGGTTAACTACTCCTCTCCTTCTAACTGTATAACAGGGTTAACTACTCCTCTCCTTCTAACTGTATAACAGGGTTAACTACTCCTCTCCTTCTCCCTAACTGTATAACAGGGTTAACTACTCCTCTCCTTCTAACTGTATAACAGGGTTAACTACTCCTCTCCTTCTAACTGTATAACAGGGTTAACTACTCCTCTCCTTCTAACTGTATAACAGGGTTAACTACTCCTCTCCTTCTAACTGTATAACAGGGTTAACTACTCCCCTCCTTCCTAACAGGGTTCCTTCTAACTGTATAACAGGGTTAACTACTCCTCTCCTTCTAACTGTATAACAGGGTTAACTACTCCTCTCCTTCTAACTGTATAACAGGGTTAACTACTCCTCTCCTTCAGAGTGTATAACAGGGTTAACTACTCCTCTCCTTCTAACTGTATAACAGGGTTAACTACTCCTCTCCTTCTAACTGTATAACAGGGTTAACTACTCCTCTCCTTCTAACTGTATAACAGGGTTAACTACTCCTCTCCTTCTAACTGTATAACAGGGTTAACTACTCCTCTCCTTCTAGACTGTATAACAGGGTTAACTACTCCTCTCCTTCTAACTGTATAACAGGGTTAACTACTCCTCTCCTTCTAACTGTATAACAGGGTTAACTACTCCTCTCCTTCTAACTGTATAACAGGGTTAACTACTCCTCTCCTTCTAACTGTATAACAGGGTTAACTACTCCTCTCCTTCTAACTGTATAACAGGGTTAACTACTCCTCTCCTTCAGAGTGTATAACAGGGTTAACTACTCCTCTCCTTCTAACTGTATAACAGGGTTAACTACTCCTCTCCTTCTAACTGTATAACAGGGTTAACTACTCCTCTCCTTCTAACCTTCCTTCTGACTGTATAACAGGGTTAACTACTCCTCTCCTTCAGACTGTATAACAGGGTTAACTACTCCTCTCCTTCTAACTGTATAACAGGGTTAACTACTCCTCTCCTTCTAACTGTATAACAGGGTTAACTACTTCCTCTCCTTCTAACTGTATAACAGGGTTAACTACTCCTCTCCTTCTAACTGTATAACAGGGTTAACTACTCCTCTCCTTCTAACTGTATAACAGGGTTAACTTACTCCTCTCCTTCTAACTGTATAACAGGGTTAACTACTCCTCTCCTTCTAACTGTATAACAGGGTTAACTACTCCTCTCCTTCCAACTGTATAACAGGGTTAACTACTCCTCTCCTTCAGACTGTATAACAGGGTTAACTACTCCTCTCCTTCTAACTGTATAACAGGGTTAACTACTCCCCTCCTTCTGACTGTATAACAGGGTTAACTACTCCTCTCCTTCAGACTGTATAACAGGGTTAACTACTCCTCTCCTTCTAACTGTATAACAGGGTTAACTACTCCTCTCCTTCTAACTGTATAACAGGGTTAACTACTCCTCTCCTTCTAACTGTATAACAGGGTTAACTACTCCTCTCCTTCTAACTGTATAACAGGGTTAACTACTCCTCTCCTTCAAACTGTATAACAGGGCTAACTACTCCTCTCCTTCTAACTGTATAACAGGGTTAACTACTCCTCTCCTTCTAACTGTATAACAGGGTTAACTACTCCTCTCCTTCTAACTGTATAACAGGGTTAACTACTCCTCTCCTTCTAACTGTATAACAGGGTTAACTACTCCTCTCCTTCTAACTGTATAACAGGGTTAACTACTCCTCTCCTTCTAACTGTATAACAGGGTTAACTACTCCTCTCCTTCTAACTGTATAACAGGGTTAACTACTCCTCTCCTTCAGAGTGTATAACAGGGTTAACTACTCCTCTCCTTCTAACTGTATAACAGGGTTAACTACTCCTCTCCTTCTAACTGTATAACAGGGTTAACTACTCCTCTCCTTCTAACTGTATAACAGGGTTAACTACTCCTCTCCTTCTAACTGTATAACAGGGTTAACTACTCCTCTCCTTCTAACTGTATAACAGGGTTAACTACTCCTCTCCTTCTAACTGTATAACAGGGTTAACTAACAGAGTGTATATTAACTACTCCTTTACTGTATAACTCCTCCTCTCAGACTGTATAACAGGGTTAACTACTCCTCTCCTTCTAACTAACAGGGTTAACTCCTCTCCTTCCTAACTGTATAACAGGGTTAACTACTCCTCTCCTTCTAACTGTATAACAGGGTTAACTACTCCTCTCCTTCTAACTGTATAACAGGGTTAACTACTCCTCTCCTTCTAACTGTATAACAGGGTTAACTACTCCTCTCCTTCTAACTGTATAACAGGGTTAACTACTCCTCTCCTTCTAACTGTATAACAGGGTTAACTACTCCTCTCCTTCTAACTGTATAACAGGGTTAACTACTCCTCTCCTTCTAACTGTATAACAGGGTTAACTACTCCTCTCCTTCTAACTGTATAACAGGGTTAACTACTCCTCTCCTTCTAACTGTATAACAGGGTTAACTACTCCTCTCCTTCTAACTGTATAACAGGGTTAACTCCTCTCCTTCTAACTGTATAAAGGGTTAATCTACTCCCCTCTCCTTCAGAGTGTATAACAGGGTTAACTACTCCTCTCCTTCTAACTGTATAACAGGGTTAACTACTCCTCTCCTTCTAACTGTATAACAGGGTTAACTACTCCTCTCCTTCTAACTGTATAACAGGGTTAACTACTCCTCTCCTTCTAACTGTATAACAGGGTTAACTACTCCTCTCCTTCTAACTGTATAACAGGGTTAACTACTCCTCTCCTTCTAACTGTATAACAGGGTTAACTACTCCTCTCCTTCTAACTGTATAACAGGGTTAACTACTTCAGAGTGTATAACAGGGTTAACCTCTCCTTCTAACTGTATAACAGGGTTAACTACTCCTCTCCCCTCCTAACTGTATAACAGGGTTAACTACTCCTCTCCTTCTAACTGTATAACAGGGTTAACTACTCCTCTCCTTCTAACTGTATAACAGGGTTAACTACTCCTCTCCTTCTAACTGTATAACAGGGTTAACTACTCCTCTCCTTCTAACTGTATAACAGGGTTAACTACTCTCTCCTTCTAACTGTATAACAGGGTTAACTACTCCTCTCCTTCTAGACTGTATAACAGGTTAACTACTCCTCTCCTTCTAACTGTATAACAGGGTTAACTACTCCTCTCCTTCTAACTGTATAACAGGGTTAACTACTCCTCTCCTTCTAACTGTATAACAGGGTTAACTACTCCTCTCCTTCTAACTGTATAACAGGGTTAACTACTCCTCTCCTTCTAACTGTATAACAGGGTTAACTACTCCTCTCCTTCTAACTAACTGTATAACAGGGTTAACTACTCCTCTCCTTCTAACTGTATAACAGGGTTAACTACTCCTCTCCTTCTAAGTGTATAACAGGGTTAACTACTCCTCTCCTTCTAACTGTATAACAGGGTTAACTACTCCTCTCCTTCAACTGTATAACAGGGTTAACTACTCCTCTCCTTCTAACTGTATAACAGGGTTAACTACGATAACAGGGTTAACTACTCTCTCTTCTAACTGTATAACAGGGTTAACTACTCCTCTCCTTCTAACTGTATAACAGGGTTAACTACTCCTCTCCTTCTAACTGTATAACAGGGTTAACTACTCCTCTCCTTCTAACTGTATAACAGGGTTAACTACTCCTCTCCTTCTAACTGTATAACAGGGTTAACTACTCCTCTCCTTCTAACTGTATAACAGGGTTAACTACTCCTCTCCTTCTAACTGTATACTCTCCTCAAGGGTTAACTACTCCTCTCCTTCTAACTGTATAACAGGGTTAACTACTCCTCTCCTTCTAACTGTATAACAGGGTTAACTACTCCTCTCCCTTCCAGACTAGTATAACTAGGGTTACTCCTCTCCTTCTAACTGTATAACAGGGTTAACTACTCCTCTCCTTCTAACTGTATAACAGGGTTAACTACTCCTCTCCTTCTAACTGTATAACAGGGTTAACTACTCCTCTCCTTCTAACTGTATAACAGGGTTAACTACTCCTCTCCTTCAGACTGTATAACAGGGTTAACTACTCCTCTCCTTCTAACTGTATAACAGGGTTAACTACTCCTCTCCTTCTAACTGTATAACAGGGTTAACTACTCCCTCTCCTTCTCAATGTATAACAGGGTTAACCTCTCCTTCTAACTGTATAACAGGGTTAACTACTCCTCCTCCTTCTAACTGTATAACAGGGTTAACTACTCCTCTCCTTCTAACTGTATAACAGGGTTAACTACTCCTCTCCTTCTAACTGTATAACAGGGTTAACTACTCCTCTCCTTCTAACTGTATAACAGGGTTAACTACTCCTCTCCTTCTAACTGTATAACAGGGTTAACTACTCCTCTCCTTCTAACTGTATAACAGGGTTAACTACTCCTCTCCTTCTAACTGTATAACAGGGTTAACTACTCCTCTCCTTCTAACTGTATAACAGGGTTAACTACTCCTCTCCTTCTAACTGTATAACAGGGTTAACTACTCCTCTCCTTCTAACTGTATAACAGGGTTAACTACTCCTCTCCTTCAGAGTGTATAACAGGGTTAACTACTCCTCTCCTTCTAACTGTATAACAGGGTTAACTACTCCTCTCCTTCTAACTGTATAACAGGGTTAACTACTCCTCTCCTTCTAACTGTATAACAGGGTTAACTACTCCTCTCCTTCTAACTGTATAACAGGGTTAACTACTCCTCTCCTTCTAAGTGTATAACAGGGTTAACTACTCCTCTCCTTCTAACTGTATAACAGGGTTAACTACTCCTCTCCTTCTAACTGTATAACAGGGTTAACTACTCCTCTCCTTCTAACTGTATAACAGGGTTAACTACTCCTCTCCTTCTAACTGTATAACAGGGTTAACTACTCCTCCCCTTCAGAGTGTATAACAGGGTTAACTACTCCTCTCCTTCTAACTGTATAACAGGGTTAACTACTCCTCTCCTTCTAACTGTATAACAGGGTTAACTACTCCTCTCCTTCTAACAATATAACAGGGTTAACTACTCCTCTATTTCAGAGTGTATAACAGGGTTAACTACTCATCTCCTTCAGAGTGTATAACAGGGTTAACTACTCCTCTCCTTCTAACTGTATAACAGGGTTAACTACTCCTCTCCTTCAGACTGTATAACAGGGTTAACTACTCCTCTCCTTCTAACTGTATAACAGGGTTAACTACTCCTCTCCTTCTAACTGTATAACAGGGTTAACTACTCCTCTCCTTCTAACTGTATAACAGGGTTAACTACTCCTCTCCTTCTAACTGTATAACAGGGTTAACTACTCCTCTCCTTCAGAGTGTATAACAGGGTTAACTACTCCTCTCCTTCTAACTGTATAACAGGGTTAACTACTCCTCTCCTTCTAACTGTATAACAGGGTTAACTACTCCTCTCCTTCTAACTGTTTAACAGGGTTAACTACTCCTCTCCTTCAGAGTGTATAACAGGGTTAACTACTCCTCTCCTTCTAACTGTATAACAGGGTTAACTACTCCTCTCCTTCTAACTGTATAACAGGGCTAACTACTCCTCTCCTTCTAACTGTATAACAGGGTTAACTACTCCTCTCCTTCTAACTGTATAACAGGGTTAACTACTCCTCTCCTTCTAACTGTATAACAGGGTTAACTACTCCTCTCCTTCAGAGTGTATAACAGGGTTAACTACTCCTCTCCTAACTGTATAACAGGGTTAACTACTCCTCTCCTTCTAACTGTATAACAGGGTTAACAACTCCTCTCCTTCAGAGTGTATAACAGGGTTAACTACTGCTCTCCTTCTAACTGTTTAACAGGGTTAACTACTCCTCTCCTTCTAACTGTATAACAGGGTTAACTACTCCTCTCCTTCTAACTGTATAACAGGGTTAACTACTCCTCTCCTTCTAACTGTTTAACAGGGTTAACTACTCCTCTCCTTCTAACTGTATAACAGGGTTAACTACTCCTCTCCTTCAGACTGTATAACAGGGTTAACTACTCCTCTCCTTCTAACTGTATAACAGGGCTAACTACTCCCCTCCTTCTAACTGTATAACAGGGCTAACTACTCCTCTCCTTCTAACTGTATAATAGGGTTAACTACTCCTCTCCTTCTAACTGTATAACAGGGTTAACTACTCCTCTCCTTCTAACTGTATAACAGGGTTAACTACTCCTCTCCTTCTAACTGTATAACAGGGTTAACTACTCCTCTCCTTCAGAGTGTATAACAGGGTTAACTACTCCTCTCCTTCTATCTGTATAACAGGGTTAACTACTTCTCTCCTTCTAACTGTATAACAGGGTTAACTACTCCTCTCCTTCTAACTGTTTAACAGGGCTAACTACTCCTCTCCTTCAGAGTGTATAACAGGGTTAACTACTCCTCTCCTTCTAACTGTATAACAGGGTTAACTACTCCTCTCCTTCAGAGTGTATAACAGGGCTAACTACTCCTCTCCTTCTAACTGTATAACAGGGTTAACTACTCCTCTCCTTCTAACTGTATAACAGGGTTAACTACTCCTCTCCTTCTAACTGTATAACAGGGTTAACTACTCCTCTCCTTCAGAGTGTATAACAGGGTTAACTACTCCTCTCCTAACTGTATAACAGGGTTAACTACTCCTCTCCTTCTAACTGTATAACAGGGTTAACAACTCATCTCCTTCAGAGTGTATAACAGGGTTAACTACTCCTCTCCTTCTAACTGTATAACAGGGTTAACTACTCCTCTCCTTCTAACTGTATAACAGGGTTAACTACTCCTCTCCTTCTAACTGTATAACAGGGTTAACTACTCCTCTCCTTCTAACTGTATAACAAGGTTAACTACTCCTCTCCTTCTAACTGTATAACAGGGTTAACTACTCCTCTCCTTCTAACTGTATAACAGGGTTAACTACTCCTCGCTTTCAGAGTGTATAACAGGGTTAACTACTCCTCTCCTTCTAACTGTATAACAGGGTTAACTACTCCTCTCCTTCAGAGTGTATATTAGGGTTAACTACTCCTCTCCTTCTAACTGTATAACAGGGTTAACTACTCCTCTCCTTCAGAGTGTATAACAGGGTTAACTACTCCTCTTCTTCAGAGTGTATGACAGGGTTAACTACTCCTCTCCTTCTAACTGTATAACAGGGTTAACTACGCCTCTCCTTCTAACTGTATAACAGGGTTAACTACTCCTCTCCTTCTAACTGTATAACAGGGTTAACTACTCCTCCCCTTCAGAGTGTATAACAGGATTAACTACTCCTCTCCTTCTAACTGTATAACAGGGTTAACTACTCCTCTCCTTCTAACTGTATAACAGGGTTAACTACTCCTCTCCTTCTAACTGTATAACAGGGTTAACTACTCCTCTCCTTCTAACTGTTTAACAGGGTTAACTACTCCTCTCCTTCAGAGTGTATAACAGGGTTAACTACTCCTCTCCTTCTAACTGTATAACAGGGTTAACTACTCCTCTCCTTCTAACTGTATAACAGGGTTAACTACTCCTCTCCTTCTAACTGTATAACAGGGTTAACTACTCCTCTCCTTCAGAGTGTATATTAGGGTTAACTACTCCTCTCCTTCTAACTGTATAACAGGGTTAACTACTCCTCTCCTTCTAACTGTATAACAGGGTTAACTACTCCTCTCCTTCTAACTGTATAACAGGGTTAACTACTCCTCTCCTTCTAACTGTATAACAGGGTTAACTACTCCTCTCCTTCTAAATGTATAACAGAAGACCCCCCCCCTCCCATCTACCCATCATCGAAGAGGATGGAATGAAAAAACCGGACCATAGTCTCCAAACCCAAACCTCATGATTTACATTATATGTGAATAGTCCCTAACAAATTTTATAGAACAGACGTTACATTACTTCGGACACTGGTATTAGATATCTAAATTCAGTGGCATATTCATCATGACTCACCACTGCACCCACAGATTCTGAATATTGCAGTTGTGCAAAGTTGTATACAGTATACGAATGTTGAAACTCTATGTTGCTAAGCAACAATTCAGCACTATGGTGAATCGGGACCATTGATAACGCGCCTGTATTTTATAATGTCACGTTCGACAAACACCGAAAAAGGTCGAACAGTGACATGAACGTCACTGATTATCTCCCGTGGGGTTATTAAAAAAAAATCTAGATTTGTTCGGGTAATGATTGCCTTCTTAACAGCTTTGTCAACACAGAAATGATAATATCGTGTGAGTGATACACACAGACGAAGATTGACAATGTAATGCATGTTACTGCTACACTGTCAACAACATCTCCTGTATTTGATTAATATTTCGAACAAGATTATTGATCAATGATTGGCTGAATTCCTAATGTGCTCATTGACCCGGCCCCGCCACTTGACCTGCATCGTGTCATCCGATATCGATAAATGGTATGGTTTATTCCAGCGGTCGGCAACCTTTAGGACTTCGCGGGCCACTAAACTCATGTTATAATCCCGCGGACCACTTATTTAATTGTATATTGATGTGTGGGTATTTCCGGTGGCGTAAATGAGGTGAGAGCGTTTTGGGTGTTCAGAATACGAACTAAATCTATATGAAAATGAAATAGTTACTGATTAGGCATGTAAAGTATGCATATTTTCAAAGAAGACATTTTAGATTGTAATTATAGTTTAAAATTGTCATACTATTTTTATGAATCGTTTGTGCAACACCATTTCTATTTGAAATAATAATAACAAAAAAAAAAACAAACAAAACAACCAAACTTCAATATGATGGTCATCACAAAATATTTCAGTATTTGCGTATTTTATGTGATTAGAACTATGATTTTAAAACAAGAAGCATTTAAAACTAGTTGAAAAAAACATAATGACATTCGAAATTAGAAATACATTTTTACAGATTTAATAATTGAATGTTCTCCCACTACTTTATGTTAGACCAGCCAGTCACAATGTAAGTTTTGATTCTGTAATCCAGTAGTTCTCAGACTATACCGCTTTGCGACCTACTATGAAAAGTATTTTGTTAAATCAGTCTAATTGAAGAACTATCGTCGGATGGGCTTTCACGCACTGGACAACAGACAAGAAAGGCTATTACACGTCTCAAACTAACGACTTGAAGCTAATGTTATCTCTTTGACGACGAATGTAATCCATTGAATCGTATGTTAAAACGGTAACTTAAATATATCATCGTTAATATTAGTAAGTTTTAATTTAAATTGTTTATATAACAAACACTGTGTTACGAAACTGTCGGCTTGATATTGTTGTAAAATAAAAATTATTTAGACTGTCTTTAGTTTTAAATTCAACACAGACCATAAAGTCGTTCCACTAAACACACGCACACGTGATTTTAAAGTGGTCTTCTATTTTTTAAATGCGATACCGAGAAGACAATTTTACTGAGGATTCAATGAGAGTTTCTTCTTTCGGACACCATTCGCTCAATATTTGCTGCGGTATTAGTAAAAATCTACTAAAAAGGAAATTAGCTGCAAGTAGTCTGTTTTGTTATCTCGACCCACATGCATGAACAGAACAGAGTACGAAAAAGAAAATAAAAGTTGTCATTAATTTAATATTAAATATAGGTCAAAAGATTTACATCTTTACATTTAATATTATGCTCATATAGGTTCTTGATACGTCAATTATACATTTACAAAGTACGAAAAAGAAAATAAAAGTTGTCATTAATTTAATATTAAATATAGGTCAAAAGATTTACATCTTTACATTTAATATTATGCTCATATAGGTTCTTGATACATCAATTATACATTTAAACTTTCAAATTACCCAACTAAAACTGGTTGGTGTATCGCAATTCACACTTTGAGTCCCCAGTGCAGTAAGCATTTAGTTTTTTGATCATTTTAAGTTATTGGAATCCAGACAGTCTTTGGTCTCGTCCATAAATTACGTCAACAAATTTCAGCACCCCATCCCCCTTGTCAATAACTGTCAAACTTTCGGCCAACCCCCTCCCCCTAGTAAAATTACGTCAATTTCTCTCCCCCCCCAGCCCCGTAGCTAAGGGGTGGGGGGCAAGGGGGCCGTGCCCCCCCCCCCCCCGATAGGTATGGAGTGCCCCCCACGCTTAAAAAAGAGGAAACAATAAAGAAAATGTATTGGTGCCCCCCTGCTCACTTTGACCTGGCTACGGGCCTGCCCCCCCCTAAAAATACAAACTTATATAGGGCCTACACACACAAAAAAGTATAAATATAAAATCCTCACCCCCTTTCAAATATAACGTTGAGTAACAAACTTCCACACGCAAATTGTAATAATTGAAATCTAATTTGATTTGTATATAAAACGAGTTTTTTTTACAATTGCCCTCAAATATTATATAACAGTATGTGGCTCTTCAATAAATTTTGTTTGACTATCCTGTTCGCAATTACATCCGCCGAGCCGCACCGTTCTGAAAAATGTAAAACTCTTAACGATGTATACCATCTTTAAACTACACATTTCATGTTTAATTAGTGTGTAAGATCACTTCCTTCATTTATTGCTGTTCTGTATGTAGTGTTTCTCTCTTCTAAGAATAGTTCTGGAACATCCATCTAGTATCATTGTCTGTATCATGGTTTCATCATCCCTTTTTTTTGCACACTCTGAATAGCCACTTAAAAACTTCTAAACATCATTGCTGTATTGTTTTTATATACATCCTTACTTTGGATTCACTTGCTGACTTAGTCAATCATTGACAACAATCTTGACCGACATCCCAACATTGACCGACACATACATGAGTAACTATTTAAAGGTACTAAACTGGATGCTACAGATAAAGTTTAAAGTTACAACCTGCGTACTCTGACATATATTGAAGTAGACTTCAGTTACTTCAAGATGCACTGTGCATTCACTGATGCTGCTGCTCTCGATGTCCACCTCAATGTTACATGTACAACTGATAATACTTTTAATTATCATAATGGAAATAATACAAAATGGTTTACAATCAACTGAACAGCCCAGTTTTTGCCTTCAATTTTACATAAGTATTTAAAAAAAATAAAGTTCATTTGTATAAGCAGCTCATAGTACTTTATGCACATATCTAGCATTATTCTTTGGAGCTTATATGTGTGCCTATTTTTTTAAAACACCCCAATAAACTGCATAGTATTAGCCCAAGTTCAAGACTGACCATATCTTTGATTCCCTATTAATTCCCGCGCCAGACAAACATTTCATAGCAGAAGGTAAAATAAACAACATAAGAACCACGTTGGTCGAAATCCAATACTTTATTTAAGTAAAACAACATAAGAACATGCTTATTGATATACTGTGTTGACAGACATGATCTCTCATATTGACAAACATTTCCCTTAGCAAGTGGCCAAGATCGTATTTATAATAGTGTCAATAATATCGGCTTAAATTCGATCTTAATATTTTAAAGGTTTCGTCCGCTGGGGGTTTTGTCTAATGGGTTTTTTTTCCATGATGGTTTAGTCCGTGGGGTGGGAATTTCGTCCTATACTCGTGTGCCTGTACAATCCCCGATATGTGTTCATGAATTATCCCAGTTGTAGATTTATAACCACGGAAGGGTTACAGTTGGTTCTTAAATTTAATTGAAGTTCCAAACCTGGAGTAGACGAATGGAGTGTTTATAATATTTTATATGAAATTACATTAATTAAATCTAAACGTTAACAATGTAAATGAACGAAGGGGAATATACTACTCAACGGGTCATACTAGGCTGTAAATTGCTTATGTCTTGTCTAGCGGCTGAATATTGTTTACAAGATTACTATTTCAACGTCCCTTCTATTTCGGCGCTTTTCCAACACTACTTATTATACTGCAGATAAATCAATATTTATCCGCAAATACAATAAATGATTGTAAATATTTGTATTAATAATGTAAAATATACAGAAAAAAATCTTTAATAGAATTACTGAAAAAAAAAGTGTTTGATTACTATATGTAAGGCAGTTAATTTTTAGGTACAGTAGTAGGTCTACAACCTTTTCGGGAAATGCTCGAATGTCATTACGCAACATTATGTCGGATAGTCAAAAGCCTACGTTATCTTTACAATATTATAATATTTAATAATTAAAGCTAGAATATTGGTATAGATAAAAGAGGAAATAATACAATTAATTAAAGAAATGTGCTGTCCAGTGTTAACAAAAGGAATGGTTTCGCTAGACCATACCAGTCTTGTAAATTCCATAATAAACGGTTTTAACATTTAACATCTTCTTAAAGTATATTGTACCAATTTAAGATTGGTGAATGAGCACTCTTCCAATAGAAATACATGTATCTGACAGAACACGCACACTTATAAACATGTTAGATACTTTCAAATTTTTTTTTCAAAATTGTAATGGATAAAAATAGTTCAAGAGGGGTTAATTTATAAAAACCAGTAAGCTAAATACTAAAATTCATATAAAATAAGCCATATTAATATTTTAGATACCATCTATGTATTTCATTGATCGAAAAATGTATTTTACCATGTGGCATATTCAATGAGTGAGTCCTTTTTCAGATGTAAATTTTACTATTTATTGTTACTTTACCAAACTAATTTGTTTCGGAGAGTATCACAGAATATTTTGGCATGATATTTTGTGATCTCTCCTTCCTGGTCTGAGAGACATACCATGATTCACGGGGGGTGGATCATTGGGGATCTCTAGTCAGGAAAAAAACCCATTACTTGCGAGGGTGGTGGTACTGTGGTCAATGAGGACTATCCGAGACCGCAGTATTCTCAGTATTCACAGCTGGCGGTGGTGACGGATGTGGTTGGCACACAACACCCTTCCACTCCGTCCCACTCAAGCACACCTGCGCAGCTTGCCATTTCCGGCTGAGGGTACGGGCACATTACACACTCCCCACTGTCCGAGTGGCAGGAAAAACCCCTTTCCTTGCCATTCTGGCCGACCGGCAGTACACACACCCTTGGGCAAGGATTAAAACCCATCTTTTCTGCCATCCCCGCAGATGATAGCGGGCACACTTACCCCGCCGCTCTGTAGGCATGGCAGACGTGCATCAGCACCGCCAACAATGTTGGTGTGGTAGGCACACTACACCCTACCATGCTGGCAATACTATTAATCAGTATATTTACTAAACTAATGAACATGTTGACGCCCAATAATGTGCACCCCCCTCCCCCAAGTCAATAACTCACTTTTCCAGACCCCCCCCCCCAAATTGGTGACGTAAGTTATGGATAATCCTTTTGATCTTGGTGGATCTTTGAATATATGTAAATCAATGGTTACCTATAACTTTCTACTTAGTATTGAATAGAACAGTGGTCGGCAAACTTATTGGTATAGAACATTATGTAAAAAAAAGAGGTGTTAAATTTTCTTCTTAGTATTGTATAGAACAGGGGTGGGCAAACTACGGCCAGAGTATAATGTGCGGCCCTTATGCATGTTGCGATTCTCTGTCAATGGTAATTTTCTTTATTTAGTTTTTCGTTGTATTTTTAAAAAAATATTTTCAACTATTTCATTCGAACCTAAGGATATTAAATCGGTTTTATGGCTCGAGAATATTAGAGCTGCTTGACCTACGGGCAATTATGACCTGAAGGAGAAGTTCAAGTCAGTTCTTTTGCTGGATTTTTAAGGATGTTTACCAGCAGTGGCATTTACACACCTAAAAATCTTTGCTGCCAGCGTGTGTCACTTTTTGGGTTCACATACATTTATGATCAAGCGTTTTATTGTATGAAAATAAACAAGTCGAATAACAGATCGATGTTGACTGACTACAATTTAAATGTAGCCATGCGAATCACAACCAGCCAACTGGTTCCACAGTTCACAAACATTATACGAACTTTAGTTGAGAATTAATATGAATATTAAAGTCTTATTACCAAATTAGCACTGAACTGATTTAGTTTGTATTTTTAAAATGTAATGTGCTTGTATAATAAAGTGTGAATGTGAAAAAATGACAAATAGTGAAAATGCATAGCTATTATCATTAGTTCATATTTTCATACGTTGTAAATTATAATTGAAGTAGACAAAATATATATGCGGCCCGCCGATAACAATCAAGTTTTTAATGTGGCCCTCCGTAGAAAAAGTTTGCCCACCCCTGGTATAGAACATTATGAAAAGCAAAGAGGTGTTTAAGTCGCAGTGACCCCTCAAGAGTTTAGGTGTCCACCTCCTCGTGGGGTGCCAACGGGCAATGTGAGTAAATGCGTAAATCTCGCTGCAAACACGACCGAAATTCTGGTAAAGATATGTTAAAAAAACCTGAAGACTTGTAATTGATAACAGAGTATCTCTAATTATTTCTTGTTCATCAGCCAAATAGTTGCAGAAATTACCCATTAAAGTAATTGTTCAATAATGTTTGTTAGTTGCTTTTTTTATATTGTTTGCTCAGCTTTATTCTATAATATGCACTGCTCATTTTTATGTACTCAGATATGTCATACATATATATAAAAGAAGTGTACATAGCTGAGAAAAGTATTTTGAGACTTTTAGTCTTTTACATTTTTCATATTTGTGCTGATATTTGAATTTTTCTTACTTTGCAGGACAGTTGGCAAACTTTATCTTCACTTAGATTTTTTTAAAATCAAATTTTACTCAAAACGTTTACCCGGGATATAAATAAAATATTGTGCCATAAACCACTCAAGCAAACTTTAAATACACACAACACAAAGATGTGCCATTCATTACACAATAACGCTTTGGTACATTCTTCATGTTGTAACCATCAGTAGCCTTAGGGTCTAAATTTTATTCATGGATCTGGTCTACCACACAAATACTCTCCACTTTTCAGTAACCATGGCCGTTTTACTTCAAAATCTTAGTCCCAAAGCATTTTTACCAGTCTTCATGCAGTACCATAAACTGTTCTGCCTTGGTCTTCATGCAGTAATCATATGGCTGTACCATACACTGTTCTGTCACAGTCTTCATGCAGTAATCATATGGATGTACCATCACTTACTGTCACAGTCTTCATGCAGTAATCATATGGATGTACCATACACTTATTGTCACAATCTTCATGCAGTAATCATATGGATGTAACATACACTTACTGTCACAGTCTTCATGCAGTAATCATATGGATGCACCATACACTTACTGTCACAGTCTTCATGCAGTAATATGGCTGTACCATATACTTACTGTCACAGTCTTCATGCAGTAATATGTCTGTACCATACGCTTACCGCCACAGTCTTCATGCAGTAATATGGATGCACGATACACTCACTGTCACGGTCTTCATGCAGTAATCATATGGCTGTACCATACACTGTTCTGTCAGTCTTCATGCAGTAATCATATGGCTGTACCATATACTTACTGTCACAGTCTTCTTGCAGTAATATGGCTGTACCATACACTTACTGCCACAGTCTTCATGAAGTAATATGGATGCACCATACACTCACTGTCACAGTCTTCATGCAGTAATCATATGGATGTACCATACACTTATTGTCACAATCTTCATGCAGTAATCATATGGATGTAACATACACTTACTGTCACAGTCTTCATGCAGTAATCATATGGATGCACCATACACTTACTGTCACAGTCTTCATGCAGTAATATGGCTGTACCATATACTTACTGTCACAGTCTTCATGCAGTAATATGTCTGTACCATACGCTTACCGCCACAGTCTTCATGCAGTAATATGGATGCACGATACACTCACTGTCACGGTCTTCATGCAGTAATCATATGGCTGTACCATACACTGTTCTGTCAGTCTTCATGCAGTAATCATATGGCTGTACCATATACTTACTGTCACAGTCTTCTTGCAGTAATATGGCTGTACCATACACTTACTGCCACAGTCTTCATGAAGTAATATGGATGCACCATACACTCACTGTCACAGTCTTCATGCAGTAATCATATGCACCGGCGGCGAAACGAAATATTTTAAGGAAGGGCAAGACAAAATATGACCGAAAGACACATTTTACCCCTTTAATTCAATAATAGAATATAGTAATTCTGTAGCAAGTATTTAATCGATATTATTAAAAAATAATATATAAAAAAAATGAATATTGAGCACTTCTGTCGAAAACTGATTCGTAATGTCAGTTTGTTTACAAATTTAATAGTGAAAATAGATCAGAAAATTACTGATAATTATCATGAATGATGATGAATATGAAACCGGAAACGGGAAACTCAATAAACAAAAGTAATTTGTGAAAAGAAAATAAATAATTGTATTTTCTTTAAAAATTACATTTGCCGTCATTCGGTAGATGGCAATACATGTACTTCTCTATACACTCATACCTCGCTATACGGCCGCTCGTTATACGGCATTTCGCTATAACGGCCTTCATCATTTATGGCACGTTTTCGATATACGGCCTAAAATGTTTCGCTATAACGGCCAAAAAAAAAAACACTTTTGTACAGAAGTGAAAAAATTTTGATTATTTTGTATAATGCACCAGGGCATCCTACCTAATTTATCCGAACTATCTGAAGATGTCCGAAAAATACAACAGCACTGATCCAACCAATGGAAAAGGGCGCAATAGTCACTTTTAAGGCACATTACCTACACCGAACTTTCCGTAAACTCAGCATAAAGGAAACCGATGGTGAATCTTCAATTTTGGAAAAACTATAACATCAAGGAAACTGTTGACAGCATCAGTGAATGATGGGAGGAATTAAAATTGACAACAATGAACCATGGATGGAAAAAAATATGGCCACAATGTGTAAAAAGTACTGTTGCAGACAGAAGCGTACCTAGGGTGGGGGGAAGGGGTCCAAATTCAAAAGCCCTCCCCGGCCTTAGCCTGAGCCCCCCCCCCCTAAAATTTTTTTACGTTAAATATAAAGTACATTATCTTATGTCAGGTTGTCGAATGTCAAAATGCAGGGGCCTCCAAAGAGGGGCCCTAAAACCCCCAAGTTCGGCACTGAATACAGAAGTTAATTTTATTCCTGAAATTAGGCAAAATATTTTGGAAGGTTTGAACGAACGTGATGTGCTTGCTCTACTTGAAGCTGATAGGGAACCTCCTCCTTGAAAACGATCCTGAAGTCAGACGTAGCGCTCAATTTCTCGAGGAATTAACTCAACCATTAGCTGTTATAACTCATTGAAGAACGAAATAAAAAAGAAGGCAAAATAAACAACGGTGGACAATTTTTGCAAGCCACGCCCATCCTTACCAGCGGAAAATGATGACGTCATTGATCTGCAGGTTTCCATTTCGTCATTGTCTTCATTTTAAAAAAAATAAACAGATTCATATTTTATGTAACATGACATGGTTTTTTTTTTTGTTTATAGACTATTGTTGATTGTTGGAGTTGTTATTATTTTATGTACAAATGTATGCAGCTTTAATTTAAATGAAATAAAAAGAGAAAATACATTTTGAATCATAAACCATGTTACATATTTGAACAACTTGGAACCGATCTCATTGAATTTGTATGGATTTGTACTAGAATAATTGATTCATTATACGGCTTTTCGCTTAGCGGCCAAATTTCGTGGAACGTATCTAGGCCGTAAAGCGAGGTATGGGTGTACTTATAAGACGCATTTGCAATATGTCTGTCTGTTCCCTTAAAACTCAAGATCCAGACAACCAAATAACGTGAAATTTGGTACACGCAGTGGCGCAACCGGGGGGGGGGCAGGGGGCGGGGCTTGAGGCCAAATCATCAATACATAATTTAGGTTATAAAGTTACAAAAAATACTGTCAAACTGGATATCAAAGACGTGAAAATTGGCAAACGTTTACCCCGATTTCAGGTTTTACGAGCTTCGCTCCCACTTAGCTAACTTACTATAAATATGATCGATACGGGGAACCAAATATCACATTACTTACTACATTATTACATTCCATTCCTTCATCCATAGGAATTGTCATCTTTTGCTACAGTCATGCCTAAGAGAGTTAGAGGGAGAGAGGTAGGGAAAGAGGGAGGGAGGGAGGGAGGGAGAGAGGGAGAAAGGGAGGAAGGGAGGGAAAGAGGGAGAGAGGGAGGGGAGAGAGAGGAACTGCCAAAAATTGTTGTATATCACATTGCTTTAAAATAAATGTACCCTTTTATTGCATGCAAATAAATCCTTTTTTAAGCGTCTTTTTTTAAATCTTAATTAAACGTCAAATTACGTTTCTTAAATAAACAGAAAACATTATTTTAAACCCGGGCAAAGCCGGGTACTTGCAACTAGTTTTAAAATATGCCTCAACAACTCTCAATAATGTGATTACTGTAAAATGTCAATTAATTATAATTTCTTTCAAATATTACATTTAAGAAATAAATCAAATGAATTATGAAAATGATACATAAAAACTAAAATGAATTACAAAGTTTAAAAAGTTAAAATTTTAGGGGGGGGGGCAGACTGGAAATTAAAGGGGGGGGGCGCCGCCACCCCTTAAAGGTTTTAGGGGGGGGGCGCTGCCCCCCCCTGCTTCGCCGCCAGTGATCATATGGCTGTACCATACACTTACTGTCACAGTCTTCATGCAGTAATCATATGGCTGTACCATACACTGTTCTGTCACAGTTTTCATGCAGTAATCATATGGAAGTACCATACACTGTTCTGTCACAGTCTTCATGCAGTAATCATATGGCTGTACCATACACTTACTGCCACAGTCTTCATGCAGTAATATGGATGCACCATACACTGTTCTGTCACAGTCTTCATGCAGTAATCATATGGCTGTACCATACACTTACTGTCACAGTCTTCATGCAGTAATCATAAGGATGTACCATACATTGTTCTGCCACAGTCTTCATGCAGTAATCATATGGATTCACTGTCAAAGCCTTTGTTTTCATCAGTATTGCATCACAAATTGTTACCCTACGAAATTTGATCGTCGTATTTCCGTAACTATTTATTTCCAAGTAATATTAAAACAATAATTCAATAGTAAAAATATTTCAATGAACAATTGATTTAAGAATTTTTAGGGTTTAATTAAATGGATAGCATCAAAATTAAAAAAAAAGGTCTTACATACTTACATGAAATTGATTACAACAGATAATTCAGAAGATATTTTTATTGAAAGGGAAAATTTTGCAACACCGTAGAAGCCGCTGCACTGGTGTTTTCCGCCCTCCCCCCCCTTGCAACTACATTATTATAATGGGGAGGGGACATTCAAAAATAAATTTTGCGTTTACAAGATATGAAGTGTCCATGTATAGCATACATTTACTACATGTAGGCTAATATTTTTTATTTTACTTCAAAATTTTGTTATTATTAGTATTTTTTTTTGCGAAGATTTCCGAAACACACTGTACGATCTCCTCCTCCTTCTTTGCCCCCCATTACAACACCATCATCATTGACATCGTGAATGAAATTGTTGTTAGATTGAAATCTAATGTAATAATTTATTTGCCTTTTCTGAAATTCGATATTTAATTTAATGGCTAGTGTTTTCTTGTATTATAATTAAATAACAGAAAAGATAATACTATTTGTATTATGTGATATTTATTAAAATATCCGATTACACATTTAAAACTAAAGTAGTCGGATATTTTATTTTTCGTCTAAACAAGTTCACTAAATGTTGAGCGAATGAGTGGAATGACGAATACTGCATTACGATGAAGCTTAAACCAGAGGTGAATATATATTTAACAAATAATTTTGGATTCTGTGAGAACATTTTCGATAATTTTTTTTATCTTTTATTCATTTCAGACTATTCGTAAGCGTTGTAAAGTTTCTCTTCCTAATGCCAAGTTTTTAGACCTGTCAGGACTAGAACTGGGTTAGTTTTTGTATGCTAATAAAAATGACGCTGTTGCTAAGATGCTATTTTTTTTAAATCTCTAGAAAGTTTCGCATTGTTACTTTAATGTTCTGAATTGCAAGATCAAAATATTACATATAATGCCTACGTTTACATTTGATTTGGCTGGGATAAAGATACACAAAAAAGCCAAACGTTTCTCATAAACAATTCAATATATCGTTTTATCACTTGACCTGAAAATGAATTGGCCCATCGCCATGATATAATGTGTTCCAGGGCGAAGTACATTTGAATGATTTAATAATAATACGATTAAAATATAAATACATTCTTTTAGTTTATTTAATAATTAATAAGTCTGTCATATCACTATATACAATTACTTTAAAAACTAATTGTCTCATAGTTAGAAAAATCAACAGCATATAATGATATATTACAAATAATTGAAACAGTCTATAATAGGTTCTATCAATTTCAAAACATTCATAAAAAATAACTGAAACATTGACTTACCAACCACATTTCGGACATATCTGAAACTACTAAAAGATTAAAAAGTATCTTTCCAGATAACCATCAATAATACTATTCAGATTGATGATCAGAGATGATATTTTACACTTACAATTTACATTATAATAATGTTTTCTTACACCATTGTTTCAAAGGAATTGAGCTAATGCATTCATTTCTAAGTAAGGTTTGGCAGGGGCCAAAGATTAGCTGTTGGCAACCCTGATTTTGCTTGAGATTAATCAGGCCTCCTTAATTAACTAGCAGGGTAAATACATTTTTTTCCAAATATATTTTGACACTAATTTTAACTACATCATCAAGCTTGCTTTTAAAAGTCACATGCCTAGCCTTAAAAAAGGATTACTCATTAAAAATATTTTAAAGCTTGGATTGCTAGTGAAAAGATCACAGTAAACTTTTAGTTAAACCTACAAAACTTGAGAAAGGAATGACAACATTTACTAATTAGCAGTACAAATAAAAACTGTATTTATAAACCTGTAAACTTTTTTTAAATGAAAAGGTAGACACAAATAGATAGGGAAATTTTTTTTACAATGAAAAGCAGAACACACATAAATTGGTCCAGAAATTTTACAACGAAAAGGAGGATGAGCGTAAATTGAAGAAATAATTATTGTAAATAAAAGAATGCATATTTTTAGTTCATGTGTCATATTCTAAAGATTCTTAGGTCTTCTGATTTCTTGAAAGAGACAAATGTCATCTTTTTTAATATATGAAATTTATTTAATTAAAAAAAACAACAACTTACCGTAGTACAAGATTCAATACATAAATATGTCATATCACAAACATTTAAATATTAGTCTTAGAATCAATAAGGAGGATACACCTCAAGGGAGGACAGCACTTAAAAAAGACAGTCCTCCCTGAAAATGGAGAATGGTTGGTCACCTTGCTGATATTATAATTTTATTACTTTAAAGGTTTACTTTTTATCATTGGTAAAACCAATGACCTGTAAAATTTGGTTTTCATTTCTATAGTTCTTATTTTTAGCGTGAATCAATTCAAACTGTTTAATGTGGATAATATACTTTTCCTGCTAATAAGTAAGACATAAAAAGTATCTTAGAACGAGTACAATATTTTATTTTTGTTTATTTTTTTTGTAATAATTATTCAAAAGTATTATAAATTACTCTGGCCTATTCGACTTTAATAAGTTTGTCTAGCACACTCTTCTGCCACAGTAGGCTTAGTAAAGTGTGTATTATGATGAGGGCCACATGTGGCTCTTTCAGCAATGCAGCTCTGCATTATAGTTAGTGCATCTTGCATTGATTCAGTTTTTCTTTACATATTTTTACTGCTTCAACTCTTTGAATAATTTTTTACTTTATAAAAATAGGAATGCAGCTCTCATGAATCTCATGGCCACCTTTTGTCTGTCATATTGATGTCTTTTTAAAAAAATATATTAATTATACTGTCAAGGAAAAAATAATTGATTTTAATTATTTTTTAAAGCCTTTCTTTTAAATGAAAAAAAAAATTACAAGGTTTATTCAAATAAGGTTAGATATTGAAACTGTAAAAAGTGTCAATGATTAATTATTTTTTAACATCTCTGATTTTTGTAATACACCAGTTAAAATAGAAAACTTGGACCAGTGTGAAAACCTCCATTGGCTAAAGGTGAGAAATAACAGCCTAGAATCTGATGAAGGACTGGAAAATCTGAAGCAGCTTTGGTATTTAGATCTCAGCAACAACAATGTAATATAAAATTTTGTTTGATATAAACCTATTTTAAATTATGTTCTATGTATTATTCGGCAGTTAAAGTTAGATGCATCATTTTGTATTAATTAATCAGATTGCATTAAGAAAAAGACTGAATATAATATTGTCACAGCAGTATCCAGCCTATATGTTGAGAGAATTTAAGCTCTATTCTGCTGTCCCTGAATGCTTTGAAATTCTGTGCATTTAATAGATACTGCACCCTTTGTACACATACATTAGTATAGCTCTGTGTATACAGGCAGATCTCAACTAATGCTTTTCCATTAACACTAGAATGACGGCAGCGGTCATTTTGACTGCAACGCTACTTTGCGGATTAATTACTTCTAAACGGCTAATGCCAGACTATTGAAATTTTATGACTTTACATATCTTTATAACATTGTTAAAATTGTAGAATATTTTTATTGTTGGTTTTATAATAATCGAAAAAAAAACAAGTTATACCTAGAACGACTGCAGCGGTCATAATGACCGCCATACAGATTAATATCTTGTGACGCTTTCGATTGACGTCATATTGTTGTCAAAAGCACATCCATCGTTGGTGTGATAAGGCAGAATGAAAGAGAGTTGCCAGTGAATTTGTAAAGACACAACTCCAGACAGGCCCGTAGCTTTCGGGGGGGTTAGGGGGCGCCCCCCCCCGCGTTTTGTCTGGCCCTCCCGGGCTTATCTGTTCTACTTAGTAAAATGTATTACCTGCCCCCCCCTGCTATTGCCTGGCCCCTGCTGTAGAATGCCTGGCCCCTACTGTAGATTTTTCATGCTACGGGGCTGACTCCAGAACGTTTTTCTTCAAAAGTACTCTCAATGGTAAAAAAAAAACCTAACAATTTACCGTTGAAAGCCAAAACAGTATATCTGCATATTGATTACCTTGCACAAACATATTGAAATTGGTGAAACAAAAAAAAAAACTTCCAGAAACTGTGCAATATTATAATTTTTGTAAGTGTGGAGTGGACGTTCTGGACCAAATGCGCCGCCTGTACTCAAGGAGATCATCATCATCACGAAAATAGCCAGTCTTTATCTTCTGCAATGTTCTGGACTTTACGGCTATAAACACATTTATATTATTTTGATTATGCATATATTCCAGCATTTCTAGGCGGTTTTATATTTTGAACCTTGTTCACAAATTGAGATCACCTTATTGTGCAACAAAAAGCATATTATAGCAGGCATCCCTGTGAAAAGTGGAGCAAGCAGTAACACACGCCTTCAATGCTCATTTTGTCATAACAAAACACAAGATGACTAATGAACAGAATGTGATTACTTACGTCAGGGGTGGACAAACTTTGTCTAAGGAGGGCCACATTGAAAACTTGATTGTTATCGGCGGGCCTCATATAATTTGTCTACATCAATTACAATTTACAAGGTATGAAAATCTAATAATGATACTAACCACGTATTCGTCATTATATTTCACATTCACACTCTATTACACAAATTACCTTTTAAATTTGAGCTTAATCAGTTGCTAATTTGGTAATAAAACTTACTATTCATAATTATTTCAACAAAAGTTTATTGTTACTTATCATACACATTATGAAGACGAAGGAAATTAATCGACATACAACCATATCACAAAGTAAAATTATAATTAATGCAAAGTATGTAACTGTTCACAATTTTGGGATAATGTTAATGAACTGTGGAACCAGTTTAATGTTGTGATTCGCATGACTGCATTTTAGTTTGCAGTCAATCAACATTAATCTGTTCTTAGACTTGTTTATTTTCATACAAGAAAACCCTTGCTCACAAATGTATGTGGACCCAAATAGTGACAAAGTATTTTAGGTGTGGAAATGCCACTGTTGGCAAACATCTTGGAACTCCAGAACTGACTTGAATTTCTCCTTCAGGTCATAATCTGCTTATAGGTCAAGCAGCTCTAATATTCTGGAGCATTAAAACTAGATTCAAATTAAATTTAAAAAATATAGCGAAAAATCTAAACAAAGAGAATTAACATCGACATAGGAATTGCGTTCGGGCCGCATAATATACTCCGAAGAGCCGCATGCAGCCCACGGGCCATTGTTTGCCCACCCCTAACTTAGTATATTTTTTGAAAAATACTGTTTATTATTCTATAGATATTGTTTCTTTGGTTGTTACACATAATAAAAATAATTATTATATGACATAATTTGTTATTTGCTTACCGCTTCAGTCATTAAAGGTAGTTCAAATAATCCGTCGTTCTAGTGTTAAACACTGTCATAAACTCATTGAAAATTCAGTATGGCACATAAAATCACAGTAAAGCATTCGTATCTGTTGAAATCTTATGACTTGTGTTTGCCATGAAGTAATTAAATTCTAAACTTTATCAGTGAACTTGTATTTGGTATCGGTGTAAAACACATGCGTGACTCCATAATTATTTTTTATTATTTTTTGCTAAAGAAAATGTTTTCAGTTTTATTAAGATTCCCTAATTTAATTTAAAATGAGTCATATGGATGAAATATTGAGAGCATTTTGCTGAAAATTAATGCAAGTGCTCATTAAATAGTGAGGCAAATAACAGTAGATTCCTTTATGACAAAAAAAATGTAAGAACTTCCAGATTTATATACTTATTGAAATATTTTTAAATTTTCATTTATAATTTATTAAAATAGAGGTAGAGTTTATAAATATTTATTTCATTTAGTACATTTATTTCTTGGAACATATCTAATTTGCTAAGTGGGATATACATGTATCTGTTATCTACCTATAGTTGTTCATTACAACTTGCTTATCCCTATGTGGTTTTAAATTAATATAACATGAGTGTATTATATTAAAAGTTTGTCGGAACAAAAATTATGGCAAATTTTAAACAGGACAAAAATATCTTCTGCATAAATTCTTTTTTCCTTGCAGATATGTTATCTCAATGCCCTGTCTCGGTATTTAGCCCTGGGCACAGTCATACTTTCTAATAACAACCTAAAATGGGTTGACCTTGAAAAAATCAGACATGCTCATTTTTTGAGTATCAGTCTTCATGGCAATCCATGTTTAGATTCAGACCCTTATTGTAAGTTTCTGCAGATATCATGTTAATGTTCATTATAGGTTTTGTTAATTAGAAAAAAAAACTATATGAATATTATGTGTGCTAGATCAAATAATTAAAGGTGTATCTACTACGTAGCAAGCTAAATTAAATTTGACACATCAACTCATAATTGTTTAATTTTAAAAAGAAATATTCTAGTATATTTAAAACTTATATTTGCATTTGAATTTTAGATCGCATTCATGTCATAGACTGCCTTCCTCTAATATGGGAGCTAGATGGGCGTCTTGTTACTGGTAACTTTTTAAATTGTACATTGGAAATATGATACTAATATTTCATTAGCTCCTAAAACTGTTTTTATGGTTTAAGTAGAAATAATTTCAGTTAATAAATGATATTTCAAGCAAATTTGATTATATATAATTTTTCATTCTGATAGTTTACTGAGAAACAGATTGAATATGAAATACATTTTTCTTTATATGATAGATGATATGCAGGTCATCAATAAAGTTAGCACAATTCTCAACCTTAATTGTGCCATTTCTAAAAAAAACATGTTACTAAAATTGGAAAAAAATGATATTTTATACTTTTTCTATTTGCAGTGATGGAAAGACTTCATGTGAGGCAGTTTTTTATAGATACTGCACTAACCTCTCATCCAGTTGTAAGTAGCTTAATAAAGTAATTTGCTTTCTTTATCACTTTGATCAATCACAAATTATGTTGCATATATTTTTATCATTAAATTTACTTTATAAATAATGTACTTTCTTAAAAAAGGATAACTCTTTACCGAAACTTTTTTATATAGTATAAGTTTTAACAACTGAAAATTATTTTTATTTAAAATAACCTTGTCAAATTTAGAATCTAGCATCGAACCATTAGCTATTTAATAGTAGATATACAATCTAGTTCAGGCTGCAGTAAATTAGTCTATATTTAATGTATTAGGTTGGTTGAAAATGTTGTACAGCTTTAACAAACACACATGATAAACATACACTTAAAAAAAAAAATGCATTATGTTGTCTAACATTTCTTAATGAGATATTAGTAACACAATTTTAATAAACTGTTTCCACTCTTTATACTTATCTTTTTATCAATTTCTTTTTAGCGTCACAAAATGGGACGGACATTTAGAACAACTGCGATAAAAAACATTGGTATTATGGGTGTAGTAAGTAAGCAGGTATGTCATATTTTAAATAAATAATAATGTTTAAATCTCTAAATATACATCTATTTTGTATGGTTTATTTGTTTATTTTTAACTAAATTTTAATACAGAAACTATAGGATATTGAATTTACATTTGATTCATTTCAGTGCACACCAGCTTTCAATATTATTTTTTCACTCAAAATATTAAAACTGTACTAAGAACTGTCATTTTTAATTGCCATAAAAAAGAAGAAAAAAGTGTACATTTGTGGTGAAATTCATAGTGTTAATTATAATTTTAAATATTTTTCACAACCAAAATAGATATAATCTGTTGTATTTTTCAGTGCAAGTATATTTATTCCAAATTTCCAATGTCAGAGACACACACCAAACGTAAGTTGACTTTGTTAGTAGAAAAGAAAAAATACAATTAATGTTTCTCAATATCTATTTTTTTTGTTTTAATCTTCTGTTGATTTGAATATATTAGTTGATAGATTATCATCAATCTTTGTTTTTTAGATACTGATGAACGTCGATTAAGATATCTCACTCATATGACACAGGAGGATATATTACAATGGACCTCAGAAATAGACAAAAAGTAAAACATTTGTCTGATAAAAAGACAAAATATAAAACATTTGTCTGATAAAAAGACAAAATATAAAACATTTTGTATATAAAATGACAAAGTTTAAACATTGGCTTGTAAATAGAAGCTAATTTAAATATCATAAAAAAAGAACAACATTTAAAATAATAAACATCCTTTTGACTATTCTAAAATTAATTTTAATTAAGTCAATAAAATATGAAGAAAAATTAGTTGACATTTTTAATCTGTTTAGTTTCATCTTTGTTAGGAAATTAATTATCTTTACCCAACACAAAATTTTTTCAAACCAATTAAAACTTTTTAAATTTGTAATCAAAAGATTCATGATAATTTTTTCATTGAGCCCATTTCTCTTGTATGACATGTCACTGAGCTTCCATAGATGATATTGCATTTTTAAAGAAATCTTTTGCTTCTAGTGCTTTGTGCCATATTTATTAGCATATTAGTGTATTTCTCATAGACAACGAGCCACATATTTTGATAAAATAATATTTTTTGTAATCTATATTCTGTAGCTGTAAATTTAAAACTTTAAAAATTAAATCTAATACTAAGTGGAGCCTGTCAGGCACTTATTCCTAGGACCCCCCCCCCCCCCCCCCAATATCTTTGAAGTCTCTGCCTTGGGCTCCAAATGAATTAAGAATGGCACTAGTTATAGTATTTTCATTTCGTTCTTTTTTTTAAAATAATATCTTAGTTAACTTCAGTTTAATTATTCATCTAAAAAATTCTCGCATCTGCATATCCATTGAGGTGTAGATTGAGCTCTTTGGCATAATCTTATTGGTAAAAAAACCTGATGTAAATGGCAATTTTAAATCTTTGCATATATATATATATATTTATATACATATCTAAAATTACGACAGTTTGTGTTGAAAAAAGGTTTTTAAGTTGTATTCATTGGTTTAGCCTGGAATAAATTTTTCTTTTAACAGTATAGGTTTTTATATATTACTAAATACACTATTTATTTAGTTCTCATATACACATTTGCTTAACATACAATCAAGAAAGCAGTCACATTATTAAAAACCAATTTTTGAAATTGATCATAGCATTATTACAACTAAATATGTAATCTATGGGCCAGATTCTAAACTTTATAGACACCATTATAGGCTCATTAAGTTTGTGTGAAATATTATGTACAATTTTGTAGATTTACATTGGTCACTTTTTAGTGCCTTGTTGCTTACTTGTTACCTTTCTCGATTTATTCCTGAAAATATTACACTCCAATTTTGTAATGTAAGTGTCATGAATAACATGACAATGAAGTGAACCTCTTTGTCAGTATTCATCCAATTAATTAATTTACTAAATCATAACAATCCCTAATGTTGATTTTAAAACTAAAACAAATTACTTGCATATGCCAGATAATATGAAATCATAACACACTTGATTTATAAAATTTTGATTTTGATGCTCATCCCTTAGTCTTATATAATTTACAGAGATCCAATCCTTGCTAGCATTTGTGGAAACTTTTTAGAAAATTTACTGGAACAAAGACAGGCAGATATTGAAAGATGCAATATGTTCCTTCTTCTTTTGGTGGTGAGTCAGTTTTAAAATGGCTATTGTTATAATCTGTTATATTTTCTGATGACTTTATAGAATGAAATGTTATACTATAATCAAATTTGGAACAGTTTTATTTTTTTATTGTCCCCAATGCACATTAAAACTATAACTAAAGTGCTAACAGGTGATAGAGTGCCATAATTTCATAATGTAATCCTTCCTTGAGATGAATTTATTAGGAAGGGATAACTGGTGCTACTTGAATTTCATAATTTTATAATGTATTCCTTCCATGAGAAGAATTTTATGAGACAGTGTTAATTGTTATGGCTGAATTGTATGCCTATAACCTTCACCGTGCTAAGTTGGCTTGTAATGCTGCAAGAACCTCTGAAAAGATTGACAATATTACAGTGCCTACTCAGACATAGAGATTCTTCGCTGTCGTGATCTTGGCATAACAATGAAATCTATGGCCAGACTTAGGCTCATTTACCTTCATTTACGTCTGCTGATGACATATACCTTACTCAGAATGATATACATATTTTGTATATAGATAATGAACATTTTCGGAAATGATTAGAGACTTTTTTAAATCTTGTTTTTTTATGTGTATCCCAAGGAATTTTCCTTGTAAAGAATAACAATTTTTATTTATTGGATGTTGAGAATTATTTTGTATATAGATTTTTTATGTATTATCTGAACCATTTGAATACTATTGCAAAATATTATTTTTCTCTATTTAAATTTTTAGACATTTTAAGTATGGACAATTCTGTTCATCCAATTCGCATAATCCCATTTACTCTGTCTTTTTAGATTTCTTTGGAATATCAGCTGCCTACGTCATTGATGAGATCAGCCTTGCATTTGTCAAATTTAGAAACTATAGGGTAACAATTTTAGAAATAAATTACAAATCTTCAATTTCAATGCTTTAATGTCTATTAGTTTAGTAAAACTTTATAAGACATACAACAAGTAAATACACAAATGAATAAAAAAAGAAATACATTTGAAATAAAAATGTAAATTTGAATATTTTTTTTTTAGGTATTTCATTGTAGTGGGCAAATTTATACAAGGGTGGGGCTATCTTATATTTAATGTAACTCAACTACAGTACATACCAGTGTTTCACAACATGGGTCCCACTCTGAGGCCATTTTATTGTCAAGGGTGACAATTCAAACATTGCAATTCTGCACTAGATGTATTGACATTACTTGCACTTGTTGGTAGTTCTTAAAAATTTTCTAAATCCACAATATTCCTATCCTTTTTAATGGTCTCTACAACCTATCATTTAGTCACATTCCAGTTAATAAAAATGAAAAAATGATCATCTCACAGCATGTAAACTGAAGATGGCAAAATTAGATGGATTATTTTTATGTGTAGGATAACATTCCCTCACAATTTATATCATTGGAACTGTTTATATTTATATTAATTTATTATTAAACTATTTACAATGCAAATTTTTGTCATTTCTCAAAGATTGAAAACAAATGTAAATGGTAACTTTATTTATTTAAGTGTAAAAAACAGAAAAGGATAATTGGGAATAGTGATTTTTAAAAAAAATATTTATGAGCTATATAAAAAGAAAACATAATACTTATGATACTACTTATAATGCAAATTTTTCCAATTTCACAAACATTATAAAACATGTAAATGATAATTTAATTTCTTGTAGTAAAAATTGAAATGAAAATTTGGAAATAGTAATTTTTCTTTAAATAATATATTGCTTATCAGTGTTTACCGATTTGTATTCATAACCCAAGTTTGTGTTTATTTTTCAAGAATTGAGATTAATCACAATCTAGTTGATTGTTTATGATGATGTGTTTTGACAAATAATTCATTATACAACATTCAGAATAGGAAATAGATTTAATTACACATTGTATATGGTGTTATTAATATTTCAGTATCACCCATTAAAAAAAAATTAACATATATGACATTAAATAAAAAAAAATTAAACCTGCATTAATTACTATCTAATTGCCACGGGTGATTGAATAAACATTTGTCTTAGTTATTCACAATACTCTTCATGTCACATGACTTACCAGATGTGGACTTAAATTTTCAGAACAGTGAACATAATGTCATATTTTCTACTGCCGCCAATACACAGGACTAGAGTTATCTGTCTTTTACTCAATGCAGCCAAAGTTGACAGAGACAATAATGCAGTAAGAAAAAAATTGTGATTGTTAAATGTGTTATATAATGAACAAAACTTTCTTTTTTAAGTCACTAATTTTGATCACGAATTGAGTAGAACTTATTATTTGGGTAAAATTGATAATTAGTATTCAGATTAAAAATATAAGGTATGGAAAATGGTCAAGTAAGCAATCATCCTGATAAGTATACTGCTGAACCTTGAAAAAATATAATTTAATGAATATCTGCACCGTTAATTTATGTGAAATACATAATGAATGTTGTGCAAAGGTTCCCATATTTTGATAAACCTAATTTGAGTTGACAGGAGTATATCTAGTTTTTTGTTAACTCTATAAATTGCTTTAAATCCTTTTTATCTGGAATTTATTTTAGGAAGGTGCATAACTAGCCTTAGCTGCACTTCTGGACAGACTCTGAAAATGTCTAGCCATTCCTATCCCATAAAGTAAAACTAATTATTAATAACAGTTACACATTTATAACATTTGTTAAAAACATCAGATTAATAATATAAACTAATAAATTTAGACGGTACAGTGCAACCTTGATGTTACTTAGGGCCCCTGTCACAGCCAGAATTAAGGCTAGATACAATAACTTTGAAAAATGTTTGGTCTTGGGTGAGGAACGGTACTTTTGGGTTATAAATCAAGTGAGAGAGAGCAAGGTTTAACTTGGCTTACAAATGGTCAAAAACAGTGTGTGCCTAGAAGTCTATGGCAATGGAGTTGGAGGAACTGACCACAGTAGAGAACCCACTACAGATGAGCTTTTTGATTCGGGTAGAATGAACAGCTAAAGGCATTAAAAGAGGAGCAGTCAAGCCGATGATCTTAGAAGATCAGTGGATTGTTTTACCTGTCAGAATTAAAGAAATATGACTAAGTGAGTGGACGTTGAAGACTTCATTGTGAACTATCAGCCAAACAAACTTAGTTGCTATTAGGTGGCGTTAAATCTGATGAAAAGCAAAGGAAGCGATACATTTTTAAAGCATAAAGATCCCAGCCTAAGCAACAGTGACTAGAATTCCTGAAACTAATTATTCATATAAGCAAAGAAAGTTACAAATTTCCCAAGATCTTTTTCTTGGTGAGAAAGATAGACTCAATCTATTTTGGTAAATTTTACATTAAAATTTATTGGGTTTTTGGGTTGTTAACTTTCTCTATGTTTAATACATGATGTCCACATATTATTTGTTTTTGTCTTCTGTCACGTAAACAACCAGATTTAATAAAAGAAAGATTCTTTGATTTTGAAACAGATTGTCTTTATTTCAATGATTTCATTGTTTCGGAACAAAATTAAGTTCCTACCCGAGATGCCATTGTGTAAAGTTTTTTTCAAAGCTGAATAAAAACTAAGTTTGAATAAAACTAAGTTTTATTCAAACCAATTTTTTTTAGATACAATGATTGTTGGTTAAATTTTTTTGGATGTTACCTTAACGGTAAACGGAAAAAAAAAGTACATACAAAAATTATAATGTATTTTTGTTTGTTTTAGGGCAATACTGGTGGCTTGTATCCACAACTTTTTATGAGTCTCTACTATGCTGTAGATCGTCTCATCTGGATAAGTCAGACAACAGAAGCTAACCAGAATAAAATAAAACCAGCTCCATAGTATGTCCTCAAACTGAACATTTATTATAAAGCTATAAATATGTCAGTGATTTAACTTGCCAGTTACGTTATTGTAGTTTTTTTTAATTTGATTTATATCTTGAATGTAATACAAGAATAAGTTCACTTAAAGTAAATATTTTTGAATTTGGTTTATTGTAAAAAGCTTTAAAAATACAAGTGACCAATCAACAGTAATTTCATTGGCTTTACCTAGAGTATAGGCTTTTTTAGCTATAAATTTAGTATAGGCGCTGTTTCATCTATAACTTTAGTATAAGCTGTTTCATCTATAACTTTAGTATAAGCTGTTTCATCTATAACTTTAATGTAAGCTGTATCATCTATAACTTGAATATGACCTGTTTCATATATAACTTTAATAAAAGCTGTTTCTAATTGTCTTTCAGTACCTCAGACTTTTAAGGCTCTCTATGGTTGGAGAAGTTGTTTCCCTCCTGATCATTCTAAATCTTTCTTCACCTTTTGTGTGTAGGAGACACTGGTAAGTTTCTCTTATATGCCAGACCAGAGACTTTCATAGGTTTTTTTAGAGTTCCTAGCCAACATGAAAACCCTGATTTGTGTTAATAAATACATTATAATTCTTAAATCCATATAAATGCTTAATAATTTGTTTCATTCCAAAAAATTCATAGGCTTTTTTTTAATCTGCCTCTTCTTATGACCAACCCGTGATAAGGATAGATGTGTAACTCCAAAACACATAAATGTCATGCAAATCCTTTATTTATTATAAATTCCAGGATTCTATAATTTCACCATAATATAAATATCTTTTATCAGTTTTGTCATTCTTAAACAGTTTTGTTTTGGGGTTTAAATAAAACTAAATATTTATCTAAAACAAAATTTGAAAACTTCACCAGGTGTCGCTAGTTTAATTCTGACTGCTACAGGAAGTTGTTCTGTTGTTGATGATGCTCAAGATCAACTGATTAAGGCTGAAGATGTTTTTGTAAGTTTAAAATTCAATAATTT
>JAGDYQ010000120.1:2787222-3045353 GCA_021962125.1 Bulinus truncatus
CTGAAAATAAAACAACAATAATATTAATTTAAATATGTCCAACACAAGTAACATGGGAAATCAAAATGTTCAAACACAAGTAACAAGGGAAATCAAAATGTCCAAACACAAGTAACAAGGGAAATCAAAATGTCTAAGACATACAGTACATACTTACAGATCAGGTGGTTTTTCTTTCATGATTCCAGTATTATCCACAGTCATCCTCCATATTCAGCTTCTGTCCAAATTCCTCAGTTTGCAAACCTATTAAATATTTCAACTATTTCTGTCATTGTTAAGTTATAGAATCATGTAAAAGTGCATATTTAGATCATTCTAGTGCCTCATTGTTGAGATGTTCAATGAAACTAAATTACAACATGTAAAAAAAAACTGTAATAAATTATTATGACCAAGCTGGACACTAAATATATGCACACAAAAAAGACCCAAAATTCAGTTTTTCATTTATGCTGGATAAATATCCTTCAGGTAGCATGAAAATTGTGTAACCTGAACCGTGTGGAAAAACAGATTTAATTGTTCACAAAAAGGGCAGCAAAAAAGCTACTTCCCACCCACCCAATTTTTTTAACTGATTGTCTTTTTTGATTCTTTATTTGTTGACTGGTAGCAAAAAGAAATCATGTTTATCCAAATTTGGGTTTTAGTATGATGGGTGGCCTAAAATAATATTTACCAATCTAGAAATTGTTTCACATTCTCATTTAGTATAGTTATGAATTTTTAAAAAAAGGGGTACATTAATCTTGAATTTAGGTTTTGATTTACTTGAATATGAAGTGAAAGCAAAAACTATAATCTATTTTGGTTTAGGCTTACATCTAAATGTTAAATTAAAAATATTTATTACAAATTTAGAATAATCTAAGACAATGTTCATACTTGTTAGAAAAACTCCATTTTCTGCCACATCATCTCCACTCTCTAAGATTTCATTTTGAATATTGTATTGTTCTGTCTCAATGATTGATTGTGAAGTAGCATCACAACCTAGAGGTTCATGACTTAATTCATGGTTAGTATCAAGATTCTGATCAACAATCTCTTTCTCCTCATTATACTGTTCAGGTTCAATATTAGCAACATTCACATTTCTGAAGATTATAATAAAAAAATTTTTTTCATGTATCATACACAATTAATTAATTATTAAAATCAATTAATTAAAAGCCATTTACAAATAGTTCATTTTGCCTAGAACAGAAATATTTTAAACTCAAGAAAAAAAGTTATCAACAAGACATGAAGCAGATTTCATCAATGTTTCCCTTTATTAACATTATATTCTATTAAATTTATTTATCAACGTTTCCTTTTATTAACATTATATTCTATTAAATTTATTTATCAACGCTTTCCCTTTATTAACATTATATTCTATATTAAATTTATTTATCAAACGTTTCCCTTTTATTAACATTATATTCTATTAAATTTATTTATCAACGTTTTCCCTTTATTAACATTATATTCTATTAAATTTATTTATCAACGCTTTCCCTTTATTAACATTATATTCTATTAAATTTATTCATCAACGTTTCCCCCTTTATTAACATTATATTCTATTAAATGTATTTATCAATGTTTCCTTTATTAACATTATATTCTATTAAATTTATTTATGCAGCCATTATTGAGACTCAATGAGACACAATTTATTTAATGCTGTACAAAAAGAATTACTTTTCTGGGTGTAGTTGAGTCATAGGTTGATTGTCTTCTTCAAATGAAGTTAGTCCATCTAGCAATAACACATCTTGAAAAGGTTTTACAAGAATGTGTGGCTAAAATGGAGAATGTAAAGTTTAGAAAAAGAAGAAACTTTTCAGGCATAAAAAAAAAGTATTTTAAATGTGTTCTGGAAAAATCATTGCTCTAAATTTACAAGCTACATTTTAAATTTTGAAATATCTGCTTATGTCTTAAAATTATAGTAATTTGAAAAAAAAAATATTTATATTATTCAACAAATAGAAAAAATACAAATAATTTTTTTTTTAAATAGAAAAAGAAAACTTTTTCTTCTGATCAAGGTAATTTAAGGATTTTTCAATTTTAAGTAAAATGCCTACATAAAGTATGATGTCCATATATAAAGTATGACCATATAAAGAATATTGTTCCATATAAAGGGCAGCCACAAGGAAAGACAAACCAAATACTTCTCAGGCACCCTGAAATTGACTTCATTTAGTTAATTCTGCTGCAAAATCATGGGCAAAGAGGGCGGATGGGGCCCAGAATTCTTGGCTGCTGCCTTAGTGTATGTAAAAGCAACTTAAATTGATATTTTATTTATAAAGAACATGAATTTCTATCTTAATACTCAATGTGATAAGAATTTTTTTTTCAATAAAATAATAAATTCAAAAAAATATTTATAAATCCAAGAAACAAAATTTCTACAAAATAATTTTTAAACCAATATCAACTTTTGAATCTCCAGATTGGAGTTTTATATAATGCTAAAACAAAAACTAAAATGTGAACAAATTATCTATAAAGAATTCTATAACACTTTTTGATACTTTCTGCAATTATTGTAATTTGTTTCAAAATTTTAAGATATTGATGGAATATCAGGAAATGGTAAAACATAGAAAGTATCTTATCAATTTAAAAAAAAAAACTTCACTTAAAAATTTTCTGCTGCCAAAGTGAATTTAAATTTCAAAAATAAAAAATATAAAACCTTCATACATAATTTTTTTTGTTCATTCTGAAGTTTGCCAATGTTGTTGATGTAACTAGCATTTAAAAAAAAAAGATCTATGATTCATGATAATAAAAGTGACTTTTGGTTATTTGTGCTTTTAACAGAATTTCCTCTTCAATGATGAATAGGCTTTCATGCTCATTAAACTAAATTACAATTTTTTTACAAAGAAAAAAAATGTCATAATTATCATTCAGTCAAGTAATTTTTTTTATTGCTAAATTAATTCATTATTTTTAAAGATTTTAAAGAATTTTGTACTGTTATTTTTTCATCATTTTTCTCTCTAGATATAGAAAAGCTAGAGATAGTTGCAGATTTCATCCTCAGCTCTGCGAGGTTAAGTTCATTACTAAATCTTGCACTTTGTGTAAATCTTCTATTTCCATGATGACGACCCTAAAAAAATGAAAAAGCAATGAAAAGTGATAAATAAGGAACCAAATAGTGTTTTATCATTAAATTTTATTTGATATCGAAATAAATATTAATTTAATGAACTACTGAAAATTAATTACTGGGCTGTTATAAAAGTAAAAAAAAAAAGATACTAACAATTCTTAGGTTGAATTGTTAAGTGTGACATTCTAACAGTATTTTTTAAAAAACTGAAATGAAATTAATGAAGAACCTAAAAATTTTACTAAAAATTCTGAGGACTAAAAACATATAATTATGGCTACTGACCAATGAAAAAAAACATGGTGGTGTCTGAGGCTGAGAGGTAAAATTAACATGCCACTATACAGGGCATAGAAGTACCACAGAAAACTATAGGACTGAGTAAACTAAAAAAAATTATGGGATTGTGTAACTACAACAAACGATGGATAATGTGAATATAAATAACTATGGGGTTGAATGCTTGTAAATGGTTTCACCACAAAATATTAAAAGGCTTTAGTTTCCCATGTTATCCTGAAGGAAATAAAAACTTCTTCGGCTCTCTCCAGTATACAAGTAGTATTTATCAGGTGTCAGGCAGCAAATAATACTTGAAATTTTTTTCTAAGATTAGATTTACAACAGCATGACAATTTTTTTTATTATTATTTCACTCAGTTTTTAATACATTTTCTAATTTATAACTTAAAGGTGTACAACAGAAATGAGCAAGCAATGGCCAGTAGGCAGTATGACAACCTCAGTCTGTTTTATCAAGCCTACGCTCAGCCTCTATCCACTTCTTCACATTTAAGACGTACGTTTATTTTTAATTATATCATATAAACACTCTATCCATCTGCTCTTGGTGTGGCTATTCAGTCAAATTTAAGAACCTATAATGGGCAGTGGCTATAAAATGTTTCCCCACCCCTGGCACAAAGTCTGAGTTCTAAAAATTAAAAGCCTCATCAGAGCCCCTGCTCCATTCATCTAGTTATTATCTAGTTAGTATCTAGTTAGTATCAGTTTGTATCTAGTTAGTATCTAGTTAGTATCTAGTTAGTATCATCTAGTTCAATAATAAACGTAATTTTATCTGACAACTTTATAATCATTTTTTTTCGTAAGTCATTTTATTTTCATTGACTTAGTAAACAGCTACCTATGGAAAGTTACCTCATTGTGGTTAGAACTGGCTAAGATCTGCAATGTTTCATCTTTCTGGCTGCTGGCAGTGTGAATGGTGAACCTGAAATGTTACACACCAATAACAAATAAATTAACAAAATATCTGAAATTACAAATGGCATTTTTTATTTTGTGCCATGTTTCATTTAACAATACAACCACAGAGGAAATTAATAATTACTATAATTGTTTTTATTTAGTTTTATTGTAAGTTTTAAGTTAATTTATTTGTTGCTTTTTTTAGACATACTATGATCTAGGCTACAATTTTAATAGTTATAAAAATTACAAAAATATTTATTTCATAAACAATTCGTTGAACTGAGAAGATAATTTTTTTTTGGTTCACCTGAAATTTATGGAATTTAATTTACTGTTATTTTGAATGAAAACAATTTATTTAAATTACTTAAAAAATCTTAACTTTTGAAATATGTTTTAAAATAAATAAATTTATAAATTTTTTTAAAAGTTTATAACATTTATGTTTTGCCATTGTTAAATCAAAAATCTCTGTGTAGCATTTTACTTAATATTTTTATAATTATTTCCAGATGGATTTGAAAAAAATATACCAACATACATTCATAACATTGATAACTCACTTATCTCCTTCTGTATTAATAGGTCTCCACATTCCAATATCTTGAGCGAAACACAAAGCTCTCAAGTCCACATAGGTGTAATGAGCCTCACTGTCCTTCACCTTGCTCTCTATGGCACCATTAGCAACTAATTGTGGCAATGTGGTTAAAGAAAATAAATTTAAATTATCAACTTAAACATATACTGTTTTATTTTTTTGCTGATTTTTTTTTTTGTTTCTTAAATGGCTAAAACAAACTTTAACTCACCTGGTACGCCATCAATTTTAACCAGAGCAATGTCACCTTTCAAAAGCATTGTTATGTCTCCGATAACCTGGAAGTTAAGACACAAATAATAGAAACAAAGTACATTTTAACAAAAGCTATGACATAGCCATGGTAAAGATCAATGTTTTCCTCTAATTTTCCAAAGACTGTGTGCAACTTTAGTAGGAAATTAAAAATTAGTACAGTTTATAGTCTTATTAAACAAAATGTGTGTGAACGGATGTAAACTGTGTGTGTGCACTCCGCAAGTTGTGTGAACAAGCTACAAGCACACAACTTAGAGGGAACAGTGGTAGAGATTATAAATTGCCACACAAAAATAGTTTATCCATAACAAATTAAAATGTTAGTAGTGACTCAGTTCTAGCAATAAAAAAGTAATACAACAGTACGTCAAGGAGCAAGACTAGTATCATCTGCCAAATATCAGAAACTTTAACAGCAGTTTTTCCATGATTTAGCTGAAAATTTGCATTTGACTATTTGAAACTGGTTAATTCTCTAGAAGTTAAGTTCAAAATGGACAGACTACTGTTTCTAAATAAGATTATGGTAATGGCAGTAGCTAGATCTAGAGCTAGTTTTATGAGCCCCTATTTAAATAGCACTGATACCTGGTCACTGCATGTCCAGTAAAAATCTTAAGCCCATTATGTCCCATTTACACATTGCCCCAGAGTGATGAATTCTTGTAAAATTTTGGCCTCTGACAAGCAAACTGGGAGCAGTGAATGAAAGAATGTTTCATCAGCCCAACAAGATACTGTGATAGAGGAAGTGTTTCAAACTGGGAGCAGTGAATGAAAGAATGTTTCATCAGCCCAACAAGATACTGTGATAGAGTAAGTCTTTCTAAAATCTGCCTATAAATCCATTTCAAATACCATGATTTTTATTTTAACTTTACAAACAGAAAATTTCTTTTTCATTTTCAACTATTACTAGCAAGTAAATTTTATAAAGATGGATACTATAAAAGAAAAAAGAAATATTTATTTTATTACACAAAAAAGAAAGAAACAATTAAATCATATGCAAGACTTACCTGAGGTCCCAATAACAATCTGTCTCCTATCTCTGAAAATCAAATTTGTATCAAACCTCTATATTGTATATTAACATATTCATATATGAAAAAAAAAGTAACTTCAAAAATTATTTAGATGACCCCCCCCTTTCCCATATAATAAAAGCAATGTGACCCATATTAACATTTAAAATAGTTTCTTAATTTTAGTAAAATGATGCAATTTATGGCGATCCCACAGAAAACCCCAGATGGGGTCAAAGCAATAAGATGGGAATCACTGTTATAAAACATAGTATAACAAAGAACGCAATCTCCAGAACTTTTAACAAAGTATTGAATATTATAAAAAAATCAATGGTGAAATGTTACACATAAATATAAGATTTGTTTACTTGGTTCTTGGGGTTTATTTTTGGCAGCCTCTCTAGCAGGATTTAGAATGGGTGGATCTAATTTTGGTATAGTCTGTCCTTTTGTTAGAAACTCTGATGCCCATATAACTGAATGAAGGGGTCGAATAGGCAAACAGTCAGACAACTGAAATAGGTGGAAAATTGATTCATTAGCAAATAAACCAGTCAATTAAACCCATAACCACTATATTATAGTGAAACACTATGTTGTAGTGAACCACTATATTTTATTAAATCACTATAGTGTGGTGAACCACTGTACTGTAGTGAAACACTGTATTGTTTTAAACCACTATATTGCAGTGAACCACTAAATTGTAGTGAACCACTATAATGTAGTGACTATTCAACATCCCTACCATAGCCTAGGCTGAAATGCTTTTCAGTTAGCTTGAGGACATAAATGAAAAGTTTCTGATGGGAATCTAATACATAACTAGCTCTATGCCAATCAAGAATTCAGCCTAACCCAGAGGTGGCCAACTTTTTGAACAGTGGGTCACAAAGGCTTCTTAAATATGACTGAAGGGCTGGAACAAGACCAGATGGATGGAATGTTTATGTACAAATTTGTAGTAAACATCACTGATGTGAATGAACTTTATGAGTATCAGAGTGAGGGCAGCCTAACAGGTCATAGTTTGGCCTAATCCTACCCAACTTAGGAGTTAAATGGAAATATTTTAATGATAATATGAAATAGTCTTTTTAAAATTAAGTTCATCATTGATGGAATAATAATTCAAAAAAGCTACAGACTTACTGCCAGATATCGATCCCCAACAGGAATGTCTGACATTTTTATATCAATAGAATCCATTCTGTTATGAAGTGACTTAAGAATCATGTCTTTAACCTTTTTATGAGCCTGTCTTAAGGGGAGCTCATTCTTCAGATAAAAAATAGATGTACATTAGTAAAAATGCATACATATATTGAAATTAATGATATAGCTATTTCTGTTACCAAAACCTAGGTCTTGAAACATTTTTTTCATTACTACATTATATCTTACATTTCAAACATTTGCCACTTTTTATTTGACAGAATTTGAACCACAACAAGCTGATAAAAAGCACATGTTATGCATAAATTATCCAGTACACAATAAATTATTGAATTTTAAACTTACAAAAACATCTTCAGCCTTAATCAGTTGATCTTGAGCATCATCAACAACAGAACAACTTCCTGTAGCAGTCAGAATTAAACTAGCGACACCTGGTGAAGTTTTCAAATTTTGTTTTAGATAAATATTTAGTTTTATTTAAACCCCAAAACAAAACTGTTTAAGAATGACAAAACTGATAAAAGATATTTATATTATGGTGAAATTATAGAATCCTGGAATTTATAATAAATAAAGGATTTGCATGACATTTATGTGTTTTGGAGTTACACATCTATCCTTATCACGGGTTGGTCATAAGAAGAGGCAGATTAAAAAAAAGCCTATGAATTTTTTGGAATGAAACAAATTATTAAGCATTTATATGGATTTAAGAATTATAATGTATTTATTAACACAAATCAGGGTTTTCATGTTGGCTAGGAACTCTAAAAAAACCTATGAAAGTCTCTGGTCTGGCATATAAGAGAAACTTACCAGTGTCTCCTACACACAAAAGGTGAAGAAATTTAGGAATGTTGATCAGGAGGGAAACAACTTCTCCAGCCATGAGAGCCTTAAAGTCTGAGGTACTGAAAGACAATTAGAAACAGCTTTTATTAAAGTTATATATGAAACAGGTCATATTCAAGTTATAGATGATACAGCTTACATTAAAGTTATAGATGAAACAGCTTATACTAAAGTTATAGATGAAACAGCTTATACTAAAGTTATAGATGAAACAGCCTATACTAAATTTATAGCTAAAAAAGCCTATACTCTAGGTAAAGCCAATGAAATTACTGTTGATTGGTCACTTGTATTTTTAAAGCTTTTTACAATAAACCAAATTCAAAAATATTTACTTTAAGTGAACTTATTCTTGTATTACATTCAAGATATAAATCAAATTAAAAAAAACTACAATAACGTAACTGGCAAGTTAAATCACTGACATATTTATAGCTTTATAATAAATGTTCAGTTTGAGGACATACTATGGAGCTGGTTTTATTTTATTCTGGTTAGCTTCTGTTGTCTGACTTATCCAGATGAGACGATCTACAGCATAGTAGAGACTCATAAAAAGTTGTGGATACAAGCCACCAGTATTGCCCTCTAAAACAAACAAAAATACATTATAATTTTTTTAGTATGTACTTTTTTTCCGTTTAATTAAAATTAACATCCAAAAAAAATTTAACCAACAATCATTGTATCTAAAAAAAATTGGTTTGAATAAAACTTAGTTTTATTCAAACTTAGTTTTATTCAGCTTTGAAAAAAACTTTACACAATGGCATCTCGGGTAGGAACTTAATTTTGTTCCGAAACAATGAAATCATTGAAATAAAGACAATCTGTTTCAAAATCAAAGAATCTTTCTTTTATTAAATCTGGTTGTTTACGTGACAGAAGACAAAAACAAATAATATGTGGACATCATGTATTAAACATAGAGAAAGTTAACAACCCAAAAACCCAATAAATTTTAATGTAAAATTTACCAAAATAGATTGAGTCTATCTTTCTCACCAAGAAAAAGATCTTGGGAAATTTGTAACTTTCTTTGCTTATATGAATAATTAGTTTCAGGAATTCTAGTCACTGTTGCTTAGGCTGGGATCTTTATGCTTTAAAAATGTATCGCTTCCTTTGCTTTTCATCAGATTTAACGCCCTAATAGCAACAAGTTTGTTTGGCTGATAGTTCACAATGAAGTCTTCAACGTCCACTCACTTCGTCATATTTCTTTAATTCTGACAGGTAAAACAATCACTGATCCCTAATCATCGGCTGACTGCTCCTCTTTTAATGCCTTTAGCTGTTCATTCTAAAAATCAAAAAGCTCATCTGTAGTGAGTTCTCTACTGTGGTCAGTTCCTCCAACTCATTGCCATCGACTTCTAGGCCCACACTGTTTTTGACCATTTGTCGCCAAAGTTAAACCTTGCTCTCTCTCACTTGATTTATAACCAAAGGTACCGTTCATCACCCAAGACAAACATTTTTCAAAGTTATTGTTTATAACCTTAATTGGCTGTGACACGGGGCATGCGTAACATCAAGGTTGCACTGTACCATCATAAATTTATTAGTTTATATTATTAATATAATGTTTTAACAAATGTTATAAATGTGTAACTGTTATTAATAATTAGTACTTTATGGCACAGGAATGGCTTGACATTTTCAGAGTCTGTCCAGAGTGCAACTAAGGCTAGTTATGCCACTGCCCCAAAATAAATTCCAGATAAAAAGGATTTAAAGCAATTTATAGAGTTAACAAAAAACTAGATATACTCCTGTCAACTCAAATTAGGTTTATCAAAATATGGGAACCTTTGCACAACATTCATTATGTATTTCACATAAATTAACGGTGCAGATATTCATTAAATTATATTTTTTCAAGGTTCAGCAGTATATTTTTCAGGATATTGCTTATGACCATGTTCCATCATAGATATTTTTAATCTGAATACTAATTATCAATTTTACCCAAATAATAAGTGCAACTGATGTGATCAAATTTAGTGACTTAAAAAAGAAAGTTTTGTTCATTATATAACACATTTAACAATCACAATTTTTTTCTTACTGCATTATTGTCTCTGTCAACTTTGGCTGCATTGAGTAAAAAGACAGATAACTCCTAGTCCTGTGTATTGGCGGCAGTAGAAAAAATATGACATTATGTTCACTGTTCTGAAAATTTAAGTCCACATCTGGTAAGTCAGTTATGTGACATGAAGAGTATTGTGAATAACTCAAGACAAATGTTTATTCAATCACCCGTGGCAATTAGATAGTAATTAATGCAGGTTTAATTTTTTTTTTATTTAATGTCATATATGTTAACTTTTTTTTAATGGGTGATACTGAAATATTAATATCACTCATATACAATGTACGTAATTAAATCTATTTCCTATTCTGAATGTTGTATAATGAATTATTTGTATTCAAAACACATCATCATAAACAATCAACTAGATTGTGATTAATCTCAATTCTTGAAAAATAAACACAAACTTGGGTTATGAATACTAAATCGGTAAACACTGATAAGCAATATATTATTTAAAGAAAAATTACTATTTCCAAAATTTTCATTTCAATTTTTACTACAAGAAATTAAAATTATCATTTACATGTTTTATAATGTTTGTGAAATTGGAAAAATTTGCATTATAAGTAGTATCATAAGTATTATGTTTTCTTTTTTATATAGCTCACTTAAATATTTTTTGAAAATCACTATTCCTAATTATATCCCTTTTCTGTTTTTTACACTTAAATAAATAAAGTTACCATTTACATTTTGTTTTTTTCAATCTTTGAGAAATGACAAAAATTTGCATTGTAAATAGTTTAATAATAAATTAATATAAATATAAACAGTTCAATGATATAAATTGTGAGGGAATGTTATCCTACACATAAAAATAATCCATCTAATTTTGCCATCTTCAGTTTACATGCTGTGAGATGATCATTTTTTCATTTTTATTAACTGGAATGTGACTAAATGATAGGTTGTAGAGACCATTAAAAAGGATAGAAATATTGTGGATTTAGAAAATTTTTAAGAACTACCAACAAGTGCAAGTAATGTCAATACATCTAGTGCAGAATTGCAATGTTTGAATTGTCACCCTTGACAATAAAATGGCCTCAGAGTGGGAACCCATGTTGTGAAACACTGGTATGTACTGTAGTTGAGTTACATTAAATATAAGATAGCCCCACCCTTGTATAAATTTGCCCCACTACAATGAAATACCTAAAAAAAAATATTCAAATTTACATTTTTATTTCAAATGTATTTCTTTTTTTATTCATTTGTATATTTACTTGTTGTATGTCTTATAAAGTTTTACTAAACTAATAGACATTAAAGCATTGAAATTGAAGATTTGTAATTTATTTCTAAAATTGTTACCCTATAGTTTCTAAATTTGACAAATGCAAGGCTGATCTCATCAATGACGTAGGCAGCTGATATTCCAAAGAAATCTAAAAAGACAGAGTAAATGGGATTATGCGAATTGGATGAACAGAATTGTCCATACTTAAAATGTCCTAAAAATTTAAATAGAGAAAAAATAATATTTTGCAATAGTATTCAAATGGTTCAGATAATACATAAAAAATCTATATACAAATAATTCTCAACATCCAATAAATAAAAATTGTTATTCTTTACAAGGAAAATTCCTTGGGATACACATAAAAACAAGATTTAAAAAAGTCTCTAATCATTTCCGAAAATGTTCATTATCTATATACAAAATATGTATATCATTCTGAGTAAGGTATATGTCATCAGCAGACGTAAATGAAGGTAAATGAGCCTAAGTCTGGCCATAGATTTCATTGTTATGCCAAGATCACGACAGCGAAGAATCTCTATGTCTGAGTAGGCACTGTAATATTGTCAATCTTTTCAGAGGTTCTTGCAGCATTACAAGCCAACTTAGCATGGTGAAGGTTATAGGCATACAATTCAGCCATAACAATTAACACTGTCTCATAAAATTCTTCTCATGGAAGGAATACATTATAAAATTATGAAATTCAAGTAGCACCAGTTATCCCTTCCTAATAAATTCATCTCAAGGAAGGATTACATTATGAAATTATGGCACTCTATCACCTGTTAGCACTTTAGTTATAGTTTTAATGTGCATTGGGGACAATAAAAAAAAAATAAAAAAACTGTTCCAAATTTGATTAAAGGATAACATTTCATTCTATAAAGTCATCAGAAAATATAACAGATTATAACAATAGCCATTTTAAAACTGACTCACCACCAAAAGAAGAAGGAACATATTGCATCTTTCAATATCTGCCTGTCTTTGTTCCAGTAAATTTTCTAAAAAGTTTCCACAAATGCTAGCAAGGATTGGATCTCTGTAAATTATATAAGACTAAGGGATGAGCATCAAAATCAAAATTTTATAAATCAAGTGTGTTATGATTTCATATTATCTGGCATATGCGAGTAATTTGTTTTAGTTTTAAAATCAACATTAGGATTGTTATGATTTAGTAAATTAATTAATTGGATGAATACTGACAAAGAGAAGATGGGGTTAGGTTCACTTCATTGTCATGTTATTCATGACACTTACATTACAAAATTGGAGTGTAATATTTTCAGGAATAAATCGAGAAAGGTAACAAGTAAGCAACAAGGCACTAAAAAGTGACCAATGTAAATCTACAAAATTGTACATAATATTTCACACAAACTTAATGAGCCTATAATGGTGTCTATAAAGTTTAGAATCGGCCCATAGATTACATATTTAGTTGTAATAATGCTATGATCAATTTCAAAAATTGGTTTTTAATAATGTGACTACTGCTTTCTTGATTGTATGTTAAGCAAATGTGTATATGAGAACTAAATAAATAGTGTATTTAGTAATATATAAAAACCTATACTGTTAAAAGAAAAATTTATTCCAGGCTAAACCAATGAATACAACTTAAAAACCTTTTTTCAACACAAACTGTCGTAATTTTAGATATGTATATAAATATATATATATATATGCAAAGATTTAAAATTGCCATTTACATCAGGTTTTTTTACCAATCAGATTATGCCAAAGAGCTCAATCTACACCTCAATGGATATGCAGATGGGAGAATTTTTTAGATGAATAATTAAACTGAAGTTAACTAAGAAATTATTTTTAAAAAAAGAACGAAATGAAAATACTATAACTAGTGCCATTCTTAATTCATTTGGAGCCCAAGGCAGAGACTTCAAAGATATTGGGGGGGGGGGGGGGGGTCCTAGGAATAAGTGCCTGACAGGCTCCTCTTAGTATCAGATTTAATTTTTTAAAGTTTTAAATTTACAGCTACAGAATATAGATTACAAAAAATATTATTTTATCAAAAATATGTGGCTCGTTGTCTATGAGAAATACACTAATATGCTAATAAATATGACACAAAGAACTAGAAGCAAAAGATTTCTTTAAAAATGCAATATCATTGGTGGAAGCTCAGTGATATGTCATACAAGAGAAATGGGCTCAATGAAAAATTTATCATGAATCTTTTGATTACAAATTTAAAAAGTTTTAATTGGTTTGAAAAATTTTGTGTTGGGTAAAGGTAATCAATTTCCTAATAAAGATGAAACTAAACAGATTAAAGCTTAAAAATGTCAACTAATTTTACTTCATATTTTATTGACTTAATTAAAATAAATTTTAGTCAAAAGGATATGTATTATGTTATTTTAAATGTTGCTCTTTTTTATGATATTTAAATTAGCTTCTATTTACATGCCAATGTTTAAACTTTGCCATTTTTTATACAAAATGTTTTATATTTTGTCTTTTTATCAGACAAATGTTTTATATTTTGTCTTTTTATCAGACAAATGTTTTATATTTTGTCTTTTTATCAGACAAATGTTTTACTTTTTGTCTATTTCTGAGGTCCATTGTAATATATCCTCCTGTGTCATATGAGTGAGATATCTTAATCGGCGTTCATCAGTATCTAAAAAAAAAAAGCATGATGATAATCCATTAACTAATATATTCAAATCAACAGAAGATTAAAACAAAAAAAATAGATACTGAGAAGCATTAATTGTATTTTTTCTTTTCTACTAACAAAGTCAACTCTACGTTTGGTGTGTGTCTCTGACATTGGAAATTTGGAATAAATATACTTGCACTGAAAAATACAACAGATTACATCTATTTTGGTTGTGACAAATATTTAAAATCATAATTAACACTATGAATTTCATCCACAAATATACACTTTTTTCTATTTTTTTATGACAATTAAAAAAGACAGTTCTTAGTACAGTTTTAATATTTTGTGTGAAAAAATAATTTTGAAAGCTGGTGTGCACTGAAATGAATCGAATGTAAATTCAATATCCTATAGTTTCTGTATTAAAATTTAGTTAAAAATAAACAAATAAACCATACAAAATAGATGTATATTTAGAGATTTAAACATTATTATTTATTTAAAATATGACATACCTGCTTACTTACTACACCCATAATACCAATGTTTTTTATCGCAGTTGTTCTAAATGTCCGTCCCATTTTGTGACAGCTAAAAAGAAATTGATAAAAAGATAAGTATAAAGAGTGGAGATAGTTTATTAAAATTGTATTACTTATATCTCATTAAGAAATGTGAGACAACATAATGCATGTTTTTTTAAAGTGTATGTTTACTATGTGTGTTTGTTAAAGCTGTACAACATTTTCAATCAACCTAATACATTAAATATAGACTAATTTACTGCAGCCTGAACTAGATTGTATATCTACTATTAAAAAGCTATTGGTTCAATGCCAGATTCTAAATTTGACAAGGTTATTTTAAATAAAAATAATTTTCAGTAATTAAAACTTATACTATATAGAAAGGTTTCGGTAAAGAGTTATCCTTTGTTAAGAAACTACATTATTTATAAAGTAAATTTAATGATAAAAATATCTGCAACATAATTTGTGATTGATCGAAGTGATAAAGAAGACAAATTACTTTATTAAGCTACTTACAACAGGATGAGCGGTTAGTGCAGTATCTATAAAAAACTGCCTCACATGAAGTCTTTCCATCACTGCAAATAGAAAAAGTATAAAATATCATTTTTTTCCAATTTTAGTAACATGTTTTTTTTTATTTTTTAATGACACAATTAAGGTTGAGAATTTTGCTAACTTTATTGATGACCTGCATATCATCTATCATATAAAGAAAAATGTATTTCATATATAATCTGTTTCTCAGTAAACTATCAGAATGAAAAATTATATATAATCAAATTTGCTTGAAATATCCATTTATTAACTGAAATTATTTCTACTTAAACCATAAAAACAGTTTTAGGAGCTAATGAAATATTAGTATCATATTTCCAATGTACAATTATAAAGTTACCAGTAACAAGACGCCCATCTAGCTCCCATATTAGAGGAAGGCAGTCTATGACATGAATGCGATCTAAAATTCAAATGCAAATATAAGTTTTAAATATACTAGAATATTTCTTTTTAAAATTAAACAATTATGAGTTGATGTGTCAAATTTAATTTAGCTTGCTACGTAGTAGATACACCTTTAATTATTTGATCTAGCACACATAATATTCATATAGTTTTTTTTTCTAATTAACAAAACCTATAATGAACATTAACATGATATCTGCAGAAACTTACAATAAGGGTCTGAATCTAAACATGGATTGCCATGAAGACTGATACTCAAAAAATGAGCATGTCTGATTTTTTCAAGGTCAACCCATTTTAGATTGTTATTAGAAAGTATGACTGTGCCCAGGGCTAAATACCGAGATAGGGCATTGAGATAACATATCTGCAAGGAAAAAAAATTTATGCAGAAGATATTTTTGTCCTGTTTAAAATCTACCATAATTTTTGTTCAGACAAACTTTTAATATAATACACTGATGTTATATTAATTTAAAACCACATAGGGATAAGCAAGTTGTAATGAACAACTATAGGTAGATAACAGATACATGTATATCCCACTTAGCAAATTAGATATGTTCCAAGAAATAAATGTACTAAATGAAACATATATTTATAAACTCTACCTCTATTTTAATAAATTATAAATGAGAATTTAAAAATATTTCAATAAGTATATGAATCTGGAAGTTCTTACATTTTTTTTTGTCATGAAGGAATCTAATGTTATTTGCCTCACTATTTAATGAGCACTTGCACTAATTTTCAGCAAAATGCTTTCAATATTTCATCCACATGACTCATTTTACATTAAATTAGGAAATCATAATAAAACTGAAAACATTTTCTTTAGCAAAAAATAATAAAAAATAATTATGGAGTCACGCTTGTGTTATACACCGATACCAAATACAAGCTCACTGATAAAGTTTAGAATTTAATTACTTCATGGCAAACACAAGTCATAAGATTTCAACAGATACTAATGCTTTACTGTGATTTTATATGCCATACTGAATTTTAAATGAGTTTATGACAGTGTTTAATGGAAAAGCATTAGTTGAGATCTGCCTGTATGCACAGAGCAATATTAATGTATGTGTACAAAGGGTGCAGTATCTATTAGATGCACAGAATTTTTCAGGGACTGCAAAATAGAGTTTAAATTCTCTCAACATATAGCGATAGGCTGGATACTGCTCTGACAATATTATATTCAGTCTTTTTCTTAATGCAATCTGATTAAATAATACAAAATGATGCATCTAACTTTAACTGCCGAATAATACATAGAACCTAATTTAAAATAGGTTTATATCAAACAAAATTTTATATTACATTGTTGTTGCTGAGATCTAAATACCAAAGCTGCTTCAGATTTTCCAGTCCTTCATCAGATTCTAGGTTGTTATTTCTCACCTTTAGCCAATGGAGGTTTTCACACTGGTCCAAGTTTTCTATTTTAACTGTTGAATTACAAAAATCATATAAGTTAAAAAATAATTAATCATTGACACTTTTTACAGTTTAAATATCTAACCTTATTTGAATAAACCTTGTAATTTTTTTTTTCATTTAAAAGAAAGGCTTAAAAAAATAATTAAAATCAATTATTATTGTTTCCTTGACAGTATCATTAATATATTTTTTAAATATGACAGACAAAAGGTGGCCATGAGATTCATGAGAGCTGCATTCCTATTTTTATAAAGTAAAAAAATCATTCAAAGAGCCGAAGCAATAAAAATATGTTAAGAAAAATTGAACCAATGCAAGATGTACTAACTATAATGCAGAGCTGCATTGCTGAAAGAGCCACATGTGGCCATCATCACAATACACACTTTACTAAGCCTACTGTGGCAGAAGAGTGTGCTAGACAAACTTATTAAAGTCGAATAGGCCAGAGTAATTTATAATACTTTTGAATAATTATTACAAAAAAAAAGAAACAAAAATAAAATATTGTACTCATTCTAAGATACATTTTATAATGCCTTACTTATTAGCAGGAAAAGTATATTATCCACATTAAACAGTTTGAATTGATTCACGCTAAAAATAGGAACTATAGAAATGAAAACCAAATTTTACAGGTCATTGGTTTTACCAATGATAAAAAGTAAACCTTTAAAAATAATAAAATTATAATATCAGCAAGGTGACCAACCATTCTCCATTTTCAGGGAGGACTGTCTTTTTTTAAGTGATGTCCTCCCTTGAGACGTATCCTCCTTATTGATTCTATTTAAATGTTAGTGATATGTCATATTTATGTATTGAACCTTGTACTAAGTTGTAGTTTTTTTTTATTAAATAAATGTCATATATTAAAAAAGACGCCAATTGTCTCTTTCAAGAAATCAGAAGACCTAAGAATCTTTAGAATATGACACATGAACTAAAAATATGCATTCAACGGATAAAATTTATTTAAATAGGCATATAACATAATTACAGGAAACAATTTATTTCATTATAATGTTCTAATGAATGCAATGTTTCTTTTATTTACAATAATTATTTCTTCAATTTATGCTCATCTTCCTTTTTGTTGTAAAATTTCTGGACCAATTTATGTGTGTTCTTCTTTTCATTGTAAAAAAAATTTCCTAATCTATTTGTGTCTACCTTTTCATTTAAAAAAGTTAACAGGTTTATAAATACAGTTTTTATTTGTACTGCTAATTAGTAAATGTTGTCATTCCTTTCTCCAGTTTTGTAGGTTTAACTAAAAGTTTACTGTGATCTTTTCACTAGCATACCAAGCTTTAAAATATCAATCTGAATAGTGGTATTGATGGTATTCTGAAAATGTGTTTGGTAAGTCAATGTTTCAGTTATTTTTTATGAATGTTTTGAAATGGATAGAACCTATTTGAAAACTATTTCAAATAGACTGTTTCAAGTATTTGTAATATATCATTATATGCTGTAGATTTTTCTAGCTATGGGACAATTAGTATTTAAAGTAATTGTGTATAGTGATATAAAATTATAAAATAAACTAAAAGAATGTATTTATATTTTAATCGTATCATTATTAAATCATTCAAATGTACATTGTACTTCGCCCTGGTACTCATTATATCATGGCGATGGACCATATCATTGATTGAATTGATTATGAGAAACGTATGGCTTATTTTGTGTATCTTTATCCCATCCAAATCAAATGTAAACGTAGGCATTATATGTAATATTTTGATCTTGCAATTCAGAACATTCAAGTAACAATGCGAAACTCTCTAGAGATTAAAAAAAATAGCATCTTAGCAACAGCGTCATTTTTATTAGCATAAAAAAACTAACCCAGTTCTAGTCCTGACAGGTCTAAAAACTTGGCATGAGGAAGAGAAACTTTACAACGCTTACGAATAGTCTGAAATGAATAAAAGATATAGAAATTATCGAAAATGTTCTTACAGAATCCAAAATTATTTGTTAAATATATATTCACCTCTGGTTTAAGCTTCATCGTAATGCAGTATTCGTCATTTCACTCATTCGCTCAACATTTAGTGAACTTGTTTAGACGAAAAATAAAATATCCGACTACTTTAGTTTTAAATGTGTAATCGGATATCTTAATAAATATCACATAATACAAATAGTATTATCTTTTCTGTTATTTAATTATAATACAAGAAAATACTAGCCATTAAATTAAATATTGAATTTCAGAAAAGGCAAATAAATTATTACATTAGATTTCAATCTAACAAAAATTTTCATTCACGACGTCAATGATGATGGTGTTGTGATGGGGGCAAAGAAGGAGGAGGAGATCGTACAGTGTGTTTTGGAAATCTTCGCAAAAAAAAAATACTAATAATAACAATATTTTAAAGTAAAATAAAAAATATTAGCATATATGTAGTAAATGTATGCTATACATGGACAGTTCATATCTTGTAAACGCAAAATTTATTTTTGAATGTCCACTCCCCATTATCATAATGTAGTTGTAAAAGGGGGGGGGGGGGGCCCAGAAAATACCAGTGCGGCGGCTTCTAAGGTGTGGCAAAATTTTCCCTTTAAATAAAAATATCTTCTGAATTATCTGTTGTAATCAATTTCATGTAAGTATGTAAGACTTTTTTTTTTAATTTTGACGCTATCCATTTATATAACCTTAAAAATTCTTAAATCAATTGTTCATTGAAATATTTTACTATTGATCTATTTTTTTTTTTATATTACTTGGAAATAAATAGTTACGGAAATACGACGATCAAATTTCACAGGGTAACAATTTGTGATGCAATACTGATGAAAACAAAGGTTGTGACAGTGTTACGGTCAGGCCTGTAGCCAGGTCAAAGTACGCAGGGAGGCACCAATACCCAGCAAGGGGGCACCTTCTCATTTTAGTTACTTTTTCTTTATTTTTTCATATTTTTCTTCTTTTTTTTAAGCGGGGGGCACTCCACGCCTAGCGGGGGGGGGGGGCACGCCCCCAGTGCCCCCTTGGCTACGGGGCTGGTTACGGTACAGCCATATGATAACTGCGTGAAGACTGTGACAGAACAGTGTATGGTACAGCCATATGATTACTACATGAAGACTGTGAATTATGGTGTATGGCACAGCCATATGATTACTGCATGAAGACTGTGACAGTAAGTGTATGGTACAGCCATATTACTGCAAGAAGACTGTGACAGTAAGTATATGGTATAGCCATATTACTGCATGAAGACTGTGACAGTAAGTGTATGGCGCATCCATATTACTGCATGAAGACTGCGACAGTAAGTATATATGATACAGCCATATTACTGCATGAAGACTGTGACAGTAAGTGTATGGTGCATACATATGATTACTGCATGAAGACTGTGACAGAACAGCGTATGGGTACTGCATGAAGACTGGTAAAAACGCTTTGGGACTAAGATTTTGAAGTAAAACGGCCATGGTTATGGAAAAATGGAGAGTATTTGTGTGGTAGACCAGATCCATGAATGAGATTTAGAGCCTAAGGCTACTGATGGTTACAACATGAAGAATGTACAAAGCTTTATTGTGTAATGAAAGGCACATCTTAGTGTTGTGTGTATTTAAAGTTTGCTTGAGTGTTTTATGGCTCAATATTTTATTTGTATCCCGGGTAAACGTTTTGAGTAAAATTTGATTTTTAAAAATCGAAGTGAAGATTACGTGGAGATAAACTTTGCCAACTGTCCTGCAAAGTAAGAAAAATTAAAATATCAGCACAAATATGAAAAATTTAAAAGACTAAAAGTCTCAAAATACTTTTCTCAGCTATGTACACTTCTTTTATATGTATGTATGACATATTTGAGTACATAAAAATGAGCAGTGCATATTATAGAATAAAGCTGAGCAAACAATATAAAAAAAAGCAACTAACAAACATCATAATTACTGAACGATTACTTTTTCTGCAACTATTTAGCTGATAAACAAGAAATAATTAGAGATACTCTGTTATCAAATACAAGTCTTCAGGTTTTTTTAACATATCTTTACCAGAATTTCGGTCGTGTTTGCAGCGAGATTTACGCATTTACTCACATTGCCCGTTGGCACCCCACGAGGAGGTGGACACATAAACTCTTGAGGGGTCACTGCGACCTAAACAACTCTTTGCTTTGCATAATGTTCTATACTACATCTATACAATACTAAGAAGAAAATTTAACACCTCTTTGTTTTACATAATGTTCTATACAATGCTAAGAAGAAAATTTAACACCTCTTTGTTTTACATAATGTTCTATACAATGCTAAGAAGAAAATTTAACACCTCTTTGTTTTACATAATGTTCTATACCAATAAGTTTGCATACCACTGTTCTATTCAATACTAAGTAGAAAGTTATAGGTAACCATTGATTTACATATATTCAAAGATCCACCAAGATCAAAAGGATCATCCATAACTTACGTCACCAATTTGGGGAAGGGAGGGGTCTGGAAAAGATTGAGTTATTGACTTGGGGGAGGGGGTGCACATTATTAGGCGTCAACATGTTCATTAGTTTAGTAACTTTACTGATAAATGGTAATATTTATATCCGAAAATGGACCCACTCAATGAACATCCCACGTGGTAAAATATATTTTTCGATCAATGAAATACATAGATGGTATCTAAAATATTAATATGGCTTATTTTATAGGGTTTCAGTATTTAGCTTACTGGTTTTTATAAATTAACCCCTTTTGGGCTATTTTTAGCCATTACAATTTTGAAAAAGAAATTTGAAAGTATCTAACATGTTTATAAGTGTGCGTGTTCTGTCAGATACATGTATTTCTATCGGAAGAGTGCTCATTCAGCAATCTTAAATTGGTACAATATACTTTAAGAAGATGTTAAATGTTAAAACCGTTTATTATGGAATTTGCAAGACTGGTATGGTCTAGCGAAACCATTCCTTTTGTTAACACTGGACAGCACATTTCTTTAATTAATTTTACTATTTCCTCTTTTATCTATACCAATATTCTAGCTTTAATTATTAAATATTATAATATTGTTAAGATAACGTAGACTTTTGACTATCCGACATAATGTTGCGTAATGACATTCGAGCATTTCCCGATACTGCAAAAGGTTGTAGACCTACTACTGTACCTAAATATTAACTGCCTTACATATAGTAATCAAACACTTTTTTTCAGTATTTCTATTAAAGATTTTTTTCAGTATATTTACAATCATTTATTGTATTTGCGGATTTATCTGCAGTATAATAAGTATAAGTAGTGTTAGAAGGGCGCCGAAATAGAAGGAACGTTGAAATAGTAATCTTGTAAACAATATTCAGCCGCTAGACAAGACATAAGCAATTTACAGCCTAGAACGACCCGTTGAGTAGTAGATTCCCCTTCGTTCGTTTACATTGTTAACGTTTAGATTTAATTAATGTTATTTCATATAAAATATTATAAACACTCCATTCGTCTACTCCAGGTTTGGAACTTCAGTTAAATTTAAGAACCAACTGTGACCAATGTTCCCTCTAAGCTGAGCTCGTGAGCGATCGCTCACACGAATTCAGAGCGTTGCTCATACTATACGTACGATCGCTCACTCCGACGGACGACATCGCTTAAATCGCTGACAAATTTTGGCCTCAAACAAAAATGTCGCTCAGAGACAAGATTTTTTGCTCACTTCATACCACACCTTAGAGGGAACATTGACTGTGACCCTTCCGTGGTTATAAATCTACAACTGGGATAATTCATGAACACATATCGGGAAGTGTACAGGCACACGAGTATAGGACGAAATTCCCACCCCCACGGACTAAACCATCATGGAAAAAAAAACATTAGACATAAGCCCCAGCGGACGAAACCCTTAAAATATTAAGATCGAATTTAAGCCGATATTATTGACACTTCTATGTATACGATCTTGGCCACGGGCTAAGGGAAATGTTTGTCAATATGAGAGATCATGTTTGTCAACACAGTATATCAATAAGCATATTCCTATGTTGTTTTACTTAAATAAAGTATTGGATTTCGACCAATGTGGTTCTTATGTTGTTTATTTTACCTTCTGCTATGAAATGTTTGTCTGGCGCGGGGATTAATAGGGAATCAAAGATATGGTCAGTCTTGAACTTGGGCTAATACTAGGCAGTTTATTGGGGTGTTTTAAAAAAATCACTTAAAAATACGTTTATATATATATATATATATATATATATATATATATATATATATATATTTATATATATATATATATATATATATATATTTACATCCAGGTACTATATATTACATTTTAAAATAAAAATGGGGGCCAAATAATAGATTTTATCTAAAAATAGGGGTTTAGTCTAGTTCAGTGGGGGTTATGTCTGCTGGTGATTTTGTCCGGATGCTATAGGCACACATGTAAGCTCCAAATAATAATGTCAGATGTGTGCATAAATTACTATGAGCTGCTTATACAAATGAACTTTAATTTTTTTTTAAATACTTATGTAACATTGAAGGCAAAAACTGGGATGTTCAGTTGATTGTAAACCATATTGTATCATTTCCATTATGATAATTAAAAGTATTATCAGTTGTACATGTAACATTGAGGTGGACATCGAGAGCAGCAGCAGCAGTGAATGCACAGTGCATCTTGAAGTAACTGAAGTCTACTTCAATATATGTCAGAGTACGCAGGTCGTAACTTTAAACTTAATCTGTAGCATCCAGTTTAGTACCTTTAAATAGTTTCTCATGTATGTGTCGGTCAATGCTGGGATGTCGGTCAAGATTGTTGTCAATGATTGACTAAGTCAGCAAGTGACTCCAAAGTAAGGACGTATATAAAAACAATACAGCTATGATGCTTAGAAGTTTTTAAGTGGCTATTCAGAGTATGCAAAAAAAAGGGATGATGAAACCATGATACAGACAATGATACTAGATGGATGTTCCAGAACTATTCTTAGAAGAGAGAACGACTTGTGAGAACACTACAGACAGAACAGCAATAAATGAAGGAAGTGATCTTACACACTAATAAAACATGAAATGTGTAGTTTAAAGATGGTATACATCGTTAAGAGTTTTACATTTTTCAGAACGATGGCTGGGGGGGGGGGGGGGGCCCCCCCCCCCAAAAATACTGACTCGGGGCACAACAATAGCTAGCTACGGCTTGGCGGATGTAATTGCAAACAGGATAGTCAAACAAAATTTATTGAAGAGCCACATACTGTTATATAGTCAAACAAAATTTATTGAAGAGCCACATACTGTTGTATAGTCAAACAAAAGATTCACATACTGTTATATAATATTTGAGGGCAATTGTAAAAAAAAACTCGTTTTATATACAAATCAAATTAGATTTCAATTATTACAATTAGCGGGCGGAAGTTATATTTGAGAGGGGGTGAAGATTTTATATTTATACTTTTTTTTGTGTAGGCCCTATATAAGTTTGTATTTTTAGGGGGGGGGGACCGTTGCAGGTCAAAGTAAGCAGGGGGCACCAATACATTTTCTTAATTGTTTCCTCTTTTTTAAGCGGGGGGGGCACTCCATACCTATCGGGGGGGTGGCACGGCCCCAGTGCCCGCCCCTTAGCTACGGGGCTGGGGGGGAGAAATTGACGTAATTTTACTAGGGGAGGGGGGTTGACCGAAAGTTTGACAGTTATTGACAAGGGGGATGGGGTGCTGAAATTTGTTGACGTAATTTATGGACGAGACCAAAGACTGTCTGGCTTCCAATAACTTAAAATGATCAAAAAACTAAATGCTTACTGCACTGGGGACTCAAAGTGTGAATTGCGATACACCAACCAGTTTTAGTTGGGTAATTTGAAAGTTTAAATGTATAACTGATGTATCAAGAACCTATATGAGCATAATATTAAATGTAAAGATGTAAATATTTTGATCTATATTAAATTAATGACAACTTTTATTTTCTTTTTCGTACTTTATTCTGTACATGCATGTGGGTCGAGATAACAAAACAGACTACTTGCAGCTAATTTCCTTTTTAGTAGATTTTTACTAATACCGCAGCAAATATTTAGCAAATGGTGTCCGAACAGGCCCGTAGCCAGAGGGGAGCTAGGGGGGGGGGGGCTGAGCCCCCCCCCCGTGCATGATTTGAGCTTTTTGACAAAATTTTAATAATAACGGCTATAAAACATCAATCATTTTGTTCAAGAAATCAATAATAATAAAAACTTAAAAGTGTATATTTTGGCAATCATTCAGGCTATTTGACTTACATATATAGCTTATCTAATTTTTGGGCATAAAAAATTGAATCTTATTGAAGTTCACTTCTGGGTATTTTGGGCAGCATAGGCATTTGGGGCTTCAATAGCCGTGTGTGAGAACAGTTTCTCAACCCTCACAAGAATGCTCACCCCATATCGCAGATCAATGTTACAAAAGCGTCTAAACAATCTTTTCCTGCTTGCATTTGAAAAAGATTTAAAAGACAATCTGAATGCTGAAGCATTTTTAGGTAAATTCAGTGCTAAACCACGACGTTTGCAAATTTGAAACGTATTATAATATAAGTTCGCAACCAGTGCCGACGAGTGGGAGGGGGGCAGGGGGCCAATGCCCAGGGACCCGGACTGAGCTGGCCAATCAACTTTTTTTAAAATATTAATATCAGCACGGGGGCCCGTGTCACCCCTGCACAGGGTCCCGAAATTTCTGTCGATGGGCAGAAGCGTATTTACCAAAACTGTGGCCCTAGGCGCACGACCAATGTGGGGCCCCCTCGCCTATAAGGCATTTAAAAATGATCAGAATACAACAATAGTCAGAACACTCATGTATTATTTAACATGCATACTACATAGTTATGCATACTAGCTAGAACTTACAATTGTCAGTTTATTACAGTTATATAACTTTTTTCCTGCTCTTCAATTTCGCGAACGTGTCAATGTGCGCATTGAAATCGTATTCTAATGTCTTCTTTGATTCAATGCATAAAATAGACAAATCTCCCAGCCTACATTGGCTGATGGAATTCCGCAAGTAATGCTTGATCCTTTTCAACACAGAAAATGACCGTTCTCCAGTTGCGTTTGATATAGGGATGGTGAGAAAGATTCTTAGAAGGGTTTCCACATTGGGAAGTGTACATTGTAGTCCACCCACTGCTATAAGCTGGTACATCTCTACCGCAGATTAAGCGCCTTCTTCTATAGCGAAATGCAAAAACTGTTTGATTTCATCGGCAGTGGTATCAGAATTAACATCGTCTTTGTATTCTTCGATCAAGGCCGAGATCTTTGTGTTCAAGTCATCTACATTGTCCTTGAAAAATAGACTGAACAAATCATGTATACCTTTGTATGCTTCGATTCTGTGATCAAGTTCCGTGATCAATTTATCACAAATGGCGTGTACTGTGTTAACAATAAAATTATCACGACCAGTTAAAATAACTTCCGGTTCATTGCTTTCATCAGAAAACGGTTTTCGCTTCTTCTTGCGGCTCACTTCATCTTGATATTTACAGTCTTTGAGATCCTCGTTCATAAGCAATGCTGCTCGCTCTTCAATACGAGTGAAATCGTTTCGGACTTCGTTGTTAATAAATAGCTTCAGTGATTCTAGAAGATTTACACCAGCATCAAGATATAAATTTGAATTTTGCAGGGATTTGCTGGTTGCATTCATCCGCTGTAAAATTGTATCCCAAAGAACAGTCATCAATGCAGTTTCAAAAAGATCCATTTTATTAGCAAGAGCGTTAGCCTCATTTCTTACAGCTGCCTTCTGATCACGATCTTCGGCTGCTTGAAGAAGAGCTTCCTGAATACCAATGTAGTTCTGATGCAATGCAAGCACTGCATCCGCTCTAGCTGACCATCTTGTGTCCGAAACTTTCTTTATGGTGCATCCATTTTTGACTAGATGACTTTTAAGGATGTTCCACCTGTGTGTGGATGCTGAGAACCAAACATAAACATGTTGAATAAAGTCAAAGTATGAAACTGCTGAAAGCGACGATTCTGCAGCCGCATTACCAACTAGATTCAAGCTATGGCTGGAGCAGGGAATGTAAACTGCATTGGGACTGTGTGCCTTGATTCGAGCCTGCAAGCCCGACTATCTGCCAGACATGTTAGAAGCATTGTCGTAGCTCTGTCCCCTGCATTTTTGTGATATCTAATCCCCAGTTCTTCAAAACGTCTAGTATCACTTGCTCCAGATTTTGAGCGTTATGAGCATAGATGTCAAACAAAATTTAAAAATCGTTCTTTAATTTCACCATCAATGAAAACCTATCTGAGTATCACAGTTAGCTGGTCCACGTGGCTAACATCAGGTGTTGAATCAACAATCAAAGAGAAATATATCGATTTCTTTACTTCTGATATAAACTGATCTCTGACAGCATTGCCCATTATTTTAATAAATTCGTTACAAGTAGCATGTGACAAATAACTGACAGAACCACTTCCCTTGTTACCGTACCGTGCAATATGATTTGCTAAGAAAGGGTCAAATTTTGACAAGTAATTCAAGCAACTGGTAAAATTACCGTCATTGTTGGCATGACCACGAAAGGCCAAGCCTACAGAGGAAAGAAACTGTACAGTTGTTACAATCCTTCGTAGAACTTCTCTCCAGTATTGCCTTTCATCATCTAACTGTTTGGCCATCTGTTCGTCAATACGCCCTTTTGCGTTCAAGCGTTTAGCAAAAGTGCACATTGCTTGAACGTGGCCATACGAATTCTCATGTTCAAAAATTTTGGCGGCAATATTTTTCCAATCAGAACACCCGTTTGTTGAAAATTGACTAGCTTTATTTGGAAACAGTTTGCATACATAAAACAATACACGCTTCCACTAGTTTCACTGAACACTAACCATTCACGTCTTTCTTTTTGGCCATTCGCCTTGGTTAAGTAAAAGTTTATGTTCAGACAATTGACGAAAATATTTTCTGCCACGATCTGTCATCAACATGCTAGCGCGTGAAAGGTCGCCAACATTTTTTGGTTTGAAATCCAAAACATAATTACGCATGGTTTCTGTCAAATTCGCTGGCCACAGAGCAATATCTGTCAAAATGTCACCACAGTTGTTATCATCAACAGTTTCACTACTCACGACCTCCGGTATAGGACCTTCAGCCGGCTGTTCAGGTTCTGGCAAGTCTGTTGGCTCGGGCTCAAAATCCATACTGGCTGTTGCCGAGACGACTGGACTTGGATCATTAGCTGTTATTTCTGTTTGAGTAGTTTCTGATGGTGGGATGATCGTAGTGTTGTTTTAGTCCCAGGTCATATTTTAGTTTCAGTTTTTATTTCGTTTTTTCTGTAATAATTTAAGTTTTCGTCTAGTTTTAGTCTTATTTCTTATTTTAGTTTTAGTTTTAGTTCTCGTTGACGAAAAGTCATCATTTTCGTTAACGAAGGTTTTAGTTTTAGTTTTCGTGAACGAAAGCAATACTATATTTTAGTTTCAGTTTTTATTTCGTTTTTTCTGTAATAATTTCAGTTTTCGTCTAGTTTTAGTCTTGCTGCTAATTTTAGTTTTAGTTTTAGTTCTCGTTGACGAAAAGTCAACATTTTCGTCAACGAAGGTTTTAGTTTTAGTTTTCGTCAACGAAAACAACACTGATGATCGGTCGTTTCGCTAAAAATGTCAACAAGGCCCCTTCGTTTTTCGCATCTTCTGTTTTTCTTTTCTTTTGGATATCACGCTTTTTTGCACCTGAGGGATATTGTCTCATAGACATAGTTTTTTTAATGAAACGATTGTGTCGCAATCAGCTACAACAGTAAAGAAAAAATGATCAATGATCATTTATCCACACAAAGCGTAGTGGGTAGCAAGGACAAAATTATCAAAATAGTGTAATAAACTGGCAATTAACAATTAGTTATTGCAATTTGCAAAAAAAATAAAATTTGAATTAGAATTATTAATTAAAATCTGTGACGTGCGGTGCGTTACTTGTCACTTCGAACACTAGCGCCAACTTTATTTATTAATACGTCACAGCAAGCAAGACACAGTCAACCACGTTCGACAACTCGCATTGTTTACCAGTCTGAAAGACTATATATTTGTGGAATTCCCAAAACCCTCACAGCAACCGGATTTTTTATTGTTTATTTCTTTTATAAAACCAGGTTTCTGGGGCCCCTTAATAATCTGGGGCCCTAGGCGCGCGCCTAGTGCGCCTAGGCATAAATTCGCCACTGTCGATGGACCTGTTCGCAACCTTGTATTAGTTTTATATATTGATATCTTCTGAGGACAACTAGCAACTTAAATAATTTAATAAAATAACATTGACTTCTGATTTCATTTTTATACATATGTAAAATAAAATAATAGTACAAACTCCGTGATTTCTGAGTGATGTTATTTAAGTTGCAAATTTACTTTTTAGCAGAATTAATTTTATTTTAAATTGAATAATTGCGACTGTTGTTGTTGATAGATCTGTTCTTTGTTTTCAATATTTTATAAGAAATATCACACAAATAGCCAAGCTATATTCGTGCATCTTTGTCGTTCTTCCCGGGTTGTACGTTAAACAAACAGTATACTAATATAAATCAGGTATCTATTATGTAATAGTTGTGTAGCAGAACAAATGGTCAATATATTTATAACAGGAATCAGAAATTGCTCAGCCTCAATAAATTTTTATCATTAAAACTCTTTACTATTTAAATTATTAAAAAAAAAACTGCAACATGCCATGCATTATTGAAACGTAGTTAAAATTATATATTTCTAATTAATAGATAAACAATCGGTACTAAAATGCACTATTCCAGATATGCAGTGGCGTAACTAGACCAAACTTTCAGGGGGGGGGGCAAAAAAAATCACTTGTATTAAACATCATGAGATACAACTTACTTACATTACAAGCATTCGTACGAAAACAAAATAAGGTTATTCTCAATAATGTCCAAACGGTCCAAAAATATTTATTAAGATTAAAAAATGTTTTATCTAAAAATATTTCACAGAACAAAGTCAAATTTTCTTTTAGATTTAGCCAGTTGATCAAGAACTTTTTTCTTTCAATTTGCATCATCGCTAGTCCACTCAGCCGTTTTCCACACATAGTGTTCCTAAGATAGCTTTTTATTCGTCTCAGACAACTGGATGACCGTTCTGCTGTCTGCAGATGCTGTAGTGACCGGTAGTATTGCAAGAATCTTTATCGACACATAGATGTTAGGATAAAATATCCTCTGCATGGAATTGATTGCTGTTAGTGTCTACTGCATTACTTGGAATGTCTTTTCCTTCGTTTCTTTCCCGAAGCCATTTTGTCTTCCAACTAACAAACTCGTCTTTCATATCATTTTCTGAGATGTCTTGCTTATAGAATCCTATTGCCTCAGATATGTCTCCATATTTTGCGTTGTAGATTGCGTTGGCACAAGCAGTTGTATTTTACATGAAATTTTCATATGTTCATTGAAACGGTCAGTAAGTTGCCTAATAATTGTATCTAAATATGGTGTATATATACTTTGGCGGTAAAATTTTTCTGGGTCATTAGTTTCATAATTTGATCGCAATGTTTGACGGCCAACGGTTCTAAGAATCTTAAGTTATTCTCCTAGAAGATTTTACAAAAATATTATTCTATATTTTGAGCCAAATCAAAAGTAAAAATTACTTTTCTACTGTAGTGAATTTTTGAAAATCCCTATACATTTTTTTAGTTCCAGTTTCTTTGCATTCCACTTGGAAACATTGATTGTAAGTACACTACATGAACTGGTTTAATTGATTTGAACTTCGGGCTATATCAAACGGCCTTCACTTCTTCATCAATTCCCAGCCAGTTGTAGTGAGTCGTCTTATCCTGGAATTAAGAAAACTAGGTTACGAATTGTATTGACTATTTCGAGACGAACGTGAATGGTTACATCCCAGTCAAAGTCCTAGTCGTCGAATTTATTTATTGCTTAAATGGCTGTACCTATTTGGACATCTCTACAAAAATTTGTTTCTTACATATTATGTTTCATTATTATGAATTACTTATAGCTAGGACTCAGTCTGTGCTAGGTTTTTCTCACACATCCAATACACTTTTTTGAAAAGAACTATTTGAAATGCTCCCCCTCTAGCCTTGTGAAATATGGTATCACCACTCGTGTCGAAATACTAGTGATTGAGCCAAGCTGTTTGGGACGGTTCACTTTCGTAGAAATAGGGATGCTAGGTTTACGTTCACACTATTAACTGGACCGTACCAGCGGTAACGAGAGGTGAATTCACATTGATCAGATCCGGCTGACTACCTGTACACTTGGTTTTATATCTTACTAAAGATTTGCAGCAAAATGCCCGTAAGTAAAAATTGCTTTAGTTAGTTGTTGTTTTATTTTTTTAATATACTGAATATGTTGCTGCGAATAACGGTTGCTATGTGTGTTCTAAATTTAGCCGCGTAAACAGAAATTATGCGTGAGATATAAACAGAAACATTCATAATCAAAGTACATGTATGTGGTTTCATTTTCTTAAAAACATTATTGTGATATTCATTTTTCACTCTTTTTTTTTGGTTTAAAAAGTAAAGTAAAAAAAAAAAAACACACTCACAAACTATCATGACTGGGCGTGGCAGTATTAACACTAAGTTTAGGCCGGGGGAAGTGAGCAATGTTGTTTTGATGCATGAACTCCCCCCCCCACCTGATCCCCGCGGTACTGGTTTGTCTTCACGGCCCTACTGAGGCCCATCATATTGTTGGGGTCCAGGAAGCCCACTAAGACTGTAGTGAGGGTCAGTGCTCGATTTAAGAAAAAACCAGTGCCGGGGGGTGAAAAAAAATTTCTGCAGAGCCGGGGGAAATGTCTATGGTTTCATCCCCGGCAGGGATATATTAGCTAAACCAGAGCCGGGGATGACAGTTCTCAGTGCCGGGGTATCCCCGGCGTATCCCCGGCATCCCCGGCGGTAAATCGAGCCCTGGTGTTTCGTTTGTTGTAAAATGTTTATTTAATTCATTTATTATCAAACTAGCTGACGAGTGAGAAATACTTCTTCACTGTTTGTTTCTTCATGTTAAAAAAAATCAATAACTATTACTAAGGTTGAGTGTACAATTTTATTTATTTTTGTAACCTGTATAGGAATAAGGATGTTAAATATTCTATGTTACTGACAGAACATTTACCGTATTGTGTGAGGGTAGGCTAACTCTTTTGTCTTATTGTGCTATGTGTATCAATATTTGGGTGCTTCACTAGTAGGGAAATAACAGAAATGGCGCCATTTTTTTAAAGTCATTAATAGAGGAATTTTTTTACACTGGTTGGTTTGGCTAGATTCATTAAGCAAAGAGCTCTCGAGTTATTAAAATAAAATAAAATTATCACGGGGAAGCTCACTAAGTTCAATAAATAGCTGCTAGCCGCTCAATGGGCCACATGCGTCCGCAATGCACCATTAGATACGAGTGAAATCTTCTGCCAAAAAATATAAATAAACTTTTGCAAAGTATGAATCAGAAAATGTGTGCAGAGTGCAGTAGTCATGCACCAGTTTAGTACAAACCCACCATCGATCTGTGCTGTAGTTCTGCATCAGTTTAGCACCATCCCACCATCGACCTGTGCTGTAGTCATGTGCCAGTTTAGTACCATCCCACCATCGACCTGTGCTGTAGTCATGTACCAGTTTAGCACCATCCCACCATGATCACATTGACCTGTGCTGTTGTTCTGCATCAGTTTAGCACCATCCCACCATCGACCTGTGCTGTAGTCATGTACCAGTTTAGCACCATCCCACCATCGACCTGGTCTCTTCTCCCACCTGGTTTACCTGGCTCTCCAGAAACATTTTCTGTAAACTTGAAAGAGCACTTTGAAAATAACTTACGACTCACTCGAGCTTGGTACTAACTGATGGACTCCAATGTAAACATTTACGGGAAAATGTCTTTAATTGTTATGTGTCAAACTTATCAGATTCAGTTTATGGCTTCCCTTGATTTTTTTTTTCATTTTACCCTATTTATACGAATTTAGTCTTGTATATTTGAAAGTCTATCAACATTCTAAGTTGTATCATGACGTTGACATTTGGAAGCATCATACTACTTTTAAACTGAGATGTGCTTAATCCAACAGTAAAATATATTTAAATACAAGGTTTTGAGATGGTCCAATTAATGCTTTATAATAATAAGCATGCTGCATTGATTCTAGCTGTAATTTATTCTAATCTTTTTTTTTATAATGTGTTGACATTTTCCTACATTCTGCAAGGCATGTTTATAACATTATTTCTCCTTGACAAATAATAAGCATGAACAAGGCCGTTGAATCTTATATTGACTGACAAATGTTACAATGTATGTTTGTTTGCATGTAACTTTATTTCTCCATGACAAATAATAAGCATGAACTCGGCCATTGATTCCGATATTAACTGACAAATGTTACTTTGTATGTTTATCTGTCTTCCCTCCTTTTATCGCGGTTTATTTGTTGCAGGATTCTTTATTTATAAATAGATTATTTTCGTAGTTAGGGCATAAAAACATATTAACGACATTTTTAATACTGTTTTTAAGTAAATTAGAGCTCTCTAGACATTAAAAACATTTTTTATTTCCATTGTGCTCATATTGCTTAATGTATTTAAGTTGTTTAATAAGAGGGGAAACGGACATATTTGACTTTAATAAGATTTAATATATAATACGGAAAAATATTTAAATTATATGAATCTCATAAAAATCCCCAGTAAATCAAAAGCTTCAGTACAGTCTGCAGGCAGCAGCAATATTACACACACTCCCCTTTCCCACAGATTTTGGTAACCAACTTGCATTGTTAAGTTCACTATTCAAGCTCTTTGATTCTTATCGAACTGAATGTCACTGGTAGATGTCAAATAGAATGTGTTTATCAGCAATCACATAATACTACCAATTTTAATCACGTGATTTTAAATACTTTTGCTTACCTATTCAATATAGATCAATACATTCAGTTAACTCGCGACATTTTTCTCTTATGTCTAGACATTTGAAAGGGGGGGGGGGCGATGACATATTACTCCTTGTTGTCGATTGTTTTGTAGTTTTGACCCAAGCTACAAAGCTATCTTTTTTTTTAAAAATCTAAATATTCTGGCTATGTACCACATTAATTAATATGAAATTGTCTTTTTTTCTCGACTGATTTGAAAATCACTTAAAAATATAACAAGGATAAAAGCAACAACCCTTTTTATAGTTGCGAACAATTTTAACAAAACAATTTTTTGATTAGTTTCAAGTTTAATTAGGTCGACTGAATGTTGAGAAATAGACATTAAGACCAAGGGAGTCTTTGTGTTTAAACCTTTTTTTTTTAAATCAGATTTAGTTGGAAATATGTGTTTACATATGACAATAGTGATGCATGAATTTGGGGTAGGCTCGACCAGGGCCGAATTCACAGATAGGCTGACTAGGCGGCGAAATAAGGGGCCCCAAAATGTTGAGTATTTTACAAAAAATAAAAACTTAGCAATATTTTTTTTATTTTTCCAACTGGGCGTCAAATTTTTGTTGGCATGGGGCCCCAAAAATTGTAAATCCGGCTCTGGGCTTGACAAACATCGTACTTGCTTAGTCAGCATTATCATTCACTAGAGGCTCTCAAAATGTGGCACCAGTTGGTCGCGAGTAGTAAAAATTGCTAAATCGAGAATTGAAATTAATTTCAGCTTCTCTTACTTTCAACATTTTTTTTTTATTATTACTTTACGGACGGGTTCATGAAAACCGAAAATATTTTATCGTGGGTCGCGAATAGCAGCCTTTTTTTTTTTTAGAACCACTGTTCTAAACTGTATACAAATTAGCGTGGTGAGCTGTCACCGATGATTCATATGTTCAACGAGCCACAGTTTGTTTACAATTATGTTTTGCACTTCAGCAGACAGCGTCCAAACGTCACGTTGTGGCGACAGTGTGCTAAAAATTGTGTTCCCCTGATGGGGAAAAAAAAACACCTAAATGACGTATTGGTGTGTAAGATGACAAAATATGTCTGTAGTTAAACATTAACATTCCATAGCTGTCGTCCTCGCCCCCCCCCACCCCCCAATCTTCTTTAAACCTTCTGTTTGATTGATTTATTTTAGAATTACCCAAATCAAAATAAAAGATTTGTTAATGAATAGTTTTACCTTTTTTAAAAAAAAACGTATTTTAGAAAATCAAATTTGCCTACAATATGCTTTCCTATATCACACACAGCACAATATTTTTTTTTTTTGTTTACCTCCACTAAAACTACTAACTAAAACGAAATGGGCAGACTCATTCATTCAGTAGGTACATCATTGACTCTCAAAGGGTGGGTCGCGAGCCACCAGCGTGATCCTCGGTTGGTCGCGAGCTTGTTTGAAGTGGGTCGCCGAAACGTTTAATAATTTCTTAATTCACAATACACACAATACACACAATTAATTTAGGCCTGTCTTATTTGTATCCCTTTTTTTTTTCTTTCTTTATTGGTGGTTCGCATATAGGCTACCGAACAGATCTCTTAGTGGGTCGCGAATTGCAATAGTTTGAGATCTGCTTAGTGAGGTCGACACATTTTACAGTTAGGTATCCATACCCACTCACCATAATGATATCTACAGGGGCGGTGTGACGTCAGAACAACATTGTGTGACCCTGGAAGAGGTTGTGCGTTGGGAACCTACCAATGATAATAGTTTTATGACGATTCATCTGAATATATTAACGGAAACATCTGAACTATCTTGCGTCTAAAGGTCGACATAGTCATCAGACATAATAATCGGAGTTTCAGAGACGACATAGTCATCAGAGTTTCAGAGACGACATAATAATCGGAGTTTCAGAGACGACATAGTAATCGGAGTTTCAGAGACGATATAGTAATCGGAGTATCAGAGCGACATAGTAATATGAGTTTCAGAGACGACATAGTAATCGGAGTTTCAGACGACATAGTAATACGACAAAATTGTAGGCTACTTATTGTACGATTTTCTCCTCAGATACAATGGATCTCATTTTATCGTGTCATTAAATATATTCAGCTTTTTATTTTATAATCTAAATACCGAAATCGAGCATTTTAATTGGAAACGATAACTTATAAGAGAACCGGTAATTATATTGGATTCGGTAAAACATTTGACATCGTTCTATCACAGAATGATATTAAGGCTTGTACTCACTGGCTTTCGTTACGGACAATGCGACCCCCACCCCCGGAACTTTAGTTGGAATGAATAGTTTATGAGCCCCCCCCCCCTCAAATAAGTTTTCTGCGATGCCACTGCATATGTGGCAGATTGGCATATTATCTATAAAACATTTTTTTTAATGTTTCTAAGAAATTTTTTTTTTACAAATCAAATACAAAATGATTCGTGAATTCAGCAAATGAAAAATGAAAAAAACTTCAAGATATCAGTTATTATGATGCCGGGAAATGAGACAACATCAGCTACAGCTTTTAAAAAAATTCAATTATAATGTATGAAGCAAAAAAAAAGATTTACAGATCCTACAAGAACACGCCTATGTTAAGACCGGAAGTGACTAAGCCAATAACAGATTGTAGCATGGGCCAATGACCTACATTGAGTTTGGGTGGAAAGCCGTGGATTTATTTGAAAGGTTCACATAATTATAATCGTTGTTTTAAAGATTTTAATATAAAGAAAATTTAGACTAACCACATTGCCAAGTCCTGTTAGTACAATAGAGAGGTGTTTATCTTTGAGTCTTAAACTTACTCTAAGTCGTAAATGAAGGTTTCGAGTGTTCCGTTTCTATTCATAACAATGGAAGCCCTACTGGGGTCTTAAATAACTGGCATCAGTTGGACCCGAACTCATAACCTAAGTTTTTAGAGGGGAAGGGGGTCTAGACAGGATTTTAGACCCCTTTAAAAAAAGGCAAATGTTGGGGGCCTTGAAGTCTCATTATAATAAGCACCGTGAATTATATCAAACAAGACGCTGGTGGAGTGGTTCTAGTCAGTGCCGCCGAGAGGGGGGCAAATACCCAGGGGCCCGGCGAGTTTTAGGGGCCCAGACTGAGCTGGCCAATCAGCTTTTGAAAATAGTATTATCAGCACGGGGGGGCTCATGACAGCCCTGCCCAGGGGCCCGAAATTTCTGTCGGTGGGCCTGGTTCTAGTTTATATCTAGCCCAGAAGACTTTTACAACAGAAATGTCTAAAAACAAGCAATTTAAGTCTTTTCCGTTTCGGACAAAGGACATTTTAGAGCATTTTCGTGTACGCAGTGGCTACGGTTACGCCGGACGAAATCCGTATTTTTTTTTCCGGGTTACAGCCATAGATAATTAGATATTGCTCCACGCGTATGGATGTTGATAAATAGAGAGGGAAGTAATCATTTTGAATAACTGTTACAAAAATAAAAAATAATTACGCCCCTTTGATTAGCTTTTATTATTTATATTTAAAATATAAGCAAAAACGGTACATAAGAAACTCTTATATTTTGGCCCTGAGAGGTCAGATCGCGAAATGGACTTTTGATGTACACTTGGCAGGCCAAGACATACAAAATGATATATACATCATGGGTCTAGGACTTATGGTTGTTGAGATCAAGGGTGATGACGGACAGACAGACAGACAAAACGGGGACAATAGAGCATTTTTTTCGAAAATGCTCTAAAAAATGGAAGTTCAGCCAAGTCAATATAATTTTCAAATAGCAGAATGATGTATTGACAACGTATGCCCCATATTACATTCTTGTGACTTGTCGTAGATTAATGAGGTTATGATGATGCCATCACCCATTCAGACCAAGTATTTTCCTCTTCAACCCGCGCCTAGTCCAGTCAATATGCACTTCAATCCCCACTATCAGCCCCACCTCGATGGGAGGAGAGGCAACTCGAGCACAAGTCTGGCAAGGGGGGGGGGAGATAAAACGAAACCGTCAGAGGCCCAGGGCGTTGGGGTCTCTCTCTCTCTCTCTCTCTCTCTCTCTCTCCTAACAAGGCTCATCTAATCATTGTAAGAGTGATAAACATTTGTGACACAGGCATTGATCTGTTGTGTTAGAAGACTAGCGATAAACGTGTAGAGCTAATAATACAAACATCATGGACTATCAGGCCTAATGTAGCGGAAAGTATGATCAGATTTTGTCAAGGAGGTTGGATTTTGTCAAAGCACGGCCATCTAAATAATTCAAGATGGCCGTGGTCGAAGCCGGAGCTCTGTAAATAATATTTCTATGTCCCACCTATTACAAAAGAAAACTGTAAATTATTTTGTTATCGCTAATTATATTTTAAGTATGGCGGTCGGATAATTTCGAGAGTAGGCCTATATTATATATTTGTTCATGAAAGGTTTTTATTAAGATTACTGAAAATGATCAAAATTTTACCTACACTCATTTTTTTTTTTTTAACATTTATACTTAAATATGGGTTCAACAGTTCACAGACTTCCATCGGCCATGCACATTTGTCGGCGCTAGGTAAAAATGTTATCAATACCGCCGATTAAAAGTCATGGGCTATTAATAATATCCGACCAATGGGGCCCCTCAGACACTTTTTATATTCAACATCATTTTATCCCGGGGCCGTCGACAAGTTCTTAGATCGTCCTTCCTTCTGGCTTCACACTGTGAATTTCTCGCTTAAAGCATTTTTTTTAATATATAAACAAATATTGAGTGTCAATGTTGCTCAGAAAAATAAAATGTACTTTAAATTAACATTAGATTGAACTTTAAAAGTTACGTCAAAATGACGGAGGGGGGGGGAGGACTTCATAAGAACGGCTGTGCTATAAGTATGTTTAGGTTTTTTTTTTCTCTTGAATTACATGTATTCGTTTTCAATGTGTTATTTCGCTTCTTTTCATAGTTAAGGGAAACTTTTAAACACTGCGTGTAACCTTGTGTAAGACGTAGATAGTAATTAGCATAGAATTAGTATTAAGTATTAACTATGGGGAGAGATGGGGCTAAAAAAAACCAATCTAAAAAGCAATGAACCGTGCAACCAGAGCACGTGACTTTATCCACAGGCTAACCAGGAATGAGGTGAAATGTGTGGGCTGCAATAATAAAGTGGAAGAAAGCTTGTCCAACAAGTTGTGTGTGTTTAATACAGCTGTGTAAATAGAGAAAAAAATACTCATCAGATCAATAGACTGTGCTACCCGTAGATATAAAGTGTTATCATAATGTGTGTAGTGTGTGTGTGTGGGGGGAGGGGTAAAGAGAAATATGTTTATTCTATTTATAAAGCTGCTGTGCTAAAGATTAGGTCTAGCAGCCGCTAGAATAAATAATGTTTTTGGAATGTAATAATTTAGATAGATGTCTTTTTAGTTTGTTTTTTTTAATTTGTTGGATTTTTAGATGATAAATAATCATATATGTGATAGTTAGAATATTATTGGAAAATAGATTAATTGTAAATATTTTCATTAAAATAGACCAGGGCTACACATCAGGTTGATGAGAGCTATTCTGTAATATTTATTGAGTATAAAATACTTAACGAGCATCAACATTGAAAATTGAGGGCCAAAGGTAGTTAAAATACTGGCTATTTTTGAAGCTGCATTAAACTCATTGAAGAGCTACATAAGAATTTAAGAGCCTCTTTCGGCTAACACTGATGTATGATTAATGAAACAAGTAGATTCAGTAATAGGCCCATATAGTTTATAACCAGATAAAAGGCAAATAAATAACTAATACATAGTTAGATGATGGAAAGATTCTGTACCTAGAGTACTTATAACTTATATTTTACCGACAAAGTGATCAGATAAAAACAGCAAAAGACTTTTACAACTGATGTGTTCGATAGAAATCTTTGTTTACGAAATGTCCTGTGACGGATTAGGGTTGAGGTTAAGGCCTCGGACGCAGAAAATTAATGTTGCGCCTCCTTAATAAAGAGACAAAAAAAATTATGATGCCAGTGTAAAAGTTGGTATTTTACTAGGTCTTTGAGAAGTCATGGGCGCGAGCCTCTTTGTGTGTGTCCATGTACGTGTCTGATTGTCGCTGATCAGATCGTAACACAAATAAAATTATACCTATGGACAGTGTTGTGTAAACTCACCCAAAAATGGTCTGATACAAACTCAGAAAAGAGTTTAACTCAAACTCAATTCATTTTTTCCAAATGAGTTTTTAACTCAAACTCAGTGAACAAAACGAGTTAAACTCAAACTCATTTTATTGAAACATTATTTCTAAAATGTAATTTTAATGTCAGTGTGAAAAAAAAAACATGTTCATCAAAAAACTATTGAAAACAAGCAACACTTGAAGTGGACTGTGTTTCCATTCCTGATCCAACTGATTGGGGGCCGTCCATAAAGTACGTCACGCTCCAGGGGGGGGGGGAGGTAGGGGGGAAGGGGGTATAAGAAAGTGTGACAGTTTGTGACAGGGGGGAGGGGGAGGTCATGCCAAGTGTTACGTCACATTTTTATGTATTTTTAATTTTATTTCTAATTTAATTTTTTTTTAGTAAAACTTAATAGTTTTAAAAATAAGTTTCAAAAAAATTGTGAAACACTTGAATTAGTTTTATGTCAAAATAGCATGAAATGCATATCTTTTCAAAGTGTTGTTCACAATTCCTCATGCTAGTTAGGACCGCTAATAAACTGTTGCAAAGCCTTGTTTTATCAGTAGCCTTACGGAAGTGTTATTATTTCTTTGTTGTCTGCTGCATAATTATATCACTGATAAAGAAAATTGGAATTTATATTATAATACAAAAAATTACCGTAATTGAAGTTGCAATCCATCACTTCGTTAAAATAATATTGATGCCTTATTCCTTGCAACCAGTGCACCAGGAAGAAGTGCTTATAATCGCGTGGAACATCGAATGGCTCCATTTAGCAGCGAACTGTCTTGTCTCATATTGCCAAATGAACATTATGGCATTCACTTTGATTCGCATCGCAGAACAATAAATGAGGATTTGGAAAGAACAAACTTCAAGTTTGCAGGTGAAACTTTAGCTGAAATCTGGTCACATGTGATTGTTGACCAATTTCCAACAGTTGCAGAATATATCAACCCTGAGAAATCTAAATTGGATGCAGCAGGACTGATGTCGAAGGATAAGAAAGGTTTGACCATCATGTTCTCACGTGCCAATACTTCACTCAAATTGTGAAATGTCAGGACATAAAATGTTGCGACAAAGTACGGAGCTCATTTTTCAACATTTTTCAACTCAGATAAAACGCATTCGTCCTTTGAGAATCGCTGCTAGAAGGCAAAGAGAACTCATGGCAATTATTGGCAGAATGGAAAATGCATATTCAGAGGATGTTGAGTGGCTAGATGAGGATGAAGTTGATCTGTCTGCAACTATCCTTCCAGGAAACGATGATGCGGAAAGATTTATGTCAGTCTTAACTATGGATGAACACTTCAACATGGATGGATGATGTCTAGTGAATATTTTTTTAATTAAACATAATTCACAGGCCCACTATTCAATATAGCACCAGAGCTGCTCACATAATTTGTCAATCTAGTCCTTTTTTTAGTCACATTGTTTTGTTTCCATTTTTATTATTTAATCACTGGTTGAGGTCAAGTTTCGCTAATCTTCTTCTAATCCTGTGTCAATAGAATGCATAATCGGAAGATTATCTCAAAGTTCACCTCACCCATTGTAAATGAATAGGTAGCAGCTAAATAGTAGTAAAGTTCCCTTAACCCTAATGGGCCATCGGGGCAGATGAAGTGTAGAATTCATCTGTTTCTATAACCTCGGCATATGAAGGGGTTGTGTGGTTAGCACAACGCCCAGCCGCCTTTACGTCAAAAAGATACTTAATGTCAGGTACCCATTTAAAGCTGGGTGGACTTGGGGACTTGGGGACCTGAAAAAATCGCCATGTTCTCACTGAGATTCGACAGTCGAGCGCTGTACACCGCACGACCACCCGTCCACCAAGCAGCTAAATGATGTTTATTATATAATTGTCAATCTAATTTTTGCAATTTTTTTTCAAATTCAATTGATTGAGTTACTGTTTCAAAGAATAACTGATACAACTATTGACAATTAGTTATTCTACTATTAAACTCATTTAATAATCTGATAGTTCTTTTAATATTTATATTTTAAGGTAGTTTAATAGTGAAGTGCGATTTAAGTTTTCGATTAAATTTTAATTAGTTCTTAAAAAATTTTTTTCGAAAGTGTGACGTACTTTAGGGGGGGGGGGTCCCGAGATTTGTGACACTTTGTGACGGGGGGAGGGGGGGTCAAAAATCGTCAAAAATAGCGTGACGTACTTTATGGACAGCCCCTTGAATAAACACATTTCTTATCAAGTCTCTATCTCTTGGTGGAACCCAACGTAGTTTATATTGTGGATGTGAAACCGCTGCCAAAATTGCACTTTTCATTTGAGGTATACTTAACTCTAAAAAGTCACCAAATCTTTTTTGAACTCCATTGAGAATGGCTGAAACCAATGGTTGACAATAAACAAGATTCTTGTTTTGAATTTTACAAAGCGAATGACGAAGCTGTATAGTCCTAGGAATCAACATACCCAAATAGCAATCATTCTGGCCTTGCAGTGTGTCAAGAATAGAAGCCAAAGGTTGAAAAACACATTTAAATTCATTTAAAAAATTAATGTCTTTTGATTTGAATTTAGGCAACTCCATGGACAGACACATGTCATTTAATTTTTCTTTCAATTCTAGCAAACAACAAATTGCATCACAAGTAGAATTCCACCTTGTTGGACATGGAAATAATATTTCTTTCCCAACATCAGCACAAATAGCTTTAACTGCATCAGATGCATTGGAACTTATGTGCACACAGTTCCAGATAGCCTGACATTTCCCCATCACTGAATTGTATTGCCTGCTATATATGGCAGATGACTTTGCACGATCTGCATCAGTTGTTGCAATCAAATTAAAAGCATGTGAACAGCATCTCTGTTGTTTATGTAGAACTAATAAATTTTCATCTGAATTACGAACATCGTTCAGATCGCTTTTTGTGAGGGAGTCAATATCTATAAATATAATTTTATCATCTTCATTTTCATTATGAAATATTTCAAAAGCTTTCCAAAAGTTGCTAGCTCCAGCTGTAACAGTGTGTGTTAGTTTGGAAATTCAATTCCAAAGTGTGAATGAACATCACTAATGACTTCAGTAATTTTGTCGTATGTGTGGCTGCTAATCATGAGTCTGCATGCCGGTTGTGGCTGCCTATCATGAGTCTGCATGCCGGTTGTGGCTGCCTGTCATGAGTCTGCATGCCGGTTGTGGCTGCCTATCATGAGTCTGCATGCCGGTTGTGGCTGCCTATCATGAGTCTGCATGCCGGTTGTGGCTGCCTATCATGAGTCTGCATGCCGGTTGTGGCTGCCTGTCATGAGTCTGCATGCCGGTTGTGGCTGCCTGTCATGAGTCTGCATGCCGGTTGTGGCTGCCTGTCATGAGTCTGCATGCCGGTTGTGGCTGCCTATCATGAGTCTGCATGCCGGTTGTGGCTGCCTATCATGAGTCTGCATGCCGGTTGTGGCTGCCTATCATGAGTCTGCATGCCGGTTGTGGCTGCCTATCATGAGTCTGCATGCCGGTTGTGGCTGCCTATCATGAGTCTGCATGCCGGTTGTGGCTGCCTATCATGAGTCTGCATGCCGGTGCTACTGAATTTCTGGTGAGATTACCATCAATCTAATGTGCTGTCATACCCAGATAGCTTTGGTTATTTACTGACCTTATATCTGCAGTTGTACATACATAATCAATTGACTCTATTTGTAATGAAATATTTTTGTCATCAACTCAAACTGATGATCGATTTTCTTCGTCTATAGACTAATTTACTATTTTGCGCGGGAAAATAATTATGCAATCACTGACATAAACAAAGAGAACAAACAAAAGATTAGAATAAAGCAAGATAAATTATCTTGTATCAATTTTTTTTTTCTTTAAATAATTTTAAAGAGGTTGATAATGAGTTGAGGTATCGACCCAATTTAAACTCAAACTCGCAGAAATAAAAGTTTATTTAAACTCATAAATCACAACTCACTCCTCGTGAGTTTAACTCATTTGAGTTAACTCATGCACAACACTGCCTATGGATGTGATTCTGAAACACCGACCTGTGAAAGTTGTGATCATGAAATTAATGAGTAAGACACGGAGAAGCTAGACCAGGTCAAAGTCAAAAACTAAAAAAAAAAACAATTAAAAAAAAAAAAACAGGTTAAATTTTTTTTTTGTGTTTTTATCACTTTGAACGTCTTTGTTCAAGTTGGCGTGGTATGTTGGTCCATCCAATCACAGCCACAAACAGAGGCAGCCTTAGCATTACGCATCAGTACGCAGGGCACAAGGAAGGTATCGCATGATCTAGACAGATTGTGATATTCCCTTTACCTTCAAACGTATGGCATGTGGTGGTTTCAATTGTTGATAGCCAGTGGTGTTCTATGTCATAAGATCAACTGTTAACTTGATAGCAATTGTCGAATATTAGCTTCTTGTGATCGTCTCACCGAAAAATTACATCCTTAATTGTTTATTAATACCCCATAGGTTATAGGTGATCAGAAATTGTGGAAGAATCCAGAAGTCTGGATGTAGGTCTGATCATTCTCCCATTATAATGAAAAGATTATTTTTAAAAAAAGTTATTAATAAAATTAATGTGGTTAATAAAGATGTTAAGGCCTGTCTAATTGCAACAAGGTAATATGCAATGCTTTGTTGGAGTAGCCTACTGAGAGTAGGTCTAAAAGAAAAATAGATTACACTGTTTGGATATGGTAGGGGGTGAAAGAACTGAATTTAGGAAATCGTTGAAATGGTGTAGGCATGCTACTGTGGATTTGAAAGTTTCAGTGTCGATCTCTGCTGAAATACCCGGAATATTTTCAGGTCTTGGTGAATGTTACCTAGTTAATTGAGTAAGTGACACTAGTTGATGAAGTCACCCATGTATGTCTCACCACTCTTAGCTTTGGTAGGGTCACGGTGGGGATGAAAGAAGTGAAATATCACAATCTGCCCATTTGTGGTTTATAGAATTTGAGAGATAAACATTGCCTTCTTATCTTGACCTGAAAAAAAAATTCAAAGTAAAACGTTTTCAAAAAGCTATAACTTAAGACAGACAAGACAGTAGCCTACACACATTTTTGCTGTTTACTTCAAGATTTGTCAAAAAAAAAAAGATTTGGAATCTGAGGCACACAAGTTTATAATAGAGTGCCTTTTTATTTATTTATTTTTTTTTTGACATTTTGTAAGAATGTTTTCCTTATACTTTAAAATCGGTTTTCTTCATAGGCTACAATAAAAAAAAACATGAACCGAAATCTGAAACACATTGGTCTGGTTATTTGTTTAGACTGAGTGCCAAGCTGGCCTCAAACTATGATATTTCCATTGATATGTAAGTATTTTTTTTATCTTTTTTTATTTTTCAAAAATTACTGTTCGATTTTGTCACAGGGCTCAGTGAAACACCGCCATGACTTCAATGCTGGAGATGTTGCTGGGAAGCTTAGGAAAGCTATGGCTGGATTTGGTATAGTTGTATTTGACATAATGCTGTATTTAGTAAGACAATTCTATATGCTGTTTTTGGTCTGATTGTATAGTATTCCATATTCTTCTGTAATATTTAATTTTATGGGAGGCGGGTTATACTTTATAAGGTTTATTGTTTTGCACATGAAGGTGATTTTTTTTTATATAAACATTCTAAGCTAAGCTATAGGCCTAGTTGACATATGTATTCATGACTAAAGAAAAAGTTACATTGTAAAAATCCTTTAAAATTGGAATATTCAATGGAATTAACTATTGAATGTTTCTTATTTTATCAGGTACTGATGAAGCTGCCATAATACAAATCCTTGGAAACCATACTTGTCAACAAAGAATTGAAATAGCTCAAGCTTATAAAACTGCTTATGGAAAAGTAAAAATATAACTAAACATTTGTTTTTCACCTTTTACCATTATTAAAGCCTAGAAATATTATTGATGAACACATTTTTTGTATAAAATGTTAATACTAACCAACTTTTACATAAGTATAATAAAAATGTATTGATTATTGAAAATATCTTTTTGTAGGATTTACTTCATGATATAAAGTCAGAACTAACTGGTGACTTTGAGGAAGTATGTCTTGCTCTGTTAACTCCACCTAGAAAACTGGATGCACAGCAGCTTCATAGAGCTATTTCGGTAATGTGTGAATAGTTTTTGTGTTATGATAGCTAGCTATATGTCATATAACTAAAGTTAAAAATTATTTAAATGTCATGTTATGTTAGTCTACCATAGGCCATGTTACTATAGCTAATATTGTGTTGTTTTGTTAATCTGCCATCTGTCATATTTCTCTGGCTAACATTGTCATGTTCTGTTGGACTACCATCTGCAATATTATTTTAAAGTTATGTACGTCCATACATGGGCAAATTGCAGACCAAACCCCACCTGCTGGACTAATAATCTAGCCCACTAATTGTTTCAAATTGAAGCATTTACATTTGTATCTGATGATAGCCAATGTTTTTTTTTTAACAATATGTTCTTAGAAAAATAAGAAATTAAAGATACTTGGATACTCAGTTGAAACTGATTGAAAAAGAAAAATGAGCAAAAAATTTTAATAAAATTTGCCTAGACATAAGAACAATTGCTTGCAAGAAAAGCAAATTTTTTTTGTAAAACATCTATTTTTTAGCTAGAGTGTTATATCACATTTCAGCTAAATACTTGCAAAGAATGCAAAAGCCAGCAAAGTATCACTGGACATATGCCATGTTAATGCCACACTAAAAAAAAAAAACGTGAATCCAATAGTGTGTAAAGTCCTTGAAAGGATGAGATGAAATCTCTTAGATCCTATAAACCACTGATGGAACAGTTTTTATGGTGCCCTTCTTTCATCCCCACCATAGCCGATAGTGCAATGGCCATTGAGGCACCATGGGAGATATATCGGGAACTTGAGCCAAGACCTGAAAATTTTCCTTGGTCCTCACCAGAGATCTAATCAGGTAACTCCAGGTCAACAGCCGAGCGCTTTACCGCACGACCATCCGTCCCCTTTGAACCCTTTAGTAGCAACAATCATTTTACACAATGATTTAATTATTTAATATACAATCTTAAAAATATAAATAGTATTCCTTATTATGCAATGGAGCATTTCTAGTTTTTTTAAACTAATTATCAGAGTTTCAATTATTTCTTATGGGTAAATCTGTTTTGATATACGAGTGGTTTTGATTAAGAGTATCTCTCTGAGCTCATAATGTTTGTACACTGAAGTTTGACTGTACATATATTTCATTAAACTCATGATTGTATGCACATAATTATACTAATAAATTATTTCTGAAAAGAATTTTTTTTAAAACTTGTACAGAGGCTAACTGATTTTATTTAAATAGGGAGCTGGTACTGATGAAACAAGCATAGTGGAAATTTTATGCACAAAAACAAATAAAGAAATTGAAGAAATAAAGGCAGCATATAAAGCAGGTAAACCATTTCTGTTAAAATTTAAATGATTATTTTTATTGCAAATGGAAAACAAAATATCTTGTTCCTTTTTTTTTTAATACAAATCATATCTCTATCCCATATTTAGAATATAATTCCAATCTAGAGGATGATTTGTCTGGAGATACTTCTGGTTACTTCAGGCGTCTCATGATTTCTCTAATGGCAGCAGGCCGTGAGCCAGAAGGTTCTGTTGACAAAGACAGAGCAAAAAAAGATGCACAAAAACTATTTGATGTATGTTAGGCCCATATAGTTATTCATAACGAATCTTTTAATATAAAACACTATATTTAACAGTTATATTTGAAAACATTTTGTGTCATATTTTATACTTGTACATCACTGGTGTTTTCTTAAAAAAAAAAACTATAAACTTTGTAGTTATTTTGATATTTTCATTCTTTAATTCTAAAACAAATGAGTATATAAAATGCAATTTTAAATTAATTTATCATGCTTCATTCATTGAAGAATTTATCTCAATTTATTAATCTATGATAATAATTCCACTAACATTTATAGTAGCTTAACTAATAGACAAATGCTTTTTAAAAAACTCATTCATGTTTTAATACCCACTTTACATATTTTACAATACATCTCACAGTATTTCATAATTTTAGCTACGCAACTTCTTTGAATTTAAAATTGTTTGTTTATATATTTTGTAAGGCTGGTGAAGCCCGCTGGGGTACTGATGAGGCTGAAATAAATGCTATTCTGTGTCTCAGAAGTCATTCCCAGCTTAAAGAAACTTTCAAAGAGTTTGCCAAAATTGCAGGTAAAAGTATTGAGGACTCTATCAAAGGTGAATGTAGTGGCAGTTTACAAGAGGGATATCTTGCTATAGGTAAATAAAGTAAAAAAATCTGTTGTATTATTTGTATATGTGTTCTTTACTCATTTTGTAAATGTAATAATTTTTTTTAATACAAAGAAAGCTAATGGCATTACCAGGGTAGGGCAGTCCACTCCAAGCATAACATACTTTTCTAGGGGAATAATCAGCTGCACTTCAGCACTTTATGTCAAGGACATGGGATGGCATTTTAAGAATCCGCCTCATACACCACAAAAGCTAGTTATTTCACTGCATACCTGTAATACAAATAAACATTCCAATGAAGGCCAAAAGAACACATAAATTAGAATTCAAATTTTAGTATCTTTTGCCTACTGGGGAATTGTGTGTCTGCCTTCACTTATGTCTTAGCCCATTACAAGCCAGGAGGACTTAGGGATTTTACTTCAACCTGAGAAAAATTTGAGCACTTCTGCCCCTTTATGTGCATCCCTAACTTTAACACTATTTTAACTATTTGATACCAAGTTTGGTTTTATCTGTTCACTTTAATAACATCCATATTATATTATATAAAGTGGGGCTTTTTTATGTAAATAGTATTAGTGTTTACAAAAATTAACATGTGTGGGGTTTTTTTTTTTTTTCACTTTTTTTGTGAATGCCTTAAATCTGCCTTTGGATTTTTGGCTTAAATTCAATAAAGCTGTATATTTTAATTTTTTCTAAATAAAGCTGTCTATTTTAATTTTATGACTATTTTAGACTAATAAAAGACATTGTTTTTGTGGGGTAACTTTTAGGTCATTTATTTTTTAACAATATAATATCTATAAAAATTCAAAGTTTCCTTATGAAATAAATTATTTAAAATATCTGTACAATTTCTAATATATAGAGTCATTTCCATTACAGCAAGTAACATCTGGAGAGGTGACTTTCAACAAACCTTTTGTCTCCATTCATTTTGTAATTTAGTAGATTCTCACACCAGGAAATAAAAGAAATAAAAATATTTTACATACTTGTTACTTAATTTGGTATTTTATGTTTATATTGTAAATGTTTAAAAACTTTATTGCAGTTGACAGCACAATGAATACACCTTGCTATTTTGCACGAAGACTGAAAGAATGTTTTCATGGTCTGGGAACTAATGACAGTCATTTGATCAGGATTATTGTAAACAGATGTGAGGTAAAGTCATCCTGCTGGTATATATCTTTAGTGACTTTATCCATACACAATAAATTGATTTAGAACATCGTTTTTATTGTTATTATATTGATAAAATTGATCTCTAAAACTAAATACATATGATAAAAAATAGTACTGAAAAGAAATATCAGTTCATAAATTGATATAAAGAAAAATTACAAGTAGGCATTTATATAAGCTTTTTCTGTAGTAATTTCTTATGGCTCCTAGATTTCTTATAGTCATTATAATTTCTAAAAATATTTGCAAGATCTAAGGAAATATTGTTCACTTTTTAATGCATTTTAATAAAAAGATGTTTTGTTTTAGGTTTTTCCTTTATTCTTTATTTATATTACAAGCGAGCATTTTTTTAATTATATTCTGTAATAAAGAAAAAAAAAATAGTTTAGAGAACTAGACTGTAAGTGAAGGGCTGAAAACAAAGGCCTTTACCTTCTGATAGAATCACTGGGAACCAATCCTACATATTGTTCAGCCCATGATGGTGTTGCATAACCTATTTATCTCAATTTATCATATAAGTGTGGGTGTGGAAATAGGAGTAACAGAACTCTTAAAGCCAACTTTTTTCATGCTTTTTTCCTTTAGATACTTATTTGATTTAATTCCTTGAACTCCTTGCGGAGCAAAGGGCCTCTGCAACCACTCTCCAGCGCACTTGGGAGGCCTTGTTCAATTACCCCCCCCATGTCTGGTTACAAATTTTCATCTCCTGCTCGCAGGACCTTCGCCAAGTGGTCTTTGGGTGGCCAACCTTTCACTGGCCTTAGGGGTTTCTCTGCAGGGCCATTTTTGTGATGTCTTCTGGAGGTTTCCTTAGTGAGTGGCTGATCCATCTCCATTTTCTTCAAGACATTTGTAGATCTATAGGATCTTGGTTTGCCAGCTGCCAGAGATCTTTGTTCCTGAATTTATCTAGTTGCCTTATCTGTAGTATATTCCTGAGGCAGCCATTTAGGAAGGTCTGTAGTCTATTGGATAATGAGTTGGTGATATTCCATGTTTCCTTTAATATGCCTTCATTAAAATCCCAAAATATGCTATCATTTTATAGGAAAAAAATGCCATTTTCCAGTAATTTTTTTAGAAAAAAGAACTCAAAAATATATATTTTTAGAAACTAATGTGTGGGGATAAATATATGGCATGTTATGTAATGTTATTTGCTACCCAAAATCTTCCAAGTATTACTGTGAGTATCTTTATTTCTAGTAGATAATACCTGAACATATGTATAACAAAATTAACATTGTTATTTGTAAATTATTTCCAGATTGATATGGAGGAGATAGAATCAGCATATAAGGCTAAGTATGGTAAAAGCCTAATTGAAGAGATAGAAGGTGAATGCTCAGGAGATTACAAGAAAATGCTCATTGCTCTTGTCAAGATGCAGGATTGAAAACAGTTTCATCTGACATAGAATTATGTGTCAGCAATTTTTTTTATTATTATTATTTTATTATTTCTAGATCAATGTTTTAAAATTGTGTCAACATTGTTCATTTACTTTCTTTTAATGATTTTTTTAGTATTATAAGTGATTCCCTGTAGAAAATCTCCTTGTTTCTATGTGTTATAATGCTCACAGTAGCTGTCAATCCTGGAAAATGATAGTCATCTTATTTAAATGCATTTATTATTGTGATATTGTTTTAATTTCCACTATTGTAATTGAATAAACTTTTTCTATTAGATCTTCTCTTAACCAAAGAATTATGCCTTTTTCTTCTATTTTTTTTTCATTTTGGTATGTGGTCAAATTAATTTTAATCTTTTTTTTAAATTTATTTCTCAAAAAAATAATTTAATAACTGAAATTTTAAAAATCCATTAGTACTGTAGTTATCAATCTGGTTTAGACAGTTCAGACATTTTTTTACTAACATTATTAAATTTGAAAAATTTATTTCATTGTGTATTCAACATGAGTGATCTGAACATTATTGTTGAAGACAAAGCAATTTGTTATACTGATACCCATAAGCTCTATAGAGCTTAAACTTCAAAAATATTTTTATTTTGGCTTTCTTATTTTTAAACATCATTGATAAAGTACTGCAGGTACTAATCATTATTGCATTATTCCCAAGATCAAGTTTTATTATAAAAAAAGGAAAGTTTTTAATTAAATGATTAGGGACACAAACCAACATATATATAAATTCAGCTCATCCATAGCATGGTTGAAAGTCTAATGTATTAAATCATAAAAATATCTGCTGTACATTAATGATAAAATATTAGTATTTAAAGATGCCAGCACAAAAGAAGTCAATTTTCACAAAGTTATACACCACTCACCACCATTAGGCCCTAAAATTTACCTGAAAATTTTGGGCATCTATTTTCACCAAAATTAATGGAAATGGTTGCTTTTTGAAATCCCATCCTGACATGTTTTCTGTTGTTTTCACTGCACTAAAGAGGTCCAGATTTGATTGTTACCCAGTTGTGATGTTAACCCACAGATTTAATTGTTAGCACCTAGTTGTAATTGTTAACCCCAGTTTAAATTGTTAAGTTATAATAATTATGGGGGTTTAACTAAAGTGGTAACGGTAACTGCCTATCTCATTCATTTTATAAGAAACTATGACACCAGAAGAAAAGTGGACATCATACTCCCATTCAAAAAATACTCTAATTGTTCATTTAACTACTAATTCAAACTGATCATGCCACCACCTTCCCATTAAACTAGGCTACAGCCTTGCATGCCAAGTCCAAAGACTTCATACATGCCTGCCACCACACTTCCCATTAAACCTATGCTATGGTATGAAGATATTTTACACAATTTGTCTCTTAATAGCATTATCAGGTCTGGGCTGTAAAATCATGAAAAATTAACTGGGTATTTAACCAAGCTATTTTCAATGCAACAATTGATACACATTATTAATATTTTGTAAATCTTCATTAATGACAAACTGTTTGTACTAATTCATTATTTTCATGCATGTGCATGTGAAATGATTATTACCCAAGTGCATCATAGTAATTATTACTACATCTAATCTATTTGAAATTTATTTCCCCTTATGAAATCTCCATGGTCCCGTCCCAACTAATTTATTTGGCTAGTGTGAGTTTAATTCAACATACTGGTCTAATATGACAACTTGCTTTTTAAACAAAATATCCCACACAATCTCTAAAATGAACAATGTCATTCTGAATCAAGGCTTCACAACTAATGTAAGTTAATACTGAGTCTTGAAGCTGTTAGAACTATATCAATGGCCTGTTGAATAACAACAGGAGTTGTACAAATTGTGCTACATGCATTATGTTTTAGGGTTTTATTCTTTTTCAAGGATGTCACAGTAAAATTCCATTTGTAGAGGCTCAAAAATATTTTTCTAAGGAAATGCTGCAATGCAACTATAATTCCCAACAATGCATCAAATCTACTGCTTTAAGAACTAAAAGCTGTTTAATTATGAAGATAATCTAAATTGTTTGTGATTTGATTATGTCATTCCAAAATATTTGTAAGTAGTGGCAGATGTGAAACTTCAGAATATAATGTGACACTGACAACATTCAAAAAAAAAACAACAGAATTCTAACAAGTCATATTTAAGTAATTTTGTTATTTCTAAAGATGTGCACATGTGAAAAAAAAATGAAAGTAGTTCAAAATGAAATGATGAACAATGTATGTACAGTATGCTACAGTGTCAGTCTCATGGCTTCAACAGCCAGTGGTTTCAGGACTAACAACTAGGCATGACATTCACCATTCATTAAGCCAGTTCAATAAGTAACAACAACATGCCTTAACATTGCAAGAAGATCAGCTAACATTAGGATCTATTTATGATATTTATGAATGAGTCAAATGGAATCAATGTTCAAATTCAGGTTTAAAAAAATTATGAAAAGTTAAAACTTCATTAAACGAAATGAAATGATTTCTAGACAAAGAAAATAAGTTTTTTTTATTAACAAAAATAAAGAAATGGCTCTCATTTATTATTAGAAAAAAAACAACTTAAGTATACTATTTAATAGTAATCTGTGTCTAGCCAAGATATCTATTAACTGTATAAATCCTTAAAAAATCAACTTTAATTTCTTTTATCCATTGCACAGAACCTAATCATTAGAAAATAAATAAACCCCCTTATTTTATAATGCCAAACATTTAATTCTTAGAGATAAAAGCTACTGACCTATATTTGGAGCCATTTTTTTTAAACGGACAATCAGGCACTTCATATACACATGACAGAATCAAATGACTACACTATATACAAATATATATTTATAACTGTATTCATTCTGTATGTATATATACACACAAGGAGAAAATATATGCAGCCAGCGAATCACTGACAACTGGAAAGATCACACTTGTAATGTGATAAATGTTTATGTACAATAGAAACACCCAAGTTTGTAGCAGCTAAAACACTTGATGCTCCAACAGCTGTAGGCTAACACAAACCCTAATCAACAAATTTCATTATGCATAATACAAATTTGGCAAATAAAATTCTTCTGTTGTTAAAAAAAAGGTGAGGAAGATGAACTATCACAAATCACATGACATTAGGCAAACAAAAATTATGATAAGAAAAAAATGTTTCTTCATCCATGTCATAAAGTTTACTTTATACAATGAACATCTGAATGCACAGATTATAAAGTGGGTGGGGGGACCCAAAAAAAAACAACAAAGTTAAATTAAAAGTAGTATGTACTTAAAGCATGAAGAAATATATACATCATTGTATGTATGAAAATATAAGTTTTTTTTGTTATGTGCACATAAATAAAGTCTGACAAAGTAGCTCTATCAACAAAATTAGCAGTTCAATTAGGCTGCATCTAGAATGCTGGGTCCTAGAAGCTGGTAGGTTCTAAATACCAACATACATTTAGCCTATTCTTATCCATTACAAGGCTTCTTTCATGTCCACATATCGGGACTTAACAAGAATATATACAATACTATTCTCTCCCCTTAAATCTTGAGTTGCGGCAGTCTATTTTTAACTTTTTGTATATATAGTAAAATATATACACGTATATACAACCAAATTAAATGTAGATCGAACTGCCATTATATAAAAATATTTACGGAATAAAATCTTACTACTACTGGGCCCTTTCCTAGATCATCACAGAAATCAGTACCAAAAGCACCAATATTTAAAAAAAAATGTACACATATGACCCACACACTTTTAATCAATTTCATTCAGAAAAAAAAGATTAAAAATCATTATTTTTTATGGCATAATTTTAAGTTTTCTTAGCTATTTTTTATAATGTCAATTTTTACTAGTCAAATTTAAGGTACAAATAAGAATCTTAATTCAACAAGCAGAATTATTCCACAATTGTAATTCTTTGATTACTAAAGTCTTAAAAACTAGATTCCCAATTTAGCACATTGTTTAAAAATATTTTTTTTTTAAAATGAATAACTCCTGTACTAAATGAATCAGATCTCCAAATGTATGCTAACAGGTTTACTGCTAAAACCTAACAAGTAGACTGCATAGGATTGGATGTCATTTTAAAAGTGCTTTATATGAAATACTGTTAAATTAACACTCTGTGTAAACGTAATATTATCTACAAAATAGTTTCAACCTCTCACATGTAACAATGCTATGCACCTGGACTGTTTAGTAATATGCTACATTTTTAAGAACTTCATTTAAATACAGCACAAAGTGTTTCATAAATAACAGAATGATAATAATATATAATTTCGTAGTCCATGTGCTATCTGTGTTGTTGGACTTTACGACGCTTACTTGCACTTTGATCCTGTGGATTATCTGAAATTAAAATTAAGAAAAGCTATTTATCACCATTCCATGAAAAATTATAAGTCAAAAACTTGATCGCCTCAATTTAAAGAAAGCAATTTTCAGGTATTACTAAGATATTACTTTTTCAGTTAAAAGGTTCCTGTCTGGGATAATTTTATTTCCACAAAGAAGTATTCTTTATTTAATAAATGGAATTTTTCTGTATTAAGAGCTTTGAAAAAGCCATTTAGATATGGGTTTTTGCATTATTCAAGTTCTCTAGATTAAAAAATAGCATCCTTGAATCACTTTTATACTCGTTTAGCCCATTGTATTGGAATAAATAAGAAAAGAAAAAACAAATTAGGTGTTACAAATAAATTATTAGTTAGCATTTAATAGTATAAATAGTCTATACGGAGCCAATACAGCTGATTAAAGCTAAAAATAAATGCAATAAGTGAAACAACGAAACTCAAGGCGCAAAATGGGGAGGGTCAACTGTTAAATAATATAACAATCCAATAAGCATAGTCTAAGTAAAAATTTTTTATATTAAAAATCACATTAAAAAGGTAAGTATGCTATCAAAAAATGTAACGGATATGTACAAAAACATTTTGGTACAATAGCTTGATGATTAGACCCATGATAAGGACTAATGGAGAAACTATTGCTGAAAATAAAACAAAATTGTAATGAAAGCATCTCATATGATATAAAGTATCCCAGGGTTGGTCGAACTTTCTGAATTGTGGGCCACAATGTTGTTTTTTTTATTTGACAAGAGGCGAGGCCAAGATCAGACAGATGGAGTGTTTTTAAAACTTTGTTCTGCAATAGATTGAAGAGTAATGCTGTGATGTGAGAAAAACACTAAGATATGTGGCATCTTTGACAATAAAAAAAAAAACCTGGTAAAATCAGTAAATAACATCTTAATTATGAATTATTACAGCTGTGTGTATTTTTGTATTACCTTTAGATCTAACAGAGCGTGTTGGACGTTTTGCACTCCCACCTTCAAGGTTCATATCCCCTTTGCCAGATGAAATCAACAAAGGCGACTCAACATGATTACATTCATTAACAGCAGTGCCATCTTGAGCACCTGTTTCCATATTCTGTTCAGCAGGTTTATTTTTACTTCGAGTTCGGCCACTCAAAATGGGAGTGTCAAAATATGCTGAAGAGGAAAGAATAATGATCAATGAAACATTTCAATGATATGATTTGATACATTTTTTTTTTTACATTTTTAAACTTATAATGAGATTAAAAACAATTTAAATTTTTGAGCAATATTGACATGGCATTTAGTATAAAACTAAAATTAATATTTATAAAAAAAAATATCTAAAAATCATATAAATTACTTAATCCCTACTGCAAATTTATCTTTAGAATTAAATATGAACTTTGCTGCAACACATACACATAAGTTATCCTTCTAAATTAAACTTGACTATCACTATTAAAAACAATATTACAAAATCATATCATTTTTAACTGTATATAATCATTTATTTAAAGAAGGTTTTTGACTTTCAGTTAAGGATCTGGTAATACTCTTTTATCATTTTAACTCATCCTGAAGAAAAATACACTTATTTTTGTTGAACACAGTTATAAGTCTGACCAACAAAAATCTTCGTGTTATTTTTGTTGACCACAGCTATAAATCTAACCGATAAAAATCTTTTTTGTTTTGACAAGTTACAATTCTAACCAACAAAAATCCACTCTTGCTAATTGCCTGCTCAACAATGTGTTCCTTTCAATCTTATTTAGGCTTTATCAATACTGTACTAAGTGTTTGCTTTTTGACTTAATGACCAGCTAAAATCAAAGGTTGTTGCTGACTGACCAAGTTATCCTGACTTGGATCTAACAAAGATGCATAGCCTCAACCAGAAGAGAAGCTAAATGTTAATGGATTGCCATTGGAAAAACCACACAAGTAATTTTTGAACCAGGTACCTTCAGGTCGACAGTTAAGCGCTTTACCGCACAACCATCCGTCCCCTGACAATTTTTAGATTTTGTAGTGCCCTTCTTTCATCCCCACCACAGCCGGGAGTGTAATGGCGATGGAGGCACCATGGAAGACATAGTGGGGACTTAAGGCGAGACCTGAAAAATTTCCTTGGTCCTCACCGGAGATCAAACCAGGTACCTTCAGGTTAACAGTCGAGCGCTTTACTGTATGACCATCCGTCCCCTCACTTTCTCTAAGTAAATGGTTCATTTCAAAGGCTGTTTAGGTCATACAAGAATTATAAATAGTGGGAAAAGTTTACTGAGCTAATTTAATGGGAATTCGACCCAACGTTTTAAAAAAAAAAATACACCAGAAGAGGCAGGGAAAATGTGATGTTATTGGTCACTTATTCCTTGTATATTTATGCTGCAAATTTATATTTATGAACTCATTATGAATGAAAATTGAATTTTTTATCAGCATTTAAACTACAAATTTTGAAGAAAACTGTGCTCTCAGACATAAAATAAAAAAAGAATTTTTTTTTCTAAAACAATACAGTTTACTAAATAAAATGTACAGCTAATAGAGTAAAAAAAAGACTTCAGAATAATTAAAAAACCTAACACTATCATACTTACTCTGATCTATAGATTTTTCAGGAACGTAAGCATAAAACTGTCTTTTTATGCGATGATTTTTTTTATGACCTTCATCACTCCCCTGGACTGATGATTTATCAATGATAGTATCTTTGTTACTTTTGATCTTTTCATCTAGAGAAGATGTGATCTGATTGCAACTCTCCTTCTGATCATCAATATTAACAGACCTATTCTCTTTATGAAGGCCATCTTTATGTGGACTTTTGTTTGATTCACTTGATGATGCTCGTGAAACTTCTTTGTCTTCTGCAGATCCATGAAACCTATCATTTTCTAACCTGCTTGTGTCTTCATTTAAAATCTCTCGACTATCATTAGAAGATGAGTGTTTTCTCTCTTTGACAAACATGGCCTCTTTTTCTTCCGACAAGGAAGTCCTAAGGGGTCGTGATTGGCGTGCAACATCTCTTTCATCAGAAGTATGACTTGCTGATACTTTCATAATTTTGTTTTGTAATTCACCATTACCCAGATTACTTGCTTTAGAATATGTCTTCAAAGAACCAACATCTTTAAAAGGTTTGCTGACACAAGATTCTAATTTAGAATTGGTGATGGAAACAGATTTTACACTTTGCTTATTGATCACGTGGGAACTAGAAGCCTGTTTAACTGGTGTAGTTTCAATAGAAGAATTGTCATTTTCAGCATCTTTTGTGTCTCCTTCACTATGCGTTGATTTTCTTTTCCTGGTGACTCTTTTTATGGAAGACTCAGCATCTGATTCTGTCTGTGATACAGCTGGATTAGAATCAGGTTTGATATTGTCAAGAGGCTTACTACTCTCTGTGTCCGAAGTAAGCTCAAGAATAGGACAGTCAACATTATTTTCAAGTGTCAATTTATCATTGAAGGTTAAGCTGTCTACTTTAAGCGTATCTGTATTGTCAAACAGCCCTGTTATATTGTCTGTTGACTGCAATGTAGATTTACTTGACAATAATCTGGGCACAGATGTCAAAAATGTTGTACCTAATGATGATGCTATTGTTTCCAAGATTGGCTCCTTCACCTGAGAAATAGCAGGTGAGATAGACTGTTTGTTTGTTGTGGTATCTGCTCCGGTTGCAACAGAAGTTATTTTCTCTGACACAATGTTCAAATAGTTAAGGCTTTCATTGTCGTCATGAATGAGAGGTGAGGTAGGTGTCTGATGAATATAAACAGAACTGTCCTGGGAGTTTAATTCACTTTTTGACAATTTTTTTACATCTGCATCCTGATCTATGCCCTGAGCTATTGAAGAGGATGTATTTTTAATTCCCAAAACAGAAGAAGAGTTTACCACATTACTAGGAAAATTAATAGATTTGGAAAGATGGTCAGGCTTCTTAGATTCTTGTTTATGGACATGAGTTGAGCCAAATCCTGATGTGCTCTTATCAGAATCTAGAGCTGAACCAATCACTATCTGTTGCCCTTTATCTGATTCAGATTTCTTCTGTATTGTACATGATAACCATTCAGATGCAGTATCTAAAGATAATGTTGAAGAGGCAACTGTCAATTTTGAAGCAAGCAAGTCACTTTGTATGTGTTCACTAGTTAATGTACTTGAAACACTTTCAAACAAGTTTCTGTTATGAGAGCTTATTCGAGGCGACAATGGTGGTGGATTGCAAGGCAAGGAAACTTTGGTTAACGATGGAGGTGTCGGAGAGTTTGAAGACGACATTTTTGAAGTCAGTGTTTGGGAGAAAACCAAAGTTGTTTCTGCCTTACTTACAACAGAATATGAAACAGGCATGGGGTACAATGTTGGTAAAGATCCAGGAGAGCTACAAGAAACTTGAGATATGCTGCTAGTGCCCAGTGTACTTGATGTACAAGGCACTGCTGAATTTGCACAACTAGTGGATGAAGTGTTAAATGTACTACTAGTGCTGCTGCTGCTGCCTAACTGTGAGATCTCTGATGATGTGACATGAAAGGAAGGATGACTAGAAATGCTGGGAAAATTAATGGCCGATTCCTGTCCTTGTTGCAGAACAGGCATTACTGGAGATGAAGCATTGGAATGACTACTGAAAGCAATGGAGATATCTACACCATCGTGACTGGAATGAACACTGTCTTTAGCTGCTGTTGCTTGTGGTGGAGCTTCTACTTTGGTAGGAATCAAGCTACTACTCGCTTCAATACAAGCTTTGTTTTGCTCCTGGTTCTTGGTCAACTTTAAATGTCTTTCCTGGGAAAGGGTGGATATTTCAAATTTAGAGAACTGATTAAAATGGCTAGTTGAAATAGAATTATTTTGATCACTAATTTCTTGCAGCAGATGAGGGCTACTTTCTCTGTATTTATGTGGAGGGTAACTCTGGGATAACATTTTATTACCAAATGACTTCCCATCAAAGACTAGTTTAGAAGGAGAAAGTGGACTTGTTAGTGAATTATTATCTTTAAATGAAAGGTCTGCCGTGATGACCGGAACTGCAGGTTTATAGGCATGTATACTATCAACACCACTACTTGAGCTGTACTGCAGGCTTGACAAACCTGCAAGGTCCAGCCCTCCAGACAACAGTGAGTATTTGTCATTAGGAACAAGTTTAGGCATGCTAGCACCTGGCGAGCGAGTACCACTTTGAAAAGAAACTCTATTACTGGAGCCATTTGTGGTAGACATTGCCCTTGACAAACTTCCAGCAGCAGGAGATTTGCACGCCCGTACTTGAGGTACAGCAGCAGAGGACTCTGATGCAGGGAGTGGTTTGACCAATCTTTGAACAGATTCTGTAAGACGACGAGGTAAAGGTAACCCAGGAGCATATATGTGGTTAAGCATATTGACATTCACAGGGGAAGATCTTTTAGAGTATATAGAGGTTATATTGCTCCCTCCTTTACCTTCAATCCCTACACTACCATTACCTAAAGTTCTTCCATTAACCAACTCTTCCATATCAAAGATAAGATGATCACCCTTTTCTTCCAGTGTGACTGGTCTTGATATAGTCTCAGGTGAATCTGCCTTTTCTAAAGCGCTACTTTTCCCTGCTGCATCAACTAACAATTTTGAAGATTCTGTAAACTGATGAATTTTACTGATTTTTTCTATAACTTCTGTCTGGAGTTTCATATGTTCTGTTGGAATATCTGCTAAAAAAAATCCAATATTTGAAGGTCATATTAATGTCGTAAGAATTTTATTTAAAAGTTAACAGGAATATAATTTTCGGACACAAATAAGTAAGTAATTTTTCACATTAAGGCATAGTTAAAAAAAAAAATGAATTATACTTAAACAAGTAACAAAATTATACAATAGAAACTAACATTATAAACGTTTATATTTTTAAAATATTTTTTGATAATGATGATTGGCAGTTTCTATACTTTTTACCATTCACATTATATACATTCTTTAATTATTAATGCATGAGAAAAAAAAACAATACTCTCAATATAATTTCATTTACCTTTTTTGATGTTTTGTTTTGGCGAACTTCTCATTTTTTTCTGCTGTGACTCACTAACTGCTGTTAACATTTTATCTAGGTTGATAGTAGACGATGGGCCATTTAGTTTTGGGATGGAAGCTGGGACCTGTACAAATGTTCAAGTCATCCTTCATTAAAATGTATGGTCCTAGTAATATTTAATACATTAATAAAAGGTATAATTGACAATCAACATAATTAGAAATGGTACGAAGCTAACTTTTTACAACTACAGATACACAGAACAAACAGGCTTTATGGAATGATCTATAAAGGTCAGATTAGCATTAAATCAGAAATCAGGAAAAAATCTGAATACAATACCCCAAAAACAATTCCAGATCCCAACCACCAAATAAAATATAACTTTATCCCTTTGTAAATAATAATATCCAATTTTATAACAAATGTTCTCTCAAGACTGACTGTCCACACACACACACAATCCCTATTCTGAAAATTCATTTAACATTATTTTTCTTGGATCATGATTCATCATTTTTTTTTAGAATCTGCCAATTATTATGGAAAATAAAAATGTATATGGTTAATCCTAACAACCACAATATAAGAGGTCACACTCTCTACAAGTGCCCAAATAAGCTCTGAGACAGATGGTCAGGTGTGTTAACTTTTGAAAACTGTGATTCTATTTTATGACAATTGTGATTGTTCCAGAATCACTTTTTTAATATCATTTTGTCCAAATGAGATATGATTACAAATTTAGAAAAATATCCTAAAGATTTTAAGTCTGAAAAATGGACTGACAGCAAAAATCTAAAAGTTGATGGCCACATACTGATAAAGCAAAATATTTCTTTGATTAATTCCCTGTAAGGATAAGACGTTAATTTGTTACACTTAATAAACCACCAATGAAGCAATTTTGTAAAGTCCTTCGTTCATCCCCACTTAAGCAATGGCTATGGAGGCGCACGGAAAACATAGGTTAGTGACAAGGACAATGTGGGTGGGCTTGATAATATAAAATAAATCCGGAGGAGGGGGGGGGGTGTCTATCAAACCCTGGGCTTTTGGGTTTGGCAGTCACATGCTCTAGACAGTATGACCTTTGCCCTTCCCTCCACCCATATCGCATTAATATTCCATGCCTCATATGCAAAAAAAATTAATACAATTTGCATGTGAGTGAATATGCACACTTTAAGTTCTCTCATCAGAATCTTCTGGAAAAAAAACCCAGTTTACAGCAGTTTTAAATTGAGATTTCCTTCGCTTTAAGAAATCCTGGCATTTTAATCAAACCAAAATCTGCTCCAAGAAGCCATTGCACATAACAGTTCACTATAGTTATGATTTCATGCGCACTTCAAGTTTGATAAAAATAGCTCATTGGCATCATACAACTAAAGTAGCTATATAAAAACTCGGACTGCTTGCATTTCTTTTCAAAAGTGAAAATAGAAAGTACCACAATTTTGAAAGGGGGTGGGAGTATCATGTTAGTAGTGTTAATATTTAATGAATTAGTGTGTAAAAATAGCTTAGTGCCATAATGACTGAATGAATTATAAGGCATCAAGGTGCATATTTGAAATAATTTGGTTTAATATGATTTTTTTTATTTTATTGTTCTGTGTCTTATTCTAAGATTGCATTTTTATTGATTTTAATTTAACTGTTTTGGTCTATTTCATATGAATTTTTTTCTGAGTAGTTTTTCTATCATTAATATGTTGCTTATAGTATTTGAAACTAAAGGATAATGTTTTGAACTTTGTTTTTGAGAGTGAATGTCCTTTCAAACTCATATAATTATTACTAACTTGAACTAGGAACAACAGCACCGATTTAAAAAAATGGAATACCCATATGTTCATTGTACTTTAGCTATTTCACCATTATTTGACTTTTCAACTAATTAAAACTAAAAACAAGGTGAGTGCCAAATAGTTTTATAGTTATAGAAGTACCGAAGAAAAAGAAGCCAAAACAAAAAAAAACACAGAAAAACATATTTGAATAAAGCATTAATCAATATCATTTAAAAGATGAAAAAAAAAGTTGACATAAAATCATAAAATGCTCCATGATTCTGCTCTGTTAAACAGCTATTTATTTTTACTTTTTTAATTTTTAAAAATGTCTATTTGAGATAATGCCAGATATGGTATCTTTCTTTTAACTATTCTGTTTAAAATAACCTGTTACATACCAAGTCAGCATTCTCCATCAAACTAGGCTGAAATTGAGATTTACTATCTGCTGGCCAGCTCACAGATAAAGGCAACTGTTGTCCATTCTGTTTTTCATTAGTTCTGATTTGAATGTCCATGAACTGTGGTAGGTTTGCACTAGAGGCTGTTCTTGCCGGAGTATTTGTCACTTTAATATTTGAATGGCTGCTATATTTTGTAGGATTCATTTTAGATTGTGAAATATTTTCACTGGGATTCATCATGTAACCCACAGTAATACTAGTTGTCAGTTTAGAATCAAGTTTACAGCTTGAAGCATTACTCTTAACTAACTGAGTTTTGCTATTTTCTTCACTCTCTGCACCCATGTTGCTTGGTCGAAATTCACTATCTCCAGGTTCTGATGGTGTGTCATCTGATCTCTCAGAAGAACTACCCAAACCTGAATCATGATTTTCCGCTTTAACACCAGAATGTTCTAACAGTGCAGCTGCCCCTGAATTTTCTGGAAGAGAGTCAGTAGCTAAGCCACTATGATTAGAATTGTCATCTCCTTCTGATGAGATTTTCTCTGCAGGGCTCTCAGTGCCACCTGGAGAGTCCATGTGTTTTTCAGGAAAGGAATTGAGCAAATTAGAAGAGCTTAACTTGGTACCATTACTGTTACCAATTATATCAGTACTTGCTGCCTGATTTTGGATGTTGGGCAATGACAGAGTCCGGTCTGATGCATTAGAAGGAGATGAAACTGATTTTGAGTGATGGGAAGTTACAGAAGATGTTGGTCTTACTCTTGCTGCTTCGACATTAAGAGGCACTGACACAGTCTGCTGAAACAGAGGTTGAGATAAATTAATTTGTGATATAGGAAGCGATGCAGATGTATTTGAGGAGTAAATCACAGATCCTGAAGGAGTGGAGGAAGCTCCAGAGGTCTCCATAAACTCAAGGTGACTTGGACTCACACTGTGTGATGATGAAGCAGCCACTGATGATAAAGGACCATTAAAAGGACCTGGTATTGAATTCAGTGTCTTTTGAACAGTTGTACTCTTAGTAGATAAAATTTTATGAGATGTGTTAGTTAAAGAAAGAGTCAAAGACGATGTATCTGACATTACATTTCCTGTTATATCCTGCCTTGAGAGCACTGCATAGATATTTAAGGGAGTAGAATGTTTCAAATCCTTGGCCGAGCCATCACTAATAAAATTACGACGGTGGGGGGGAATTGAATTTAACTTATCATTACACATTTTAATAGGTCCACCTGAGCGAATTAATCCAGCAGTAGAATTTGAAAGAGTAACTGAGGTAGGACTTGTAATTCCAACATGGACATCCATATGAGATGAACTAATAGGCACACTCATTTTATTTAATTCATCCATTTCTTTTGCTTTTTTTGCAAGCATCTGTGTAGCAAAGTTATCACCTATTGAATGGCGTGGCTGGTCTTTTAAATGAATCAGACCGAAATCAACACTGTCTCTCGGCTCCAACTGTCCAGTATAAGGATTTACTATCTTTCCAGCCGTTACTTCCAAATTAAATGGATCCATGTCTTTAGGTAAATGTTCTCGTGCACTGGAATCTGAATGTTTAGAACTGACATTACTAACACCTATTGCACTTCTACTTGTTTCCAACTGAAATTTGGATAAGGGAAGGTTATCCTTGTGACATTCACTGAAAGGACGGTCTGGTAAAAATGAAGGTTTACTATCAGGACGAAAACTGGGTATAAAAGAATCTGATATATGACTTACAACGCCAGTTCTGGGTTGTGCTACATCAACAGATGAGTCTTTAAGATTAAATGACATAGGTAAATTAATAGTGCAACTATCTTCAGTAACCCTGGCAATCCGATTCAAATCAATACCTGAATTAGAAAGCACTTGTGAGAAAGCAGGATTATTACTTGTCAAATTCTCAGTCAATGAAAATGGTTTGGCCAAACCATCTTTTGATTTTTTTGAGCGCTTCTTCTTTTTAGGTGGAGGTCCGTCTGAGTCACCAAGAGATAGGGGCTTATTAGGATTACCACTTGCATTACCAGCAGCCACCATTAGTGGATCTGTCTGTAATAAATTTACTAACAGAGGACTGGAGGCTGTAACAGGTTTTCCAGGCCTAGAATTGTTATTGTGAGGATATGGAGGAGGTGGGGGTAAATCTATAAGCATTGCTGATGTTGGAGAAGAAGAAAGAGATGGCACCAGTGTATTTTGGGAATGAAAATTTGGACTCTGTGAAGCTGGAAGTCTAAGGGAGTTTACTGGGTTAAAATTATTTATGCTGGTGGGCAACGCCGTGTGACTGCTGGAAATTACATGGCTTACTTGACCTAACGCTGCAGGCTGGCCAACTGTCCTGGTGCCTGGCTGAATTAGCTTATTGACTGGACTCTGACCTGCAGAGGCAGGAAGGCGAGGTACAGGAGGGTGAAATGCCCCTGTAGATTTTGTGAAAGGAAAACTGTTTCTCAATGATGATCCTCTTAAACCAGGATTCTGCACCGCTATACAGGATACACTGTTGGGCCTGAATGAAGCACTATGCAAAGATGGGTTCTGAAATGTTGAGGAATGCTGGGAAATGCTCAAACCCAAACCATGGGCAGTTGAAGATGTTCCCATTCCTCCCAATATAGTGTCAAAGATTGCAGCATTCTGACGTATTGATGATCCCTGTCTTAGATAATCCACAATGTTTTTTCTAGTTATTTCATCATTACTAGGGCCTGGCGAAGATGTGAGATCATTTGAAACTGAAAAACCAGAGTCTGATCCTGTTGTGGTTGACAAAGCTGGTGTGCGCAAAACAAACTCGGTTGGTTCATTATTGCGACCAGCTATTCTTAAAGAGATTTGAGTATCTCCTTGAATCTGGACAGAAAGGATTCCCATCTGACGAAGGGAATCATTTCCGCTACATGCTAACTGCCGAAGTCTACTGGCTGCATCACGTGGGATAGTTAATGTCACTTTAACACTATTCCATGGCTCCACCTTCTTTACCTGCAATTTATTTTTCTCTGAGGACATATAAAAAAGGTAATTTAAATCATGATATCAGTTTCAATTTCTAAAAATAAAAATATTTTTTCATTAATTGGACTAATGCACATTCTAAACATTTGATGATAAAGAAAATTTTACCTGTCAATAATAAATCTTTTAACCCCAACCTAAACTTTTCAATTCTACTGAATAATTCTGGGTCGTGGAAGTCGCCTTCACATGTCAGCACAGCTTCCACGACATCCTCCTCCTGACCCATCGCGCCATCCATCAGACGCACACCTAATAACAAAGATGATTTCCAAAATAATTATTTTAGAGGAAATAATGCAATATGTGATAAAATTAAAAAGTGGCTGCATAATTTATTTTTATTTACTTGTTCATATAGCTAAATATGATCGTACATGATATTTTTAAAGAATTGTGAAATTTATAAATGAGGCAATTTTTAAAATAATGTTTAAAAAAATGAATATATATACTTAGATGTAAAATTTTATCTAAGAAATTTGTATTTAGAATATTATTAATCACTATTCAAAATATATAAAAAAAATAAATAGCTGAGAAACATTATGTACTGCATACATATCTCATAATAATGTCAATATTTTAATATCTCCTACTTTCTATCATGGCAATTTAATGAGACCATAAGCTTTGGTAAAGCCTAGAGTTCCAGAGTTGACCGAAAATCTATAATATATTTATAAATGTGAGCTTCTGTACATATGCATATCTGTCTTTTTTAATTTTTCTAAAAAGACCAAATCTATAAGATAATAGTTAGTGTCCTTAGACACATTTACTGATCAAATGACTCTTTATTGAAACAACTGGTATAAGTGTATATATAGCATTTATTTACAAACCAACCACAGTTACTATTAGCTGAACAGATGATAATCACACATATTACACAAAAAGTACTAAATGTGATATACCAGACTGTGGGCTTAAGGCAGTAAAACTGCCTGAACAATACAACGGAATTCAGAATTATGAGAAAAGAAATAATGAGAAAGATGTTTATAAATGTGTTAAATGATTTTAAGGAGAGTAGGACAAAATGTCTACAAATTAATTATATACAAATTAACATTTTGTCAAACTTGGGACTTGAAATATAAATTACATAATTAAAGCATTAATGGAAGAAATGGTTAATTCAAATGGTTAATATAAAATGAGTGTGGAACAAGTCAGATTTACCCAAAATATAAAATATATATTGAGTTACCAAGTATCATCTTAAGTTTTCTATTTCTTCTACCAATTTTTTTTTATATTGCACACTTTTTTTTTTTAAACGAACAGTTGGCATAATATTATGGTGCCCAACTATCGACCTGACGGTCTTGGGTTAGAGCCTCATTGAGTTCTCTGGTTTCTATCAGGTCTCACTGCTGAATTCCACCCAGCTTTAAAGGGGGAGTAAAAACATAGTGGCAGAAACACAATTCTCTAGTATGGCATGGCTATAGGAACAGATAAACATTTTTTTTCAAGGCCATTTTGAATATTTGTCTTTTGTGACCTTAACTGAACCTTAGCATAAAATGTGACATTGAAAATGGGGGTGGGTAAGGAACTAAATGGCCTATAAAACTGTTTTCTTTTTTCTTTCAATATTTTTTTAACACAAATGTGACATTAAAAAAAAAGTAAAAAACACTACATTATTTATAAATGTATTTACATGATAAAAAGACAGGTTAAAATGGCAGATAATAAAAAGATAGGCATGGTGCTTGCCCCCCAAAAAACAGGTGAACTATGCATCAAGATAATGGCAGCCAAATCTATTTTTATAGAACTTTAATATTCAAAAGATGTGAAACCACTGCCAGAATTATGTGCCAACAATAATGAGCATTTAAGTGACCTGACAGCAGTGAAGTGCACTATAAATTTCATTGATAAACAATGTGTTAAACAGTTTTAAAATAAGATTTTTATTATTCACTTAAATTTTAAACAGTACATTTTACATTCTATTCCAACTTCTAGGATGAGTCATGTGTAACCATTAGAAAAATGTGTATCAGGTAGCTTTAAAACTATATTTTTAAAAAAGTTACTAAGCTTCAATATAACAATAATTTTAAAGAGCATCTCCAATCATGTACACTCAATATCAAAAACATTTCAAACCAAAAGATTTAAAAAAAAAAAAAGTAACATTTATTTTACAAAGCACACAAAATTGATTTTTTTTTATTCTTAAATATATGACTATTATTTTCAGTCATATTTATTTAAAACAATAAAAATATTACATTTACAAGTGTTTCAAAAAGAATTTAAATCTACAAACAAAAGACTTAAAAAACAGACAATGACTAAGTTTCACTAAGTTAATTATCAGTTATGAATGGGCTAGCACCTTAGAATTTTTAGTTATTAATAAATGACATCCTAGATTTTCCTTTCACAAATTTACTTAAACTTAGCATTTATACCATATTCCATTAGACAATTTTAGTATGTATTCATAAATGTGTCAACATTATACATAACTCAAACTGTATTAATTTGTGAAGGATTTTTTTGTGTAATGATTTTAAAATGTTATTTTTATTTATTTAAGAATAGCACACCTTTTTAAGAAAAAAGTATTTAAAATAATCTTAATAAACACGATGAGAATATTACCGTTTTATAAATTAAAATATACGTTTTAAAAGAAAATGTTAAAAATATATATATACTTATTATTGGACTTAATTTGTTTGCAAATTCGACATCGTTAACTGGGTCAAACCAGATGTCCTAAACATATATGACTAGAACATTTGTCAAAAATAAATATATTTATAAAAAATACGTAAAATTAACGGGGTATGATTATGCCATGATCAGTTAAATAATCAAGCTTGCGAATAATCTAGTGTAAAGAAGGTTTATCTTTCAGCGGGTCGGCCTTGCTGGCAAATTTTGCAGTCATGGCCGGAAAAGGCTCACTAAGGTACAACTTTTACGGGGAATATTTTTTTTAAAAATCATGTGTATCCTTTGAAAGTTTTATTTAGTTAAAGACATTTGGAGAGTTAATCCTATATCCTAATATTTTACCTATATAGGTGTCCTAAATTTGTTATAAATTTCCATGTATCACAAACGCCATGGAACAATAACAAGTGCCGCCATTTGCAATGATTCCAAAACGCATGCGCAATAGCCAACAGAATTCTGGGAGGGAGTGAGGCCTGACAAGAGTAATGAGGACACGCGATTATAAAGTTTATAAACATTACAATTTTAACCGCGGCCCCCTCATCTATGTCTTAATTTTAGCAATAAAAAACAATGTTTAGTTGAAACCTTACAAAAGACTGATATAAAATAACAGTTTTACTTTAAAATATACAGAAATAATAGAGATTGTTGTCATTTACTCTTTTTTATATTATAATCATATTTTTTATTCATACTAATTAAGCACACACAAAAATGTGAACAGTTAACAAAAATATAATTTAATACGTTGACACTATCCGGTTTTCATGTGGCTCATTGAACTGAAAACGTTTTTTTTTTTTTTAAATTGATCTGATTTATTGATATTTCCTTTCAGTTTTACTTAAACATGCATACATGTTTGATTCATATATTTACTTTAAGTTTGCATAGTCTTGATTCCCTGAAAATGAAACATTATGTTGTTGTTTGTTTGTTTTTAATAAAATTAGAAGTTTTATTTTTTAAGGTCGAATCAGTGTTAACAAGGTAAGTTGCGCAAAAAGTTGTGTTTAGTCACCAGGTGGCGTCTTCCATTGAGGTCAAAACAGACGTAATCAAAGGTTACTCTCTTTTTTTAAAGTTCTTCGCGGAGAAACCACCCTAACAATAACATTACGCCCATAACAGCATAAGTTCAGGCACGTTCCTCCTCTATCAAAATGAATGAAAGTATAAATAGTAGCTTACTAACCAATTCTAGCAATGTAAAATACGAATACAGAAGCTACAATACTTGCATGAAAGATGAGCGGTCGTCCAAAGAGAAAAGCTGTTTCAGATACAGAACTGAAAGCAAAAAAATTAAGAGGTGAGACAGAATTAGGTGATGGACTTAATTGGAAAGACATTGATCATGATGGAAACCTCGGCAAAATGATCGCTCTCACATCGGATACTCTTGGTGGTAAATCTAAAGCCGTTGGTTTTGACGTTGATTTTACAGTCATCAGAACAGCTAGCGGTCGTAAATTCGCAACAGGTGACGAAATAAAAATAGTATTAAATTTATTATTAAAATATTAAATATAACGACTTGTCTTATAGTTAAGTTTATTATTATTTCAATTTATATTAATCAATTAGGGCTAAATCTTAAAGGTATTTCTGTACACAGTACAGTACTACACAATAGTTCAGTAAAAAGTAAAGTTCCCTTAGACTTAGTCCAAAGATAGGGCCATCAATGATCAGGGCTGATGAAGTCATAGTGTAGACTTCACCTGTTTCTGTGTAACTATGTTCATGGCTACCATGGCATGTCATATAAAGAAAAGGATTTTGTGATTAGCACAAGCCCAGTAGCCTATACTTTGCTTCCCCAATAAATAACTTTCACAAGATTTTGGAAATACTCCCTTGGCGCTCATTGAGGATCCAACTTGGGACTCCCAGGTCAACAGTCAAACTTCTATCCCACTCGGCCATCTGTCGCCGCACAAGTAATTTTGTACTTTAATAAAAAATTTGAAAAGGAAATTTTAAAATAAAACTTGTTTAGATATATAGAACTTGGTGAGTACATTCCAACAACACCTCATTTGTGAATATATATTTATTAGAAGCAGAGATATAATGTTTTTACAGTAAGTTGGCTTTCCTTAGTGCATCAGACATCCCAGTGTTAGCTTCTATGTTTTATAATACTGGCATTTTTAAAACAACTTTTTATAACACATTACTAATCCATAATCATATTAGTTTTACAGGGAGTAACATTATAGTGATTATTCTGAATTCTATAAACTATAACTTGATTGTTCATAAAAATGAATTTAATTCAACCCAACATTATTAACTCACAGGTCCAAAAGACTGGATTTTTTGGGATGCAACAGTTCCAGAAAAACTTAAAAGCCTACACAATGAGGATTACAGAATAGTATTTTTCACAAATCAAGCAGGTATTGAAAAACAAAAAGTGACACCTCAAAGTTTCAAAGATAAAATGGAAGACATAATAAAACAGCTAGACATTCCTGTTTTGGTAGGTTGACAAATAATTTTAGTTTTGCAATTTATATATATTTTTGTTTTGAATATCGAACATCCAGAGTGTTATTTCTGTGTTTTTGTATGTAATAGTCATATCCCTTTACAATCATGTAAATTTTAAGATAAGTGTTGGTAACCTATATTATTTTGCAAGTTTTTCCAAAGCTAAGTTGAAGCTTTTTTTTTTACACGTTTATTTTTTTTATAATCAAAAATTGTATAGTACCCCTGTAGTAGCTTTTGTAATAGTAGCTGAGGAAACCCCTGTATTGGCCTTTGTAACAGTAGCTGAGGAAACCCCTGCATCTGAGATTTATATTGTACTTAACAGTAGCTAAACTAAATGTTTGTTTGCAACTCCGCTGTAATAACCAGATTAGGCTATAAGAATTATGACACTCACCATAGATGCAAATGATCTTGCCCTAGACCCAGCATACTTCTAGGTCGCCTCTGTAAATACACTTTAAGTGCTTATAACATCTTATCAAAGTACATCATGTTTTTTATGTCTTGGTCAGCTTGGACATTGATATCCCTTGTCATTTGATGGCTGCATCTTCCAAATACTTCAGATGGGGATTCAGAACAACTATTTGATTTTCCAACGATTTACTGGAGCTTATTCAGAATTTTTTTACTGTACTTATGAATGATAGATTCCGGCCCTGTCGGGCTACAAATAAAAAAGAAAGTCTAAGTTTGTGGAGATATGCAATAGATTCATTCATTTTTTAAATTTAATAAAAGTGGAAAATTTTTTTTGGAACTTTAACTCTTTAGAATTCAATCTATTTCCAGAACTGATAATTGAATTTTATATGTCAAGATGGCAGGTGGCTAAAAAATATTTAAAAAATTAAAAGCTTGTGAGGATCAGCAATGATCAGCTAATGTTAAATGTTTGCTAAAATGTGGATAAAACTAGAACATATTATATTTTGAGTGATGGCTTGCAACAGAATAAGTTGTGGTTCTGATGTATTGTTGTGACGGCAATAACAAAAAAACAATTAAAATCTACCTGTTGAAGTTATTGTAATGTTTCATTGTACTTAGACAATGCAGATGCCGTCATTTCTTCTGTAGCAGAGTACAACTGATGCCGCCCCAAGAACAATTGTAAAATTTCCCCGTTTTTGTTGGATTCAGAAATGGTTTTTACATATTTTATTAAGGGCAAAAATTTATTTAGAGATTGAATAATTTGAAATTGAAACAATTTAAATACTTAAGTTCATATTCTGATATATCATTGTATTAAGCACAGCAGATGCCCACCTGGTGTCAGATTTATCTCTTTTACTAAGCTAGGCAGATGCCACCCTTTGTCTGCAATAAAAAAAAAAATGAAATAAAACGATTTTTGTGGAGATCTAGCAATGCTAAGTTAACATTCATATAAAAGTATTTAAACTAATTGATTCACAAATTCATTAGATATTAATTGATGTTCAATTTACTTTCTGCTAAAATTCTGGTTTTTAATTCTCAAAAGTGAATGAGACTAAAAGTAATGAAGAAAGTATATTTATGTGCACCATTCATATCATACAATGGGAAAACCCTATTACTTCTCTTAGTTTATTCAAAATAATTGCATCATCAAAACTTTCTCACACTAATAAAAAATTTTAAGTCATTATGACCTAAATTAAACATGGCGGCTTTGAACATACATAAGAATGTCCACATCTTTTTAAGCCTTATCATTTTTATACCTGAAGAATCTAACAATATACTTTTTTTTTATATTATTTAGACTCACAATGCCAGAATAAATGCAATGGGACACACACACAGATTATATGTATTTAAAAAAAATGTCAAATGTCTGTCTGCTTCTGTTTGAATATACTTTAGTTCAGATCTCCATGGATTGAGTTCCATAACTAAATTTCTCCTCTTAATCCAAAACCATTACTGCATGCATTTAGAAATTATGAATATATATATGAGTGTGAACTATTTCAATTTTGTTTATTGTAGGTGTTTGCTAGTACCGGAAACAACCAGTACAGAAAGCCCAGCACAGCCATGTGGGACTATTTTGTTAAAAACTGTAATAAAGGCGTGAAAGTTAGTTTTTAGCATATGACTTTCTTCTTTTTTTATTTATTTTTTTGCTCCCTGTGTATTTTTAGAAGAATTCTCTTTGTGATCCTGAATATTTTAACAGGAAAAATTTCTTAAAATTACTTAACCGGTAAATTTAATGTCAAGTTTATTTTACTATTTTCAATGTCATATTCATATTTATCAAATACCAATGTTTCATTAAATGCAAAATATTATAGATAGATAGTAATATAAATATTAGATATATATAAAAAATATTATCCCTTTTTATTTCAACCTGAAACTCAAATTGAATGACTTTGAATCATTATCTTAGACTAATTAGTTGTCAGCAATAGCAAAAAGTCATTTGGTACTAATACATGAAGCAGATTATACATAATTGATTAGATGGTTTTCTTGCATTTTCTTTTTGTTTAGGTGAATAAAACAGAGTGTTTGTATGTCGGAGATGCAGCAGGACGAAAAAAAGGATGGGCAAAGGATAAACCTAAAGATTTTTCATGTAGTGATAGAATGTTTGCTGCTAATATAGGAATAAGTATGGAGCTAATTATAAAGTAACTAAGCTTTATGGATTAGGTTTTCAAATTATGAAAAACAACTGTTTTTTAAAATGTGATCTTTAATATTCTTCAAACATGAGCAAAAATCTGATACAGCATAATTAGCTTTCTGTATGAAGTCTTTTAAGGCAGGCTAGCTTAACCCATATCTTGCGTTAAGCTAGTATGGCTTGGAATGCTTGCATAAATATATTTTAAAATATGAAGCATTAGGGTGATGTGCTAGCCACACAACCACTTATTATGCCCTTGCTACAGAAACATTAAATCTTCCTAGTTACCCCTTCCCTCTAGGCAACTTAACTATATGAAGTGTTTAGAGGTATGACAATCTAAACCACATTGTGAGTTAAGACTAGTAAAAGACTTCATATATTTATAAAATAATTTTGTAGCAATTTAAAAATGGTCAATATTCATTAACTTTGGAAAATGTATAGATTTTTATATACCAGTAGATCATAATATTGAATAATTACTGGGTCTCTCCTTTAGTAAAATACAGGTCTTTATTTTATTGAATTAGTTCCTTTTTGAGCTGTTAAAATTAAGTTGCTGCATGTTAATTGATAAGTCAGAATTTAAAAGACGTTATTTCTTTTTCAGAATTTTTTACACCAGAAGAATTTTTTTTAAAAGAAGCGCCTGTCCCTTTCAATTGGGGATCTTTAAATCCAAAATCTTTTCTTAAGGCTCACCCTTCTGTGGAACCTAAAGCAGACAAGTTTTCTGTTGCCAGCAAGGTAATGGAAGCTGATTATTTCAAATATCTATGTCTTTAGAAAAATAAATTCTTTAAAATGAATACAATAGAAGAAAAATGTTAGTATTATGTGTCCTTAACAATTAATTTTTGGCTTTAGATGGAGCCCGTTTTTTTTTTTAAATAAATATAATTTTATGATAAATGTTCTGAACATTGTTTCAGAATCAAGAACTTGTGATTATGGTTGGCCAACCAGCTTCTGGAAAAAGCACATTTAGAAAACGTTATTTAGAACCTTTTGGGTATGTTGCAGTCAACAGAGACACCTTAAAAACAATGGAAAAATGTCTGAAGGTAATGATTTAACACCAGCTTGTCTTTACACTGAACACCGCCACTGTATATCATAGCTGAATTTGCTCTTTGCCAGACTGGCATTGTGCAAGTGACATCTGATTTTTTTGGGAGTTACCCAGAGGTAAACTTGTGTGATTTTGGGCCAAGTCACAGAAGAAAATATAGGGCCCTTTAAACTAGGGGATATAGTTGAGCTTTGCAGGATCCCAGACATGCACCTACCATCAAATCAGCCTCTGGAGACTGTTGATTGGCAGTCATATCAAGGGTAATAGCCTGAGCAACTGCAGCTATAATTGATATGTGTTGTGGGTAAAGCTCTTCTTACTGATAGGCAAACTAGTCCCTGCCTAGGCCTCCCAAACTGGTTTTAAGCAGTGTCACAAATAGATTTGAAAAATAATGATATCATGAGGTTTAAAAACAAATAATTAACAAACACTTAGTTCCATTCAAAAGAAATGACCAAAAGTTTCCTAACATTATCACAGAAGGTTTACTGACATTATCACAAGTCCACTACAATGATGATATCAAACAGAAAACACAACAAAAACATAAGGGCTACTCTTTTTTTATTTTACTGTTCATGAACTGTCTCTCCTAGAAACCACACGATGTTAAAACATCATGTGACTAATTGTCAACTGATTTCTTAAGTTTTTCTATAATCTGGGTAACTTATCTGCCACACAGCAAAGTACAAGGTGGGTTACAACAATATTAAATGCACAGGAGTCTCATGCGTTATTTGAAAAAGAAAATGACATATATATTTTTAATGAATTTTTCAAATTCTTTATCTCGACTGTTGACCATTGGGGTTTTGAGTTCGAACCTCTGTAAAGGCAGCTGGGTGTTGTGCTAACCACACAATCCCTTTATATGCCAAGGTTTCTGAAACAAATGAATTCTACATTCTGATGAGCTCTGAGTGGGTTAAGGGAACTATTTTTATCTTGTTTTAAACAGTTCTAATTAAATAATACTTAAGCAATAGTGACTTATTTGAGCCTGTCAAATACTGCAATTTTGCTCTTATAATACAGTATCTAAAATTGTACTTCCTCAGGTTGCTAAAGTTGAACTTGAATCTGGTAAAAGTGTTGTAGTAGATAATACAAATCCATCAGTAAGCAGTAGAGCAGCATTTATAAAACTAGCAAAAGAAAAAGGTATCAAATTTTATAGAAGACATTATCTACAAAGCATTATCTTGAACTTCTCAGCCCCATTACACAATTCTTGCTTTTTTTTTAAACTTATATTTTTTCTACATGAAGATTGATAATCACTTTATGGAATATCAGTTTAGGTTTCTGTATACTAGTCAAAATATACATCTCACAGAATAAAGCTATAAATAACCTAATTTTACTTTTGAATTTTTTTATTCATTTAACTGCCACACCTACAATATGTACCAAATAGATGTTTACATTATTTTAAAATTGTCTACAAAAAATTTTTTTTTGTTATTTACATTTTTTAGGACATGGCAATTTTATTTATGTTGTCAATGATTTCAAATCTCTAACTTGCCTTGTTTGCAGGCATACCATGTCGTTGTTTTTGGCTACAAACCTCCCAAGAACTCTCTCACCATCTAAATATGTTCAGACAGAATCAAACAAATGGTCAAGTTCGTAGAATTCCTGATGTGGGATATAATATGTTTAAAAAGAACTTTGAAAATCCAAATACTTCAGAGGGATTCGATAGCATTGTGGAAGTAAATTTTAAACCACGATTTGACAGTAAAACTGATGAGGAACTTTTCAAACAATGGACTGATTAAGAGATTTTATTGTACCTTTAAGGAGATTCCGTGATGTTAAAAATGTTCAGGATTTTTTTTTATAGCGATAATTAAAATGCCATAGTATATTGTAAAATGTTACATGAATGGCTGTGAATAGTGTTACAGATATTCTTCTCTACACTATAATTCTACTAATATAATGTACATGTGTCTAAAAAAAAGTTTAATGTGTAATAAATGATATTACTAAAAGTTATACATTTTATTGTATATTTTAATGACACAAATACAAAAGATAGTTATTGAGCATGGGAATATTCTTTTTTTTTAGCTTTAATTCCCTGCCTTAGGTTATGTCTAATCAAATAAATTGTCAAAGGTCGCTATAATCTACAACAAACAGATCATTAAGATTGACATTTGCTTCACATTTCAAAGGCAAATATTCTTTCAAAGAAAACAAGATATCATGCAGAGCTTAAAATACATTACTTTTTCAGAATACTAATTGGACCTAATTAAAATATCTTAAACTTGAAGGATTTTAAGCATGAGCAAAAGATCTTAGTCAGCAGATGCTACAAGTCAAAGACAGCTATAGCTCCTGCAAGTCTCCCTCCCTTAGAACTGTGTTCAGCAGTCACCAGAAGATTGGTCTAAAAAATGTATAAATTAATGAGCATTTAAATGTAGAAATATGAAAGTAAAACAAATTACTTTCATAGGTTTAAATCTAGTTAAAATGGTTGAATTAACTTTTACAATATATTATGCTCACGTAGCTAATAGACAACTTTTAATCTCTCATGGTTTTAAATCTGAATACATAATTTCAATTTAGGGATATATTCTCACCAATTAAAAATATAGTTTTTTTTAATAGACTTTATATTATTGTGCCTAAATGAGTCAAAGGACAAGCAAACAAATCAAAATGATTATAACATTAGCATACCTACCTTTCTTTTACATCTTACAACAGCAAGCTTACTTCCAAACCTAGCTAGATCTTCACCAAATGCAAGCTCTCTATTGGCCTATTTATAAAACAGATTCAATTAACATTCTCAAACTATTTAAAAATTATCATTCCAATTAAATTGAAAAGGGCAATTTTTTTTAATAGCATCTATTTTATAATTTTTTTATTTATTCTTGCCAAATAAAGAAAATAGTTAAGAAGCATTTTCCTTTCATTAAAAGTGAAAGTAAAAAGTAACTTTATACATTGCTGATTTATCACTTTCTGCTTTCTGCTGAAATATAATTTTTGAACCGTTAAAAATAATGAATTAGGTATTATAATACATTTTAAGTAATTAATCTTAAATAATTTACAAAAATTACTCGAGATAATACTTTATTTCATCCCACCTTAAGTCCAGGACAGGGTAATGTATCAATTTCACATTGCGAGGTTGCATTTCCTAATGGGAAGTTATTTCCACCAAACCATACATAAACACGGCCTTGCTGAGCTAAAACATAGCACAATTTTTAAATAATCAACTTTGTTAAACATAATTTCATAACTAATTTAAAAGTGATGAATTAAAGAATGTGGGTAAGGATTGAAACAATTCTGGAATTTCTAATTTCCTTTAAAAAAAAAACAATTTCATCAATCATTCTAGAAGAAAATTTACCCCCAGTAATTTCCTCTGTAAAATCTTCTGTTCTCAGTGGTGCTCCAATGATTAAATCATCAACTTCGTCTCCATTTACATCAATTATCTTAACCAAAATAATGTAATATTGAGACTTAAATAAACAGATTAGACTGAGTAAAATTTCAGTTAAAATTAATAAATGTTTATATTATGCATTAGTGAACATCTAAATCAAATATATTTTTTTCAAATCAAAAAATTTACTTTTTTTTTTTCATTTATGCAATGAATAAAATTATATACATTAAAAAAAAAAAGAACTTAAATTACCTGAACTGTAGCTCCAAATCTACCGAATTTTCTGTCACCACTGAATACTGCAATAGGCTTCTGCAAATCAGTCAGATTGTATATATAAACAGATCCAGCCTGGTCAATGCCTAAAATATCATGCACATTTCTGCCTTTCACATCTGCAATATTGATTCATTCATAAAACCATTAAAATAAACTTTTGTTGCATCAATAAAAAAAATTGCAAATATCAGATTTTAAAGCAGCCACACACCTTGTCCAGAAGCAGCAATAGCCACAATGCCAGTTGTATTATCAAGCAGTCTACCAATGTCTATTTGACTACCAAACATTTGGAATTGCTGCTGTCCATGAACAACTGGACCTGATATAGTTTGATTGTTAGTCAGGAAATAGAAACTGACTTGTCCTATAGCCTGGATGTCTGCTGGGTCAAATGAGCAGTCAGATCTAATATATAAAAAGTTAAGGTTTTACTGTTTATATTAAAATGTACATATTATTCAACACATTTAAGTAAAAAAAAAGGTTCTTGATCTATTTCAAAGAATACTATTAATTAAGAATACTATTAATTACTTACTTTGCACATTTTCTTACTGTAGGTGCACCAACAACAATTAATGTTCCATTTAGGTCATGAAATTTTTTAGATGCTAAGCTGTATCCAAACCAACCATAACTCTAAAGAAAATGTTAGAGATGTGTTTATCAAATGAATATATCAAATTGTTTTATTAAATTTACCTATTGCTGATTTGCATAACTAAATATTCACTAAAACAAAACAGTTCTGTACTATTCACCTGGGTGCCCAAGATGTAGTTTTTAGCTGATAAAATCAAATTTCTTTTACCTGATGATGGTTAAATTAACAAGTGTTAAATATTATATGATTATAACTGTGTAGTTTGTTTTTTTCTAAGTTATGCCTATTTATTCATTCAAATCATCCTTACCTAAATACTGTTTATCAGCAAGTAGAACTACTACCATTCCTTTCTGAACACCACCAATAGGTGCATATGGTGAACTGATAATGAGATCTCTATAACCATCATTGTTTATGTCTTCTGACTTTATGCTGATTCCCAAAGTACAGTATACATCCTGATCACATAAACAACAGAAAGCATTCCAGAATTTAGTAAACAGCAAACAATAAAAATACTAAGAGGTTCAACAATTTAAAAAAAACAAAAAGTGAGAAATTCCAATCATAAAATTCACAGCAACTTCTACTCCATTTTCCAAAAATTATTCGGTTTTTTTAATAACAGTAGCTTTAAACAACAAATGCATTTATAAAATATCAGCAGCGTTATTGGCCATCTAAATTCAATGTAGTTTTTCTAATTGTTTTTTAATGATCATTGAATAATTTAAACCATTTTTCTATTCGAATCGACATTTCTAAACAGCCATTTTAGTTTGTTTACCCTTGCAGGAAAAAACTCTGCAAGTGGCACAAGTGAAAATACTCCTTGCTCCACAGCAGAAACAAATAAATTAGCACAAGAAGCTGCCAAAACTGGGCTGCATATAAATACAGACAAGACAGAAGTCATGGCCATACTTAGCTAAAGCCAGTCACCTATCACCATTGGAGATGAGCATTTGAGAGAAGTAGACCACTTTATTTACTTTTGTAGCATTGTTTCAGCTACAGGTGGATCAAACAAAGATGTCAGAGCCAGAATATGCAAGGTAAGATATGCCTCTTCTTCTCCCTGAAGCCTGTATGGAAAACATCTTCCCTCTCAAACAAATATAAACTCCGGATTTTCAACAGCAACGCCAAATGGGTACTGTTATACAGGGCAGAAACATGCAGAGTCACCAACTCATTATCCAATAGACGTTCCTAAATGGCTGACTCAGGAATATCCTAAAGATAAGGTGACTAGATAAATTCAGGAACAAAGATCTCTGACAGCTGGCAGATCAAGATCCCATAGATCTACAAGTGTCCAGGAGAAAATGAAGATGGATCGGCCACTCACTAAGGAAGCCTCCAGAAGATATCACAAAAATGGTTCTGTAGTGGAACCCCCAAGGCCAGAGAAAGGTTGACTGCCCAAAGACCACTTGGAGAAGGTCTTGCGAGCAGGAAATGAAAAGCTGCAAATAGACATGGGGAAAAAAGGAAAAAAGGTCTCCCAAAACAGAATGTGCTGGAGAGTGGTTGCAGAGGCCCTTTGCTCCGCAAGGAGTTCAAGGAATTAAGTTAAGTCCACAGCGGAAATCGAGACTAGTGTGTTTCCACTAGTAAGTCATTGAATTCACAAAGTTTCTACATACCAAAATTCCTTACCAGAGGAGCTTAACTTACCACATGAAAGAGAAATAAATAAGTTAAACATTACAAATTATTATTCAGCGAGAACCGTAAAAACACAATCCCTGCTGGTCAGGCCTCACCCGCTGCTCTGTAGGCATAGCAGACAAGCATCAGCATTGTGAATAAAGCTACTGTGGCAGGCACACAACACCCTGTCATGATAGCAGTGGCGGCACTAAATAAAATTTACGTATGGGTTAACAATATGAAAAAAAAAAAAAGCTAATTGCACATATGTGACTGCATGGCCAATGAGGTATTACCCCTGGCCTTTGAATATGTCAGCCACCTAAAGCACACTCATTACATCCTGTCTTTTCTGGCAGACGAGGCAGGAACAACCTTGCTTTGCCATTTAGGCCAATCAGCAGTACAATCACCCAAGACCCACTGTCTGCTATGCTGGTAGATGCAGAAGACATACTGACCCTGACACTCTGTAGAGATGGCAAACTTGAACTTATGAGTCGCCTATTTGGCTGGTGTGGCAAGCACACACATAAACCCAGCCATTCTGTCAGTTGCAGCAGGTAAAAACCCATGCTTTGGCTTTCTGGTCATTTAACATTTACACACATTCTGCTGATGTGGTCATTGCTGGCAAGCTCTAAAATCTACTTTTTGTCATGCTATCAGATGCAGAAGGCACAATACACCCTGACTCACTGTAAGCTATGGAATACACTCTTACAAGGGTAAATGCTCAACCGATGTGGCTTGTACACTCACATCCAGCCATGCTTTAAGGTAATTGAAATGACATTGATGCCGATAAAGTATTTTGGTATTCACTCAACAGTGTGTAAGTGATGGAATATCAAACAGGGAGATGATTAGATAATTATTTTTTAAAAGAACCCATTTAAAAAACAAATACAATTACATTCTCAAAGTACAGCTCATTTTGCTAAAAAAAAATTGTTTCTGCCTTTATATTAATCACCCACAGATTTTTTCTGTGAGTGATAGGTTCCAGGATTTGTGGCAGGCAAGGTAATTTTTAAAAACACATTTCTGAATATACCATGCAGGCTACCTGTCTCTGTACAACTCAACTACAATAGTACATCTGCGACATAAAAATAAATTTAAAAAATGAGATACAAACGCATGTATTCATAAAATGTCATGGCACTATCTTCAATGCCTATGCAATGCCAGGTATAAATACTAGGTAAAGTATAATTTTGCAGAACCACTTTAATGCTAGAAAAAAATGAACATCATGAGAAAAGAAATGGATCAACTATGGAACATAATGGAAAAGTGATTCAAAAAATTTAGCCAGGAATATGTCAATTTATAGTTCAGAAAATGACGTAAACTTTAATGATTGAAAAAAAAAATGTATTAAACAATGTCAAATCTAGATTACCTGACATTCAACTTCTCCCTTTAAAAAGTAGCTCCTTTCACTGACTGGTGAATATAAATAAACTCGACCCTAGAAAAAAACAAACAGTGCAGAACAATAAAGCTTAAATATTTATTTGAAAATTATCATATCTTTGATAAATCGTTAAATTTCAATGTTTTCCCCAGCAAGCAGTTCTAAAAATTGATTACATTTTATTAAGTAACTAATTTAAATATTAATAATTGAGCTATTTCATAGCATGTACTGTGCTTGATGTAAAAGCCTCAGTAAAAGTCTATTTCTATGTGTTCAATTCATAAAAAATAATTACAGTGTAAGTAAGGTTTTCAGAGCCATAACTTGGAGCTCCCACAGCTATTTCATATTTTCCATCAGCATCAAGGTCAAAGATGGCAACAGATGAACCAAATTTGGAATCTTCCTGAAGGTATATGTTGAAAAAGCTAGAAATTACAAACATCAGGACTGCAAAATATTAACTAAGTAAAAACACACACACAAAACAGAAAAAAATGTAATGGCACATGTTAAGAGTTTTGTTAATAAACTTACTTCAAGGATAATATTACAATAAACACATTAGTGCATTAGATTATAATCATTGTACTAGTGTACCTACTAAAGTATCATGAGCTACTGGACCAAGTATTTTCACATCAGCTATGGAGGCAATGTCAGATGAGGAATAGTTCAGTCCTTCATCAGTGCCTTACAATGAGAAACAAAAATGTATCTTTCATGATAAAAATTTTTTTTTTTTAATTCACTATCTTTTTAAACAAAAGAATCTGATGAAGTTTGAATGTTAAATATGTGAAATTTAAAGTACTTTATTTTCAGGCATTCACTAAGTGGGGAGCAATTAATAAAGTTAACATGTGTTATTTAGCATTGGCTATTAAGGATCGACATAATCATTGTTATTAGCTCATTAAGTCTAGGAGTAAGAAAAAAAATGAGCTCAATAAAAGAAATATACATATATACCAAATAAGATAAAAACAATTCCTGTTCTCTGATTGGTTATGGCATCAAAATATCCAGGACATCCAATGACTACATCTTCATTCCCATCACCATTAAGATCAGCAACTGCATATGCCCTTGAGAAGAGAATATAAAATTTTTAAACAAAAATGTGTTTGCAAGAGAACTAGATGATACATGTATTACTAGGAATTTTAAACATGTTGAAATACTTAATATCTTACTTTCCAAGACCAGCATAATCCAACTTTATAGAGTAAACAAATTTTGGTAACTCTGCAGTAAATGAGCTTCTTTTCAAATCTGGCACTTTACTTTGTCCCAGAGTTACATGTTTTAGTTTTTGCTATTATCAAATAAAAAGTAAATTTAACTTTAAAAAAAAATTTAATAATTGAACTCATAGTGAATGAAGAAAATAACTAGAAATGAGCACTCACCAACATATGAGCAGAAGGTTTTAAAATCAAAGCACCGTCAGATTTTTTTTCTTCAATGTCTTCAAGCCTCCAGTCAACCCACTTCAGTAAATTATTGTAATACCAGTGCCTTTGGAAAGAGCTTTTCCTCATTCTTGACAGATTTTTTACATTATTTGTATTGTTACAGCGGAAGAACAAAGAGTTTGTATTCATGTTGCAAGACCTAAACGTATACGAAATAAAGTGCAATATTTAAAAAGTATTCTTGATGTCAAACTTTTATGCTTGGCAGCTCAATGTGAAAACTGCTTTGTTTTCTAAACACAAATGTCATTTATAACATGAGACTTGTACTTATGCTAACATCTAATCTCTATTAATCTTTTCACCCTAGGCAGAAGTACAGGTGCATATAGCATCAATTTCAGAGGCAGAGTAGTCACTGATAAAACAAAAAGAGCCTAAGACATATAGTGTCCTTACAGACAGACATAAAAACTTTCACATTTTTATAGAGAGAGATAAATAAAACAATTTTACATACATGAGACCATGCTCAAAAGCAAATGTAAGCTGCTTCCACAGTCTCTGTGTCCATGTTGACATATCATTTATACCACCCAAAAAATAGTCATAGAGTTCATCGACTAGGAATGGACTTTTCTTAGCTGAATCTGGAAAAAGCTTTATGTCAAAGAAGAAAATATAAGTCAATTAAATTTAATGTAACATACATTACAAGATTATTTAAAACGTAATGTAAAAATTATTTTTTTAGTTATGGTATTAATTCTAAATAAATTAAGACTTTTTTTAAATAAAAATTAAGTTAAATGAATTTTAAATTCATGTAATAGCTGTACCTTTTTCAGGAATATTTTTTCCCCAATTCTGCAAGAGGAAACAAAAACTTGAAATAAAGAAAATTCAACAACAAGATGCTTTATTTTGAAAGTTAGAAACTTACATCAATGTGATTGATTATTTTGAAAACCAATATCAAGTAAATAATAACATAATTTCACAAAATAAACAGAATACTAGTCCTTTAAAATCAATCACTACCACAAAAGGCATTTTCTCACTTTAGATAGCAGAATACATTTAGCATTTCAGATGTACTACATTATAAAATGAGATCAATCTCTTGTTTTTATATTCAGAACACCCATTTAAACTAAAATTATAAATGCAAAGAGTGGTTTTAATATCATTTTTTGAGTTCTTAATGCCAATTTCTTTATCCCCATTAGGACTAGGCCATTGGGCTGGCCTACCTACAAAAGCAAAAGGTTTAATTATTTTTACCTCATTTTCACATCAACCCCAAGGTTAAACCTGGACCAATAATAACTTTATTTTCACCAATAATTATCATATCCTTTTGAAGATAAATTATTTCTGCTTAAATTATTATAAGCGAAATCTTTGTTTAGTTAAAATATCAAGTAATGACACAAGAATAAATTGACGGGGCTGCAGCAAAAAAGGTAAGTTAAGAAAAGTTGCCACCACAGTGAAGAAAATGGTGAGATGGAGAGTAAATTAATGTATATTTTAATTAGGGCTGCTGATTAAACTGCGTTAATTTGCGATTAACGCGTCGAAAAAAATTTGCGATTAAAATTTTTAAGGCAATACCTAAATGTGTTAATTTGACCAAAATGCTGAAAGTTCACCAAAACGATAAATAACGGAATTTCCCGCTACAAGTTGCGTTCACTTATTAAGTAGATCTACCACCCCCACCCTGTCACAATTTACACACACCCTCACCCCTAGGTACGTCGACAAAAGCCCCAATTGTAATATAAAATGAAGATGTTTTGTTATATAGCCCTTCGACAAGTGAACCTCCTGCTCCCTTGCTATAACCAAAATGAAACGAAAGAAAGAATCTTTAATGTTGACACAAGTAAGAAAGAACAACAGAAGATGAAAAATGAAAGCCAACCTTTCAAAATTTTAGCTTTGAATGTCTGAAAATTGCCATACGGTAACATTAAAGAGTCTCATTTTACAAGATATTTTTTTATTAATATAACTGACATACCGATAAAAAAATAAAATTTTCTTTTCTGTTGTTCACTAAAACATTGAAATAATAGTTGATAGTAAGAAAGTAAATGAATGAAAGAATAAAAGAGTAACATTGACGCACAAAACAAAAACTTCAAAAGAAGATTAAAAGTAAATTTGTCCTTCAACTCGACGACCGTAGTAGTATTGGTGGGGTAAACGTCACGTCTACGTAAAATCATAGCAGCTGTATGACCTTGAAACAAGAGGATTGTCATTTCTAACGCATGCTCCTAGTTTGAAACAATGGAACCGGTGTCAACTTGTTTTTGGTACATCTTTAAGTGGAGAGAGAGTGTGTTAAAAATGTGACTTGTTGAGAAAGAAGGGGGGGGGTTGGAATAAAGAAAAAAACGCGTTAATAATAAGTGAGCGACAACTTTCTGGCTATGGTATTATTTTATGAAAGAAAAGTTACATTTGAGATATAAATGACGTGTGTATTTTTTTTTTAATGGGAAGTGGATGGTAGGGTAAACAGACTTACGTGTGGGCGATGTGAAGCAAAATATGACTAGGAGGGAGGGAAGAGGGGCTGACATACGTCATTAGTTCGGAAAATACGTTACGAAAAAAAAGTTAGGCATTGTTGTTAAATAAAAAGAAAACAATTTGCATCATTGACATGATTGATACATGTCCATAAACTGGTCTCAATAACTAATTCAATAGACATATATGCTAATGCTTAATAAATATGTTATAATTCATTAAACCTCTTTCGTAAATTAAAATGACTTGTTAATTATGATATATTAGTTTGAATACAAACAATTGTATTATATTGTGTCGATTAAAATGTGCGTTCATTTGCGATTAAAATTTTTAATCATGCGTTAATTTCGATCAATTTTTTTAATCGAACAGCAGCTCTAATTTTAATTATTAGTTTTTTCAGAAAGCGAAATAGCTGAATATTTTAAGCTAAATCATTCCAATCCCAATATTCAATACACCATTAAAACTAGATTTTTAAACTATAATTAAAAAGCAGTTCTCAAGGAAAACGCTGATATTGTAAAATAATACATTATATGAATAAATAGACGCACTTAACTAAATACATCAATTTGGAGCAAGTAGTAAGTACTGTCTCATTAATAACCTCTTTGCCATAAAAATCTCTGAAAATGTTCAGAACATCTGTTGTTGGAACACACCTACACAAATTGTAAAAAAAACTGTTTGATAGAATTAGAATTCTCAAAATTTCTCAATGGTGTTATCTCCCCTTAACTAGTTTTGATAGATAACTTTCACAAACAAAAATTTTTTTAAAACTAAAAACTTGATTAAGAACCAAAAAAAAGCATTTAAGACACATTTAAAAATCATTCAAGAATATAAATAGTTTAATACAATGCTAATATTTTGCATGTAATAATGTAATGCCCATCATCCTACCATTAGTGGTTGAGTTCTCTTCTTGAACAACATTTGATGCACTTACCATTCTCCCAGTACATCACTATAGCTTAGATCTAGCTGATAAAGGTTTAATACATCCCCACCTAAACAGAACATTAAAATAAAGTATTATTACTTCAATACCTGTGTCATCTATGATAAAAGAAACAAAATTAAAGTTAATAAACCAGGTGTTTACAGTGCAGTCCATGTCACTCCTTTAACTAAAATATTGTCCATGTGTTTATTAAAATGAATTTTTCACCTAAAGCAACACAACATGTTGAGCTGTGTTACCCCTGTCTGTTAATGTGCTGACTAACATCAGTCTAGTATAGATCCTCTTTTGTAAGAATACTGTTAAACAATTGTCCACACTCTGAACCTATTTTCTGTCTTATTCTCAATGCTTATTTTCATATTATGTGTATATTAAATACTAGCATTCATACCCAGCGGTGGCCGGGAAGATAGTGCAGTGTTACACTTTTATGAATACATGTACCGGTATTTGTGTCTTTTTTTTTTAGTGTGATGTCGCAGACTGTGTTATGTGCAGTGAAAAGTATTATTGTCTGAATTCAATAGTCAAATGTATTGCCTCAAGTATGGGTTGTACTAAGACTTGTTTGCCATTAAGGTGTGATGTTGTTCTCTGTTACTATTAATTAAAGTTTTTTTTTTATTATTTATTTAGGTGTAATGCTGCTAATTTCAGAGCCATGCAACATCATTTTTCAAATACATCTATTTCAGTATCAACATTCTTAAAATAAAACTTATTTCAATAAAGAAATTATTCAAAGTAAATCTATTTCCAAAAAAAAATGAAACTGATTATTTCTTTAGACAAGATAACCTTATCTTTCATTTGGTGTTGTCATGTCCATGAAAGATAAGAAATATTTATGGTTTTAAAAAAAGTTAACTGTATTTTCACTATATTTTACTAAAATTGGTTGCCTTAAATAGAGCTAAACAATTATGTGTGTCTTTTTCACTTGCATGTCAAAATTTTAACAGCAATGTTCAATCAATTTTAAAAATGGGATAAATAGACATAAATGTGCTATTCCCAGAGCAAAAATTTCTATAAACTATTAGCTTTCATCCACTGTTTGATGCAGCTCTTAAAATAGGGTCTAAAGTATAGTTTAGTTATAAATCTACATGAATTTTGACATATTGATGTTTCTATGCAGCCATTTTGGTTTGTTTACCATGGCATAAAATAACAGTAAGTCCCCAAAAGACAGAAATTTAGATACCTAGGGACCTCAAGAAATCCATATCTGTTTTGTAGCAATGATATTCATGTATATTAATGTATATGATATTCTATTTGAATATATGTTTCTTGGCAACCAATTCAGTTTGTTAAAACATTGTAAAAAATACAAATGTGAGAAAAAACTCTGCAAACAGAGGAAATCCAAACTTGTCTGAATATTTCGATAAGAATGTCATTGCTGTGAGACATATACAGATTCGCAATGTCTAGATTCTGAAATTACCTACCAGTGGGGGCTTATCTTAAAGGTCTTAAAGACACCAACCCATATGGCAGCAGATATATATATCTTCTGGTATTTTAGCTCAATGAGCACTCCAATCACTGATTAGCCCTATGCCCCCCCACACACAATAAAGTCTGTTCATAAATAATAGTGGATCTAAGACAATAATTAGTGTTGTGGGATAGAGAAACCAAATGGGCACTAAAGAGAAACATATACTATTAAAGCTGATTTACAGAAGTATCGCTCATAGGTGAGATGAAAAAAACTAACATTATATTTTATTCATTTACTGACCTAAGTCACCATCAGAATGAGCTGAAGGAAAACTTCCATGGTAGTTAGTCTGTAAAATAAAATCAGTCATAACACAGGACTTATGAAAGCACCTATCTATACTTAAAAAAAAAGACTATGTAAATTATTATGGTTATAGCAAAATTAATAGTTGTATGAACTAATCAATCATATGTAAAAGATTTCATTTTGCAATTAATTAACCTTAAAAAATGCTATGTTGTTAATTTTTTTAACATATTATAAAAATATCAATGTATATCAATAGTAAGTTATTTTTTTTCCTTTTTAACTATGCTCTTAAAGAAACTAACTAAATGAAGAAAAAAAAATATCCTACTCCTGCCATGGCTTGCAAAAAACCCTGATCTATACCAAGAGAATGCCATGAAACATCAGCTACTTGATGAGACATAATACCCATAATAAAAGCTGCCAACTTTTGAGCTTTCTGAAGCAAAATTAATTGGTACAAATTTAAAATATATATTCTAAAAAATGTAAATATTTAATCAAGAGTAACTTTGTGTTACATTATGTTGTAAACAGACTGTAGCACTGACCTGATCCCAAGGTTTTGGATAATTCTTAATGACATAATTTACACTTGCATTAATGAATGGAATCCAGTGAGTATCTTCTGAGACATCATGAAAGACGCCTTTTAAAAAATTGAAATTAATCACAGGTGAATTTTAAGCTTTTTTTCAAGCATATATGTTTAAAAACATTTCTATAGCCAGGTATGGTAAAACTGGAAACTGTGAACCGAGTCTTTTCAATGTCCTAAACTAAACCCAGCTTAAAATCTTAAGGCAGCAGTGTGATGCAAAACATTTGCAACATAAAAGAATGTTATGGTTAAAGTAACAGGTGAAATCTACTTTATCTGCCCCATTTGCCATAAAAGGTTTTGTGAGGAAATCTTTACTTATTAATCTTTGACAGAACTTATATGAATTGAATTAGATATTTAAATTGATGTGCCTTATTTGCAGATTATATATATATATGGATATGGTCAATATATTTTTTAAATGTGCTATAATCCTGCTACAACCCTGAGTTTAAAAAAGTCTCTGACATGGAATGATTCAGCACCTTTGTAGCAAATATCTGGGTAAAAAGTATCTGGAAATACACTTCCTGCCTCAAGAGCATCTTGATTTTGCTTTACAATCTATTGAAAAAAAAAAGCATATGTGCAATGATATAAAATAATGTAGTAATGCTTTTGTAAAAATATGTAATCATTATTTTTGCACATAGCTGACTATAAAAAATATATCTATTATTACAAAATTAATATAAAATGAAAGGGGTTCTCAAAATTTTGCTATTCATGACACAATTATTGGTAATTGAAAACCATCATTTTATAGCTATATAATGGTACTGTGTTTATTGAATATAGTTAGCATAATCATTCATAATAAAATGACTACAAGTTTAAATATATATATATAACATCAGTTATATATGAATTGTATATGTTGTTAGTCCAATACTTTATACAAAAATATAGATCTTTGTTTGTTTGTGCTTTGTATATAGCATAAAAACATCAATAAACTTTTCATTAAGAGTTAGACTGGCAACACTCACACCTCATCCCTGCAATGTAGGAATGAAAAACATGCTACTCTCAATTAAAGTATATTTAGAAAAGGAAAAATTTAATGACTTAACATAATAAAGTAATTTCATTTAACAATAAAAGGTGTGCATCAAAAGGAAAAAAAAATAACTTAGCCTTTAGACTTTTCATGGGGATAGTTTAAACAATGTAAAGCACTTGTTATTGATGTTGAATTTGGCTATTCAAAGATTTAGGCCATTTTCCATTTTATGCGTTTAGGATTAAATCATGTTTAATACTTGTCATACATTTAAGAAAGAATTAAATACTACACCACTTACATCACTATAACTGGTGTTACCATATGTGTCTTGATAATTATTCAAAGCTCTGAAACCTAAATTAAATATAGAAGTCAAAATTTAGCAAAATTAATGGCACTACCACTTATGATATGTGTACAATTTATGTAATATAAAATTTTATATAAATGATGCAGATATATTTAGGCTACAATTAAAAAATTCAATTGTGTCAAAGCAATTAAGTCAATAAAGGGATAAACTTTAAAAATAATTAAAATTTAATGGGATTATAATTTATTCTTAAGGTAAGGGTCCACCAACACAAAAACTTTTACACAGAACTTAGCTCACAGAAGTTTCTGAAGCCCAAAACTCTACATGGTACACTGAAACAAAACTAAATTATGCCTAGTTAACCAGCAATAAGACTATTTCTAATTTATTTCTTCTGGCATGTGAAGATTGTTTGAGAATAAAATAAGACTACAGTATAACCGAAGTCTTTGATGTGATCATTCTAGCTTAGCTACATAATATTAATTTAATAAATCACCAAACTTAACATCAGAATAATGGATGGGTGGTCATGCGGTATAGAGAGGGGTCCCGGGTTTGAACCCTAATGAGAACCTTGGGATTTTTAAAGTCCTGGTGAAAGTCCCCCATGTTCACCCAGCTTTAAATGGGTACCCGACTATAAGTTGGGTAGAGTAAAGGCGGCTGGGCGTTGCGCCAACCACACAATCCCTTCATATGCCGAGGTTACTAAAACAGATTAATTCTATACTTCATCTGCCCCAATGGGGCTTAAGGGAACTTTATGTTACTTTTTTTAAAATAAGAATAATATATTACATAAAATATTAAATATAATTTTTTAGATATAAATTGCTGCCAATCTGTAAGAAGAGTACTTTGATCTATAAGGATATTGTAGGTAAACATGTAAAACACTAAAAAAGCTTTTCTTTTCTTTGCAAAAATTCATATATTAGAGGCGCTGTTTAAAATTCAACGTAGTTCATGTTTCAGTAAAAATCCACTTTTTTTCTTTTTTTATTGTTTATTCAAATCAACGTTTCTAGGCTGCAATTTTGGTTTGTTTACCCTTCAGAAAATAATGTTAAAAAAACTGTGATAACAGCAGAAATCCTGACTGGTGTACATGTTTCCATTGGCATTAGAATATAATTTCAGTTAAGACTAAGATTAAGTTAAACAGAAATAGAATCTGAGAGGTCCTTGGACGTAACTTGGATTCAAGACAAGTCGCCGCTTAGCATTAAGGTCAACATTTATATTCACTTATTAAATTCATATTTATCATGCCTTCATGGCAAAAATATTTTAAAACATCTTAAAAAATAACTCACTAATTTCAATATGTGTCACAGCTCCGCACGATTCAATTTCAAATATTTTAAACCAATAAATGTAAATACAAATCATTAAAAGATGATACAATTTTTTTGGAAGGACCATTCTACTGACAGCAAGCTGATTAATAATCCCTAAATTTACTACCTCACTTTTTATTACTTTTTTCGTATTCGTTTTTTAGAAGTTTAGACGCTTAGATTATTCCGTACATTGACGACCGTACTTTGACTTGTTTAGTTGGTAGGAAAAAAAACTTAGAACCAGGCCATTCTACTGACAGCAAGCTGATGAATAATCCCTAAATTTACTACCTCACTTTTTATTACTTTTTTCGTATTCGTTTTTTAGAAGTTTAGACGCTTAGATTATTCCGTACATTGACGACCGTACTTTGACTTGTTTAGTTGGTAGGAAAAAAAACTTAGATGACATCGTGGTTATAGATTACCGAAAATATTGGTTAATTAATATGTTGCCGTCCTTATCATTTGACAAGGAAGCTTTTGCAGTATAAACAGTAAACATAAAAAACATTTGGACTTCAGAAAAAAAGATCTTTTTTTTTTATATTTCCACAGTTCTCCCCCTTTTTGCATGTTGGCCTTGTTGTGCACGTACAGATAATTTAGAACCTCGGGGAATCAAAGGCATAAAAGCATTATTAATCTTTGAAATATTACTGTCAGAGCCTTTATTGGGTCATTTGGGCCTTAGGCAAAAAGTAGAAGCGCAATGCGAAAGTGCTTGTCGGATCTCTGCAACTGAAAATATTAAAGCTATTAAAATTTTTATTGAAAGGAAGTTTGGAAGTAATGTTTTTGGCAGCGGGGTCCTTAGGTTTGATTAGTTTGAATATATTTGTGGGTATGAACACCCCTACTCCCCACAGCAGTATATATATATACGGCACGCAACTAAAATAAAAGTGCTATAAATAAGTGGTTTTGGTTGAATTTGGGACGTGCGCCCCCCACCAAAAAAAAAAAAGGTTCGCCACCACTGATATATACTATATATAACTTAATGTTTTGTGAAAAAATGTGGATTTTTTTAATATATATAATTAAAAGAACTAAATGTTGTATCAATTTTAACAGAAATTAATTATCTTTTTTTCCCCAAAAAAGTAGTAATTCTTTGTGACCAAAAGAAACAAACTGATTATTTAAACTCTTTTTTAATTGAATTCATTATGATATAAAATGAACCCACAGATTTATGCAGATAAAATAAAGAGCCATTTCTTTACTTCACTGAATAAAAAATTGACATTTGGTAAAACATAGAAATGGTGCTAAAATACTTCAAATTGCAATGGTAACAAAAAAAAATGGACTGGGTACTCTGTGTGGACATAAAATTCCATCCATTTAAAATGGCTAAAAGATTTCATTAAAACCAAATACGATGGTAAATTAAATTGAAATTTCAACTATATTTCACATTATCCTTGTACATTATGTGCTGATAATAATTATTCATAAAAGACCCACTAATTGTCTACATAAAATGATAAATACACTTTCACTAAATCACAGCTAACAGTAGACTGAATGTATAAACATGCACTGTGGTGAAAATGCTTACTCTGTTTATCCAAATATTATTACAAATTGAAATGAAAAATTGTTCAGTCGCTTTATGTTTCTCTTCTTTGGATTAGGAATAGCAACTATTGTTTTAAAAGATGAACATTTTTATTTGGCGTAATTTCTTGATTATGCTTTCCAGTTAGTTTTAATAATTGATGCAAATGAATTTTTCAGAAGATAAAAAAAATTTAACTTCCCCATCAAGAAATAAAGCATTTATATTTATGTCTAAAAAGACAGCACAATAAGATTTTTAAAAAAACAGCTAATATCAAAGATTTTTTTTTATTTCACATTTTTAATATAACAAAGTCATGATAAAATAAACAAGTTACAAGCATTTAATTGACCCATATTTGCAGTTTATCTTAAAGAAACAATAAAATAAAATCTTAAATCTATATGAAATGATTTATTTAAGATACTGCATTAATAATATCTATTTACAACAACAGTGTGATTTTCAAATATTTAAATCAATATTTGAAATGATTTAAAAATGTAATTTAAAACTATGTCAATCAGTTATGTAACATTGAAATAGGTACAAAAAATTTAATGCACCTCAGCTAGACCACCAAACGATAACTAACATAACGCCCGGCGGTTTCACTTGGCCTGATAATTTTAACTACCTGGAGGAAAAAAATAAAAAAAAAAATAAAAATACATTAGTACATGTATGTTATTTTTGGGAAGAAAAACTAGTTGCAATCAAAAGCTAGTTGCAATTTTTTTTCAACATAATATTATACCTGTCCTCGTTTTAATCCAAAATATCGTGCAACTGGATCTCCTTGCTGAATTCTAGGCAGTTGAGATTCTTTTAATTTACTGTCTTAATTAAGGAAATGGATTACTGAGATAATCTCCTTTCTTGAAATAAATACAATGAGATCAATACATAAGGTACCTTATACTTTTTTAAAGTTAATTTATTCATAAATTACACCAAAAGTTAAAAAAAAAACATTATCTTTAAAATTTTACTCTATCTTGTCATTCGAGGTTTTTTGGTTAATTACCATATATACCCGCATACAAGGCTACATCGCATATAAGCAGACCCCTTAAAAACTGCTTTTAAAAGGCCAGTTTTTGCAAAACCTGCATATAAGCAGACCATACAATTGTCTAATTTTACTCCATATTTTTGGTTCATAGAAATTAGTTATTACAAAATGTATAAGGATATAAAATACTTACTTTTATGTTACATACCAGTAAAATTATCAGCTATGCATACATTCAATTCTTTGAAGTGATACCTCTGTATATATATACACACAACCAAATAAAAAGTCAGATAGCGATGAAAATGTGTGGCTGGAAAATTGGCATTAGTGTCTGTCCTTGTGTCCATTTTGTTTAATGCAAATATATGCTGTTCCCTGATTTCAGTATTGTATTTTATCGCTCTAAATTCGACTTATATGCGAGTATAAACGGTGAATGTCTTACATGTTACAAATTAAGATATACATCAGATTCACAAAATACAATAAAACATATGTAACTAAATATAATATGTAACTAAATAAAATATGTATATTTATGTTTTTCTATAAGGATACTATCGATTCAATAATTCCACTTTCTCCTCAGGCGTCATGACTTTATGTTCTGGTACTAACTGTAAGTGAAATAAAAAAATTGAATGGAGTTAGGATTTATTACATTGAATAATGTCCTCATAATATATTCTTTATTTTAAAAAAAGTACATCTAAATTTAACCTACCATATGCTCTGTAATATTGATAAGTAATTCAGATTCAATAAACTGTTCTAATATATATTTTGGAGCCATCTCAACCAGAGCCTGCAGAGTAATTCATGTAAACAGATGAACAGGTAGATTTTATAGTGTTAACTTGTAAATAAAACAAATAAAATATTAAAACAAAAATTGGTGAGATGGATTATAATCAGCCAAATCATTCATACAATTTTAATAATCTTCAAAGTTTTCTTAAAATGTTATAGGTTTAAAAAATGTGTACTTATTTTATATGCATAAATTTATGCATATATTTTCTGAAACCGTAATGAAATCTAAAAATATGATGTAAACAATCTTGCCTGTTTGGCTGACGGTGTCATACCCTGCTGCACTACTATAATTGCCCTCATGATGTTTTCCTCTTGCATTCTTTGACAGTAAGTTTTTATAGTTTTTATACCCACTTTACTCTCATCAGGAAAAAATACAAACATCTGATCTGTATAATTAATAGTGCAGAATTACAACAAATATTTTAAGTGATTTAAGCTAAGAAAAAAATGTTACTCTGTGTATGAAAAAAGTAGGCATAAAACCAATAATACATAATACCAGGCATGTCAAAGCGCCAATCCGCATGTGCCAGTTCTCTGTGCCTATTAATGGATACATAAGCTTGACTGTTTCATTTAAGCTTTTTAACCTGTGATACATATTTTTCTAATATTAAAAAAAAAATCATTCAGCTTTCTGGTTTAAAAAAAATGATGAACTTACTCAAAGGGTCAAGGTAAAATATCTTTTTTTCCTCACCTAATAGCAAGGGCAAAATATTTTCCACTAGCAATTTCTCAAATATTGTATATTAGAAGGGGGTAATAGACTATTTTAACCTAATTAGTCAAAGGGCATAGAGACTTAACACTCATTGTGCCCTCTTAGTAGTATAGCGTTGCAATGTATGTGTTTCACACATTTTTTTTGTTACAACTGAAAACTATTTCTTTGTTAATTAACTAATAACTAATTTTAATTTATCAAAGCTGCTTACCACTTAAAAATATGTATGTGTTACTGCCAATGTCTGCTTTTCAGCCAATAGCAGCTATTTTGCAGCTAAAATGGCCAATGTTCACATTGCAGACATTATCTAGCCAATGTGAACATTGGCTGGGTGCGACCGGCCAATGTCGAAGAGACCATTAGGAAAGTATCATGTGAAAGAGATAACACCAATTATGAACATTAAAGCATGAAAAATTTACTGCAAACAGATTAGCCACAGGGCGTGCTGACATCTTTTATTAAATTTGAACAGATTTAGTTGAGATTTCTAGTTTTTTTTCTATACTAATTGACATAATTAAAACTGTTATTTGTTTTTCTTTATTCCTATGATGCTGATCATTTTTTGTTTATTTTTCGATGTTATTGAGTAAAAAATAAAACAAATGATAAATCATTCTTCTTTGTGACCATTAGTTGGTACAAGATGAACTTTTGTGACATATATAACAATATAAAGGGAAGATAAATTAGTTTGAACAGAAAAGCCATTGGGCGTGCCCGACTATCTTTATCTAATATCATCTGTTGGCATGTTTGTGTGGTCAACTAAATTTGTTCAAATTTAATAACAGATGTCAGCCACCTCCAATGGCTAATCTGATTGCAGTAAATTTATCTTGCTTTTAATGTTCAAAAAGTTCATAATTGATGTTATTTCTTTCACACGATTGGCCAACTAGCAGACATTGGCCGTAACATATGCACAATGTAGATTTCTATAAAAGTAATAAAATTCACTATACTCTTTATTAATTAGACTATTAAATTATGTCCAATGTGGCTAACACATTTGCACCCTGTAGCTCTCAAGGTTTGACATGCCTGCATATTACAATTAATAACAATTTTCATTCTCATGTATGATAATAATAATAATAGTAAAAGTTTGGATATTGCATTAGCATAATAGTCTTGTAAATGTTCATTATTCATAGATTCTTTTACATGCTCAAAAGCTTCTAAATGTAAATTACTAACATTAGTTAAATACATGAAATAACTTTTATTTCATTGAAAAACTTAAAAGGAGATTAATGAAAAAACTATGTAAAAAAATCATGCAAATTAAAACAATTTTTTTTAACAAGAAAGTACATGTACACATAAAAAAATTTTTTTTTTGTTAACCCAATATCAAAAACTGATCCAAAATTCACTAAGCCAATTATCACTCATGCATGTATAAAAATGAGTTTTCTATTACCTGTTGGGTCATCATTATGAGCCACAAGTACAATTAAATCACTCCGACTTGGTTTTCTCTCACTGTAGATATAAAACATAAATTAAAAAATACTTTTAAAACCAATCAAAGTGCTATAAGTCTTAAAAATTATTATTAAAATACTTATTTAAATAATAATTCTATTAAACCTTGGTTTATCACCAAACTGAGCTTTGAATCCATCTAAGGTCTGATCCAACTCTTCTTGGGTAACCAGATAGCCTCGATCATGGCAAAGCTAAATTAAAAAAAAAAAGCCATACTTTTATTTGAAGTATATAAAAATATATATAGATTATAGCACTCTTTACATCATACACCTTTAAATTATATGCCCCGAAAAATAAGAAAATATAAACCATGACTATGACAGATTAAACTATATATTTTTGTTGAAAACAATTTTGAATCAAATGGATGACAAAGAAATTACCAACATTTAGAAATTAAGTGTTAATGACAATATGGACCAATATTGGGCAAAAAGATGGTAAAATAATGACCAAGAGATTAAACCATTAACATATTTAGAGACTTCCTGCAACCAGAAAACGGTGTGAAAATAGAATTGTGACTGCTATTATAAAAGAACCTCCCCAAGGACTGCCACCTTGCCGCGGTGGGGGGGCTTGCGTGCTTTGATAACCCTGAGAGCTAAGTTGGCTGGAGCCTCGTGCTCCTGGTAGGGCCTCACATGCCAGACAGGTCGACGGGTAGAGGCCAGATGAAGAGCAGTCCACTGGTCCTCCAGGTTGGGGGTTAACAACCCACTCCCGTAAAAAACAAGCTTGTTATAGAAACCGAAACAACGAACTTAGAAAGCAACTTAGCTGAGGATGAAGATATCTCTCCAGTAGAGCTTATGACGCGAGCTGGTGAAAGCCTTCGGGAAGTCAGTGCGCCGACCTATCTTCTGACAGCCAAGACCAAAACCAAGATCGGAACCTGGAACATCCGAACCCTGTATGAAAGTGGCAAAGCAGCACAAGTCGCAAAAGAGATGAAACGATATGGGCTCCAAATTTTAGGACTGTGCGAAACCAGATGGAATGGAAATGGACAAACCAAACTGGCAAGTGGAGAAACTTTTATCTACTCTGGGCCAGAAGAAGAACATGTACAGGGAGTTGGACTGCTCATGACACCAGATGCAGCCAAGGCACTGATAGAGTGGGAGCCTGTCTCTGCAAGGATACTGACAGCACGACTCAAGTCAAAGGGAAGAAACGTCACCATCATACAGTGTTACGACCCTACCGATACGGCAGATGAAGAAGAGAAAAACAACTTCTACAGTGCCTTACAAAATACCATTGACAAAGTGCACAGAAGAGACCTCAAGATACTGATGGGAGACCTGAACGCCAAAGTAGGAAACGACAACACTAATAAAGAGCTCATCATGGGCAAACATGGCATCGGAGATATGAACAACAACGGAGAACTGTTCACGGATTTCTGCGTTTTCAATGACCTAGTGATTGGAGGCACCATCTTCCCTCACAAAAACATCCACAAGAAGACCTGGATATCCCCTGATGGAAAAACTAAGAACCAGATAGACCACATTTCCATCGGCCGCAAGTGAAGGAGAAGCCTTCTGGATGTGAGGGTGAAACGAGAAGCAGACGCTGCATCGGACCATCACCTAGTGCAGGCTACCGTGAAGCTGAAACTGAGAGCCCACAAGGACAAAGCACAGAGACCCTCCTTCAAGTACAACGTCCAGAGCCTGAAAGATGCCAGAAAAACCGCAGAGTACCAATGCAGTTTGAAAAACCGCTTTGAGGCACTAGCTGACTTGGCTGAGAAAACAATAGAGGAACACTGGCTGGAGATTAAAAAGAGCTGGACAGATACCTGCAAAGAAGTCCTGGGAAAGAAGACAAAAAAGCGCAAGGAGTGGCTGACCGCAAGCACCTGGGACCTCGTGGAGTAGAGGAAAACATTGAAAGAGAGGATCAACCACAGTCATGACCAACAGGAGAAAAGAGACCTGCAGGCAAAGTACTCGGAAATAAACAAGAAAGTGAAGAATAGCGCCAGAGCAGACAAGAGGAAATTCATCCACGACCTAACGGAGGAGGCAGAAACAGCAGCAGGCAAGAGAGATATGAAGAGGCTGTACGAAATTACCAGGACCCTGGTAGGCAAGAACACGCAGCAAAATGTGCTCTGTGAAAGACAAAGACGGGAAAACCATCACAACTGAAAGTCAGGAGAGAGAACGTTGGGCCCAGCATTTCACAGAAATTCTGAACAGACCCCCACCAAAACAACCCCCTACTATACCACCAGCAGACAGTCTTCTAGATGTCAACACCAACCCACCCACTAAAGTGGAGATCACTAAGGCGGTGAAGAATATCAAATCAGGCAAAGCCGCAGGTCCAGACGGCATACCCTGAAAGCCGATGTCCCCACAACAACAAACATGCTTCTCCCTCTGCTCCAGAAAGTCTGGACGCAAGAACAAGTACCTGCTGAATGGAGACAAGGGCACCTCGTCAAGCTCCCGAAGAAAGGTGACTTATCCAGCTGTAACAACTGGCGAGGCATCATGCTCCTGTCTGTTCCAAGCAAGATCTTGACGCGCATCATGCTAGAGAGACTGAAGGAGGCTTTAGACAAAAGACTAAGAAACGAACAGGCAGGCTTTCGGCAGGACAAGTCATGCACCGACCACATCGCCACCCTGCGCATCATTATAGAGCAGTCCCTTGAATGGCAGTCTCCACTCTACTCAATCTTCGTGGACTTCGAGAAGGCCTTCGACAGCGTGGACCGGAATGTTGTCTGGAACCTCATGGCACACTACGGGATCCCACCCAAGTTCATCGCCATCATCCAACAAATGTACGCCAGTTCCACATGCCAGGTTATCCACAAAGGCAAGCTGACGGAGCCTTTTGAGGTCAGGACCGGAGTGAGGCAGAGCTGCTTGTTGTCGCCGACCATCTTCCTTCTGGTAGTAGACTGGATCATGAAGAAGTCCACTGAGAATGCAAACACAGGAATCGATGGACCTTCACCAAGCAGCTTGAAGACCTCGACTCGCGGATGACGTCAGCCTACTGTCACACCGGCAACAAGATGCACAACAGAAACTGAATAGGCTCGCAGACGAAGCAAACAAAGTTGGGCTCAACATCAACACCAAAAAGACAGAAACCATACGGATAAACAACAAGCAACAAGATCCAATCCAACTACAAGGATCCAACATCGGTGAAGTGGACAAGTTTGTCTACCTGGGCAGTGTGGTGAGCAAGGATGGAGGAGCAGCTAAGACATCAGAAGCCATATCAACAAAGCGAGGCACACCTTCAATACCTTGCGTCCCATCTGGAACTCTACCGCACTTTCTGGGCGGACAAAAGTCCGCATCTTCAACACCAACGTGAAAGCAGTGCTACTATATGGTTCAGAAGCCTGGAGACTGACCAAGACAACCACCACAAAACTGCAGGTGTTCATTAACAGATGCCTCCGCAATATCTTACGTATCAGATGGCCAGAAAAAATCTCCAATACCGCCCTGTGGGGAAAGAACAAAGCAGACCCCCATTGACCAAGAGATCCGGAAGCCAATTTCTAGTCTTTGATATCCAAAATAATTATTTATACTATAGTACAATTGAGATGGAACGAAACCTGTTTAAGAACATTCCCCTATGTAATTTTGTGTACGTATCTAGTGGCGCAACCAGCAAAAAATGCTGGGGGGGGCGCCTACATTTATGCATAGTTTGACAGCCTGGTTGTAACTTTATAACGTAAATTATGTATTGATGATTTGGCCTAAAGGGCCCGCCCCCCCCCCCGGCTGCGCCACTGCGTGCAACAAATTCTCACGTTATTTGGTTGTCTGGATCTTTGTGCTTAAGGGAGTAAACAGACAGATGATAGCAAATGTGTTTTATGGGTGGAGTAGAGAAGTATTACATTCACTGAATGTACGGCAAATGTAATTTTTAAAGAAAATATGAATTATTTATTATCTTTTTCATAAATTACTTTTTGTTTATTGAGTTTCCCGTTTCCGGTTTCATATTCATCATCATTCATGGATAATTTTCAGTAATTTTCTGATCTAATTTCACTATTAAATTTGTAAACAAACTGACATAACGAATCAGTTGACGACAGAAGTGCTCAATGTTTTATATTTTTATTTTTAATATATTATTTTAATAATATCGATTAAATACTTGCTACAGAATTACTATAATATATTATAGAATTAAGGTAAATTGTCCTTCGGTCATATTTTGTCTTGCCCCTCCTTAAATTTTCAAGGGGACGCTGCCCTTGAATTTTGGCTTGCCCCCCTTAAAAATATTTCGTCCGCCGCCGGTGTAGTACAAGCGTATGCTCTTATATAGACTACTGTAAGAATGAACAATTTTGCATTGCATTCTAGACAAGCAAAACTTTAGAAAAGTTCAGCTAGTACCAGTTATAAGATTTCTCGGATCCTAAGTTGTGATTTTCTGAAACAAGAAGTGTGCCAACACCCAACAGAAGTCTGGTATGACTCCGGATTAAAGATAGTTTTATATTATTCTTTTCTTCTTCTTTTCATTTTTACAAGTACCTAACCACATAATAGGTTAGAAAGCACAATTATTTGTAAAAATCTTATGAGCACCACTATGTGTAGATCTTGATCCAGAGGCTATTACACATCTGGAGCACCATGTGATCTGATCCAGAGACTATTGCTAATATCTATGATACCCACTATGGGTAGATCTGATCCAGAGGTCATTACACATTCTTATGACACCACTATGTGATCAGGATCCATAGAGGCTATTATTAATATCTGAGCACCACTATGTGTAGACCTTGATCCAGAGGCTATTGCTAATATCTAAGAGCACCACTATGTAGACTTTGATCCAGAGGCTATTGCTAGTATCTATGAGCGCCACTATGTGTGGATCTTAATCCAGAGGCTATTGCTAATATTGTATTTTTTGACTCCCTAAGAACAAAATTTTATTCAGAATTTAACTAAAGAAACTTCAGGATGAAATTGTTCATTTAATTGAAATTGTCCGCAGCTTAAGTCCTAAAGATGCAATCTGTTAAGTCGGTTCACATCGTTATATCAACAAAATTTAATGAAAGAGAGCGGCTAAGATAAGACAATGAAAAATACACAAATAAAATGTTTACTTCAAGCCAGTTTTTGATTATCTTTGAATTTAATGTCCTCGTCGCAAGAGATATTGGACGTGTTTAACCCTTTCGATGCTATTGACAACTTTTTCAGTCTCGCTAAGGACGACTTGGGTCGCAGTTTTTTTTTCCTACGCAAATTGCTAACGACGACTATAGTCGCTTTCATTCATTTTTACTAAAACTAAACGTTTATGCTCAGCCAAAGTTTGAAGGGAAGCCCATTGGTTCAGTTTTGCACATGTTTTCTGTCCCGGTGTTACACTAAGTTTACACTGAGTAGTTCGTTTTACCACTGTTAAATTTAGTGATTGTCGGATAGGAATGTTTAAACGTTCTACTGGTATTTTGAAGAGGAAACCGTATTTATTATTTCGGTATTTTATTATAGCAAGGGTGACCATCTCAACAAAACATAGTACTGAAATGAAAGATTTAGTTATCTGTATATCCAAGGGAAGAATAAAATGTTTGGACGGACCAAGAGTCGGGGCATAAAACGTGTATACAGAGTAAAATATTAACTTCAGTGGGGTAGGGGTGAGAGTTTTACTTTAGGAACATGGAGACACGTACAATGTCATTTAGAAAAACGGCTGACCATCTCCACCACTGATAATATCAGCAGGGAAAGGAGCGGGCGGGGCTAAGACTTTGTTAGACTTTTACGTGAGTACATTATACAGAGTAGAAACACAGTATACATTATACAGAGTAGAAACACACAGAGTACATTATACAGAGTAGAAACATATAGAGGCATTATATATAGTGAAACACTTTCAGGTGGGATGGGGGCGTTCAATAATACTTAGTTTGAATTTTGAGATGAAAAGGCAAACATTATTGCGACATTTCTATAGTGACAAGGGGATAATAGTATGAGTATTCACAACAGATAAGATATGTTTATCAGTCCATCTAAAGGAGAGGTGCGGGAATGTTGGAATATCTGGGACTTTAGTGTGGAATGTAAAACGTTATTCTAATTGGCCAAATTTGAGGCTTGGATGATAGAAGTCAGATTTATTGGATTGTCTTACAATAGAATTGTGGAAACACGGCTGACGGAAATGTGCATATTGCTCGGGCTAAGAATGTATGTTATCGAAATGTATAACATATTCACTGCAACACATTAGAGCTAGAATCTATTTAGCAGTTGGTGAATTTAACTGCTGACCAATGGTTTGAGAAAGTATGCACTTGTCAACCATAGGTGTCATAAAAAGGCCGGATCTGATTCAGCCCCGTAGCGTGAAAATTTACAGCAGGGGCCAGGCATTCTACAGCAGGGGCCAGGCAATAGCAGGGGGCAGGTTATACATTTTACTAAGTAGAACAAATAACCATGGGGGCCAGACAAAACGCAGGGGGCCCGGCCCCCTGTCCCCCGCTCGCTACGGGCCTGATCTGATTAGAGAATTGCTAAACATTCTAATGGTAGATAGACCAGCGGTGCTGGGCTATTAGTCCAGAAACATTTTCCGTCAACTGTTCAGACAAACCTCATAACAAAAAGGAGCTACAAGAAGGTTTATTATGTGAGCTAAACATACAGTACTCACAGAGAGTAGAGATACGTTTACAAGGCATGTGATGTACCTTTGTGTGTCACACCATATTTTGAAGTATTTTACTAAAAAAAACATTCTTAACCCATTCGATGCTAAATACTCTAGATCTGATGTCTTCCCAGTGAACGAGTTTATGAAGACATGCTTCTATATTGGTCACCTGGGAGCTTCCAGAAAAATTTTTATAGTGAGAAAACATTGTCATTGAACTTGATAGTTTGTAATTCCCCCCCCTCTATTGTTTATCTCGTTAGTTTGTAAGGACCAAATGAGGATTGGTCGACTCAAGGCACTTCTTCTTCTTCCTTTAGCTCTATAGCCCATTTAGGGCCCTGGCCTGCCATACTACTTTTCTCAACTTTTCTACTCTTTCAAATGCTCTATTACTGATTTTGAATGATTTTTCTTTTCCTTCTTTTTCATTTCTTTGTAATATTGAGTCTTTGATTCGTTTACTGTTAAACCTTCGAGCTGCTGTTGATAATTCTATGTATGCTTTTGCTATATCCTTGTTTTGCTTTCCTATCAATGTTATATCATTAGCATATGCAAGGTACTGGATGGGCTCTTGTAAATATTGTCTGTTTTCATAGACTTTGTTTTTTTCTAATTTCTGAGGTAATGTGTTATAGTTCTTCGCTTATCCAACTGAACAAAATTCATGATTTTTCAGGCTTCTTAGTTGAATACTATGTACGAAAGGGAGTCTCCTTGTCTAAGTCTTTGGTTTACTTTAAATTCTCTTGGAGCTTTCCCTTGTGTTTTCACTTTTGCTTCGTTAGTTATTTTTTGTCATACGTACGAGTCTAATGAGCTTGTTGTGGATACACAACTCCTTCAATGCTTTGTAAAGATAATTTCTATTGATGCTGTCATATGCCATCTTGAAATCCATGTAAAGCTGGTGTTTGTGTATGTTATGTTCATAAAATTTTTCTAGAGTGTTTCGAAGGGATAATATGTGGGTCCGTGGCTGCTCTGTTAGGCCTGAAACCACAATGATATTCACCTAGGGAAAGCTCGCCAGATATGGTGAGTGCCGATAAAATAAAATTCCTCGGGGCGGACCAAAGCAGGCAACTACTGCCTTGTAAAGGTGGAGGGATCCAAAGGCAGCTACCCACAAGGAGCGTGAGGGGCAACACCCTAGTGGTTGTGCACAGTGCTAACTATCCAGTCATGTAAAAAAACAACGATTTAAAAACCGGACTGATGTAAATGGAAACCGACCTTCGCACGACTCAAGGCACTAGATGACCCATTTTGTCGCTGTGGACAACTCTTCTTGGCAAAGGTTCTATTATAGCGCTTGGCTTTCCGAAACAGTAACCATTTATTTACTAAATAATTATGGTCCTATTTAAATGATGCCAATTTACTGTTATATATATCATTGCAATCGATTTTTTAAAGAATAAAAATAAAGAAGGACACACAAAAATAAAAAAAATGTTTAGCTCATTTTCCAAAAGATTTGCATTGTTGATATCAAACCAAAAATCTGCACATACCCCTTTCCCTAAGTCAACGACTGCCAAACTTTTTCAAACTCCTTTACCCCCCCCCCCCCCAAGCTGATGGCGAAAATTATTGTAGAGCCCCTAAGACATTAAGGGGTCGTATGTAGATATCATTTTAGGGTTATATTAGAAAAGTTTAATTGGAAACCCTATGTAAAAAATCGCTAATGCCGCCACTTGTAAATATTGCGAATTGGGAGCCTAAAAATCTGCAAAAAGTCCCCCCCCCCCGACTATCCCTAACTATTAAATCATTTTAGCCGGGGGGTACCCACTAGTGCCTGCGTATTGTGCTGGCAAAAATGTCTCCTTTACGTGACACCTTGGAAAGGGAAGGCGGCTTGAAGTATGACAAACAGTGCTAAGGAATGGTAATAAGGCCCTTACGTGAAAGTGAGGGGGTAAATGTAAAAATCTAGGGGGAAAAGCCCCTGACACCTTTCATTCTCGCACTGACCCATAAGGCTCTACTAGTCTAGTAAGGCAAATCCATAGATATATGGCAAATCCATTGCGAACAAAAATCTGGTCATTACCGGATGTTATACCGCCATTTCACCCCACGCTCTTTTGTTTATGTTGTAATTTTGTCTTACATAGTTTTCTGATTTAGAGGATTAAACATGACGGACAAACTTGATATGAGTTTAGATGATATTATAAAACAGAACAAATCTCAAAGAGGTCGAGGAAGTCGTGGCGGCCAGAGAGGTGGCCGTGGCCGTGGACAACAGAACCGTCGAGGTAGCTAGGAACTGGTGGCGTCTACAGAGGTGGCGTTCAAAGAAATCGAAATCCAGGAGGTTTTAATCAACGGGTATGAATGACATTGGATTTTGACTTGTATGCTTTATTTTTTTATTTATATTTACAGTGCTGTTTTTTTTTATTTATTTACAACAGGCCCAAAACCATATATAATATATACGTTAAATATATTAAATATTTTATTGACAAGATTTTTGATTTATACTAGTAATAGGCCTAGTGACTATTATTTATACCATAGTCTGTATTAGTGGCACTGGTGGCAGGTTTATATTTGCCCTATTAAGTTTTTTTTTTAAGACATGCATTCCCCATTGTTCAGTATTTTAGTGAAGTATTCAGCCCAGTTTTATTATTTGAATTTCAATTTGTTTTTTTTTATGAAATAATTTTTTTTTAAAATTAAGTTGAATTTAATGAAAGGAAGTGGCTACGGGCCCGACAAAAGGACTCCATATTTTTTTCTGGGGTCCAAAATAGATGTGTTCATGCGCGGCAGACTGACTGCATTTTATTGATAACTTTTGTTTTCGGGGCTAGGGATAGGGGATTAGGAATAGGGTTAGGACAGGCATGGTCGACAGTTTTTTGTCACGGGTCGGATTAAAAAATATTTGCAGGCCAGGCGTAAAAAATAACAAAATTTTAAAACAAAAATGAACAAAATTTTATTATGAAAATATAAATAATGTAACAAATACCTAATATGAATAATTATAAATCATAGGTGACTTACAGCAAATATCTATACAGAATAATACAACGTTAGCGGTATAAAGTATGTTCATGGCAATAAAAGCCACATGTCTGCATGCTACAATTACACGGCACCTAGGGGTTGTCGGTTTTTAAAAACCGGCGGCGAAAACCGTTTTTTTGACGAAAAGTTGAAGCATTCAACAACCAGTTTTTTTGGCTTTAAAAGTCGGTTTTAGCTTAGGAACTTAACAAATAGCAAAAAATGTTGATACATTCCACGATATTACAGAGAAATCTAGGAAACTGTGACTTTCCAATGAACTCCCTCCTCAGTCCGACCTGTGTACATTGGCATTGATAGAAAGTAACTGTTGAGCAATACAAAAGAGAAGGCGTGCCCAAGTGGTTGAGGGGTAACTTGAGGATTGGATGGAGGTGAAGGGACGGTATTTACACATTGAGAGATTTATTGCATCCGTTTCGACCTGGAAAGAGGGCTAAATTCAAGTCGTTAACTAATTCCACAAAACAACCGATGTTTTTAGCGTACGAATTTAGTGTTGACTTGCGTGGAAGTGTACAACTTGGAAACGGGGGTGGGGTATAATTGTTGCCTCCTAGTTCATCACTAAGCACAGAGGACAGAACGGGCTATTTTTTTTTTCAAGTTGACTAAATTATGTTTGCCATCCAACACCTTCCACCACCACCAACCCGTCTAACCTAAACAAGGCATTCACATGGCAGGACCGTCGCACAAAGCCATGTAATGAATAGTGTAACTAATACATCTCAGGGATGAGAGGGGGTAGGGTGGGGGAGACAATTGTATGAAGGGAGGGGCGAGGAGTTCAACAGTGGAGGAATGTTTTTAAACTGGCACTTGATGTGAGTCCATGGAGAGGGTGTTTGTGTACTGTGTAACATATATAGATAACGTGAAACTTATACAGAGGATGAGAGAGAGGGAGGGAAAGGCAGAAAGTGAATACCATGAGTAAATGAGAACCGTAATTTCTATAGACTATATATATATATAAATAAGCTCTATACTGAGGCTCCAGACATCACAACGGCTGATTTCAGAACTGGTCTGTGCGGCAAACCAAACCCTTTCTTTGAAAATATAATATAAATGAAATATGAGAAAGAAAGGTCATGATAGAAAGGTGTTTAGTTATAAAGTGTCTAAATGAATATATAGGTACCCAGTAGACAGTAGTAGTATTTTTACTGTCTAATTGATAATTTTTTTCTTGTATGTATTGTTTTACGTAAAAATTGGTTGACTTAATTACATTTATCCTTCATTCTTTCATACAGTTACTCAAATACAACATACATTGAAAATACTTATTGCTAGAATGCTTAAAATATCCGTTATTTCACTTATTTTATAGTAAAACCAAAAACCGGTTTTCACTGGTTTTTTGAGAAATTGACCTTTCACAACCAAGTTTTTCAAAGTCGGTTTTTTGTATAAACTCTAACGGCACCGCATTTGAGTTGAAAGCTTACACGCTTAAAAAGCCTGGAGTTCTACGGGCCACACCTTTGCGGAGTTTAAAAAAACCGCCGTGTCATCGACCGTCACTATAAAAATAGTCTGGGGAATTCCAAAATTATAGAAACTGAGAAGAGTCAATGTATGTTAAATGGGAGTATGTTTGGTGCAGCTTGTTCATCAAATGAATTTTTCTTGAATAAAAATGAAATGCTGTGGAATCAAACACAACAAGGATTTCTTATTAATGAATTAAGATTTTTAAATGATATGGAGTAGTGCGCAAATTATGTTTAATAGTCTGGGGTTGTTTTTGTTAAGCTTCAGTACCCATAATGAGGATTATTTTCTTTGGGATGAATTATATATAAAAGCTATTTTTTTTTATAGACGCACTCAAATATATATTACCGAGTTGGTTGGGATAGGGGTGGGAATAAACCAAATGATTGAAAGGGGGGTGTCAAGTAGACAATTCAAGATGCAACAATCGCTATTTTTTTTAACATCACGTCTCTCTCTTCTTTTTTTAAATATGTCATGTTAAACATGATAAATAAAAAAATTTATAAAAAAAAGAACTGTTAGAATGTGTAGGGTTGGAAAAGGGAGTGTTTAGGGGGGATAGGAGAAGGTCATGTGGTATTGTTAACAGGGTGATCATGCAGTTATAATAAATGCCCTTTTGTAATTTTGTACATTGAGACCAATGTTCCTCTAAGCTGAGCGTGTGAGCGACGTCACACGAATTCAGAGCGCGCTCATACTTCACATACATACGATCGCTCATCTAATGACGACATCGCAATCGTCACAAATTTTGGCCTCTGCACAAAATGTTGCTCAGAGACAAAAATTCTTGCTCACTTCATTCCACATCTTAGAGGGAGCATTGATTGAGACCTACTGCGATTCTGGCATGTCTTGAGTGTAAGAGGAGTATGAAGTGGGGAGGGAGGGAAGGATGGGGTGGGGCTAAGTGAAAGAGAATTGGATACATTATTAAAAAAAATAACTATTGGGAAAGAGTCCTTTAAAATATTATGAATGAATTAAGATTAGTCAATGATATGGTGTTGTGAGCGCATCACCTTTTTCAACTCCAACTGCGTACAAATAGCCAGTCCGGGCACTGCCTGTTCAGCTAGTTTTATATATTGAGCTTGGGCCAATACAGATGTTTCTAAAACAACCAAGTAGAAAGTATATGTCTAGCTTAGAATGTTACTGCAATAATACTTTGCTGTTTAGACCTATTTTTAAAATATGTATTAACAAAACAACTACACTAGAAATGAGAGGATTGGTCAAAAGCCTTAGCCATGTAAAAATGTATTTAATATTTAACAAATAAACTTTTACTTTTTAATCAGTTTATTTTTTTTTGACAAAAGCAAATGTGTACATCTTAAAATATTTTGTGGACTTTATGAATTCTGTTCTGGACATATAAGCATCAGCCTTTTGTGAAAAGGATTTTGTCAACAAATTTTTTCAAAGATTCACATGTTTGCTTTTACATACAATTTAAGTCTAGATTTATTTCTATATAAATGTTTTCAAAGTATGAAACTGATTTAAAAGTAATTTCTTTTTTTTTATATATATATTTTTATAAATATCATCCTTTTTTCTTTCATAGTTTAAGTTAATGTACAGCCTAATTGTTTTTTTAATATGTCATTGCATATATTCATGTAATATTGGTGTGGCAATATATTGCTTGGCCTTTGACCATTCTACTTAACTAATTTCTAGTCTTATTAATACAATACAGTAATCAATGATTTGTATTTGCCTTATGCAGCTCTTAAAAACATCTTTATTGTCAGTAGCTTGATATTTAAAACTAATTTTAGCTAATTGATCAGTCCAGTGTTACTATTTGTTCAGTAGTCCTCTTTGGTTTTTAATAAATGAAATCTTTTTTTGTCGAATAACGTTGAATTTAATGAATGAAAATTAATAGTTAATTATAACAATCATGTCGTCATATAATGCCATGATTTTCTTCTTTATATCCAGTATTGGCAGTATTTGTTTACAATCTTGTAGTGTTGTGTCTAGTTGATAACTAGTTTACAAATTAATACAATAAATTAAAGTCAGACACATTTCATGAATGCATTTTTTATTTTTTTCAAATTCAAATCTTATTGAATTAAAAGAGAGGTTGTAGATGGAAACATAACATTTGTATACGATAACATCCTATTTTTAACGCATGCTGACAGAAGTACTTCTTTTCAAAGCAAACAAATTTATCTTCACTAATTAATTTTAAACAAAAATGTTGATATTGTGTTACTTGTAAATCTTTTGAGCTACAAGTAAATATTTTTTACATCAAAATTTTGCTTTGTAAGTTTTTCTTACATTACTTAAACATTACTTACTTCATTTTTGAGTGGCACCATACTGTCCATTTTATACTCTTTAAAAACTGAAGTTAAAGATATCAAGGTTTTAGTATTCTATTAATTTTCAGCTGTCTAAAACTTGCTGATAAACCATGTATTCCAAATATAAATCGGGGACAAATGAAATGTGTAGATGCTATGGTACATTATGTGGCATGAATTAATTATTTTACCCATTTAAGCCACATCCACTTTCAATGGTGAAATCACATGGCACCCCAATATATGTACAATGAGATCCTTGTTTATTTGCTTTAATCTTTTCATAACAACAAAAAACCAGACTTTTTATATGTCATACAGTCTCGCTAAGTTCCAGATGTTTGGCAACATGATTTATATGATGGAAGTTCTGGTGGTCCAGCAAGACGAGGTGGAGGTGGTGGGAGTGCTCAGTCTGGAGGCTCTGGAAAAACTTTAGTTTCAAACCTAGATTTTGGTGTTAATGATTCAGACATAAAGGTACATTTTATTTTGAAAACTTAGAAACCAATTTGATATAAATGTAACAAACTAGTCAGAAAATGCATATGAATAACAATTTAAAAAAAATATCTTTATTGTTCCTTTAAGGAACTTTTGTGAATTTGGTCCATTGATCAAAGCAGCTGTTCATTTTGACAGATCTGGAAGATCTTTAGGCACAGCAGAAATAATATATCAAAGGCTAGACAGATGCTGTTAAAGCTTTGAAACAGTATAACAATGTTCCACTTGATGGTAATGATTTTATTTCATGACTTAAAAATATGTAAATATCCACTTAAAGTAGTTGGAATGGACTAAAATATTTTTTGAGTGCCAAATCTTGTTCCTGTGAATTTAAGGCTGTATTTGCCCTATTTTTTTTGGTGTGCAATGGCTATTCTTAACCCCTAAAGCGTCCACTTTGTTTACCCATGGTAACACAGGAAATGCACTTATATTTGGCTCATATTATGAGTTCTATATATGTTCTGATGTTATTTTATATGGAAACCTATAAATTTTTGGAAAGTTTAGATATTAAAGAATTTTTTTGCTGTAGAAAAAAGAAAGCACAGAACCCTTTTTTTAATCATCACACTTACCATATTGTAAAATTAACATCCAATTTTAATTCCATGGAAAAACAAAATAATTACTCAAAAAACACTTCTATGCACAAGAAAATGATTTAAAATAAATCATTGAACATTATTAAATAAAAAATCACTTTTTTAATGTTTCTGTGGTACTCTGCAAAGCACTTCAGGACAGAGTCCAACATTGCACCCTGACACTCCCAAACTTTCAGATCTTACACAATTAGCGTGCCCTGAAGGACAGTCCCTTTTTCTTCCAGAGGACAGTCATTAGCATCATCTGTGGCTTCTATCTGATCCCTCTTCCGCTTTATGGAGAGTAATTTTCAACTAGACTTTCTTACTTGATTCCATAAAAGAAAATCTAGACTGTTTTGGGCTATCTGACTTATTTAATTCATACAGAAAAAACTGTTTAGCACAGTCCTGCTAAGGAGGAAAAAACTTTATTTGTCCACTGCCAAAGTTTTCCTTTCAGCTAGATAGAGATATAGCTACATCTCCCAAGTCAATGCCGACCATGGCTTTATTGTAGACATAAATGACTGTGGGTCGACGCACAGTTTGCTTCTGTTCAAGTTGTTTCCATGAAACCTGCTTTAGCCTCAGTAAAAGTAAGATTGGCTTTCTAGAGTTATATTGAGCTCCTTATTTTTCAGCTTCTTAGTCAGGCAGATCTCAGGAAGTCAGTTTCCTATTTCTCCCTCATTGTTCCAGTAGCAGTTGTGCCATTTCTATATAGTTCCTGAAACATGTCCGGAGAAAAAAAATTATCCACGCATAAGGTGGTCACAGTACAGAAAGCCATCATTTGTGATAAGATGCAAGACAAGGTCATGGGTAAACTCTTGGATTGTGCAGCAGTTTGATTCCCTTTTGAGTCCCTGTGTAGACCTCAAATGGCACTTGATACCAAACCTAGCATGCCTTTTGTTTGGCATGTATTGGTGAATGTTAGAGTGCCTTTCCCTTGAACCGATCATACTTTCATCTATGCTTATGTCTTTATTTGGGTGATAAAGATTTTTTCTGTTGAAATACTGGCTCAAGGGATTAAGTTTGAAGTTTTTAGCAGTTGGCTCTGGCATTTCTGAATTGTCGGAAAAGTGAGGGAATTAACTGAAGCGGTTTCTGTTAAAATGTTTGATAAACTAAGGTGTCTTTTGGCTGGTATCTAGAATTTCAGTAAGCTGCAATACTAGTTTTTTTTCTGTGATAAGTACAAAAAGTTTTCTATCCTCATTTGGGTTCTTAAATTGTAGTGTGGAGTAAAATATAACTTACAGTTAGGTTGGGGTTTCAATTTCGATCATTTTTTTTCCTCTCAATTGTTTGTCGTCATTTTATTATCTATTGTAATTTGTCTCACAATTTTATACTACATTAATCTATTAATATCCGGAACATTTTTTGCAATCTGACTGAGAATTATTTCCTATATTTTTACTTCCTACACATTTTACAGAAAAAAACTAAACTAATTCACATATTTTAATATGAGTGACATTAATTTGTACAGAAATTAAGTATGACGAATAAGCATTTTTTAATTATATAATATAAATAAATACAAAAATAAATAAAATTGTATAAAATTATTTTTAAATTATGTCATACTCACCATAACCGTCCATTACTCTGTTAATATTATTAATAATATGCTAAGCAAGGTTTTAAATGCTGATAAATATTTTAGAATGTGAAAGGGAAAATCAGGTTAAGAACAATGTTTAAGAAAAGTTCTTACCTATTCTTTACAAAATTAAAAAGAAAAATATATTTAGCTACTGCTACAAATATGAATAGTACTACATCATATAAATTGCAGTTCTGCTGTTTTCCTAGGTTTACATACATTCTTGCAAGTTATTTATTTTTTTATTTATAATTAATTGTGCATTTTATATAAAGTAAACTTTGTTACAAATATCTATTTTTGTAATTATAAACCAGTAAAAGTATCTTTTTCTCACAGGAAGACCTATGAACATTCAGTTAGTAGGCAGTTCACCATCTGTTGGAGGCAGTAATTCCCGGCTTGGACAGAGGGGAAATCGTCAGGGTGGGGGTAAGTTTATAGTTTTTGTATACCTTTTTGAGTTTAATTTTTTCGATATGCCCTGTCACTCCTCTTATTCAGATTGAATACTGGTTTACATATAACAGCTGTATAACTGGTGGCTCTATATTTTTAATGATATTGGAAATTTTGAGTGTCAGATTTAAACATTTCTTTTTTATAAGACACTAGTTGTACCCGGCTACGATTTCCGTGGCTAAGCCATATGTAATGCAATAGTACACCAAACCGATCGATAAAATATTATAGATGTTATGTCTTTATAAAATATATATATATATCAACACGCCAAGTAATTTTCTGCAATTTTGTATGTAGTTTTAAGGCAATTGGTGAAGAACTTTCGAGTTATGATTAATAGTGTGAATCCTGTTTACTTTTATTTATAGATTTTAGGCTTAGCATATATTATGAATTAATTGTATGTAGTCTAAACCAAATTTTCAAATCTATTACACACCCAATACAAATCTGAAAAGGATGTGGTGCCAGGTTTATTATAATATATTCTATTATTAAATTGTAATTATTTTACACCCTTATATTTCTTTAAATCTATGAATACATTTATTTAGGTGATGAAAAATGTAGTTTAAAAAATATTTTGAAATATTAAAAAAAAAACTTAAATATAAATGGTTAAAATTTTAAATAAGCTTATTATAGTTTATTTTTAGTTTATTATATGTGCATTATAAATCTATTGCTCTGTTCTATTACAGCTTTCAATTACTCTTTCATTGTATTATCGTATTTTTGCTGATAAATATATTTTGCCTCACAAATTATATAAAAAACCAAAGGAATATAAAAAGATATTTGGCCTTAAATTATTTATTGGGTATCTGATCAACATTCTTTTTTGAGTGATCTAAATTAATATAGTTGGTGTACCCAACAGTACTCTCACCTGATGTCTCTTTTTCTCTGATGGCAATTCCCACCCAAGTGCACTCTTTTATTGATGCACAATTATACAATACAATTTTAGAGTCAGGTCTAATTTTTGTAATATTGTTAATTATATTACAATATTTACAAAATTATTAAAATGAATTGAGTTATTGATAAATTGGATTACCTTTTATGAATTTCAACAGGCAGAATAAATAGCATAAAAAAGCTAATTAGCACATGCAGCAGTTTTTATGTTGGTTTTGGACTACCTTACTAATTGCAGTTTCTGAACATTTCATTAAATTTACTTATTTTTATTTATTAATGTTTCATTTATTTTCTTTAAACATTTTATTGTAAATAACTTACTATTTAGATTTCGTGGTAATAGAGGAGGGAGAGGTGGACGTGGGCGAGGTGGCCGTGGAGGCAGAGATAAAAGAAGCCCCTACTCTTGAAGATTTGGATGCACAGTTAGATGCTTATAATGCTAAAAGTAAGCTATTGTTTATATTTTTAAATAGATCGCTATGGATAGTTTAGTAAAATGTAATTAAAAAAAATGTTTCCTTTTTTTATAAAAATAATTATTTTTTTATCTTTGCAGATGGACACAAGCTTACATCATATAACTCATTGTACACAATAATTTTTATGTATGTTGTTAAAACTGAGTATATATATATAACTTCACAACTGTAATTCATCTCACATTTTTTTTATTCATGTCACATTGTGGTTGAATTGCATTATTTTTTAGTTTTTATGAATTAAAATTTTTTTAACCTGTAATAAATTTTATCCATTCATTTTTTGTGTTTCCTTTTTTTTTTAAATAATTTCCTTATTACTGTGTTTTGACTTACATTTAAAATGGTTTTAAATTTAAGATCAATAGTGAGTAAACGTTTCTTGATTATTATAGATCAGCATTTATTAGTTATGTTAATTTCTTTCATTATAACTTGCTAGAAAATATCCCTGTGTTTAACTACCTCATTTTTTTCATTGCTTGAGTAAATTAAGAATCACTACATATTAATAGTATAAAGTTGATTCCATAGATGGTTAACCAAATCCAAAACCGTACTAACCAGGGCTATATTAGCTTGTAAATATTGTGAATATTATATAGCATTGAATTTATTTTATTTTTATTCTAGTATTTCAAAATGTCTTTTGTTTATATTATTGATCTTAAAAATATTTTGGTCACATCTTCGCTTAGTTCTTGATTTGGGAAGATATCAATTTATTGCCCTCTAACTGCATCTGAGAATTAGCATTTATTGTCCTGTAAACTTTTTTTTCCAGTTTCAGTTGATCTTCAATACTAAGTCTTTAAAATTTGTGGAATGAACTGTGTATGTTGACTCCCAAAAATAATTTCCTTGTTCCATACTCATTGACAGACTAAAAAATGTCAATTATTGTATTTTGTTTCAGATTTTTTTTCTAAAAGCCATTTTATACTTTTTAGAAAAAAATTCGTTTCATTTAAACAAGTGTGTGTGTAAAGTTCCCAAAGATGAGATGAAACTTCTTAGATCCTATAAATTACTCATGGGAAGGTTTTCATGGTGCCCTTCTTTCATCCTCTACCATAGTCGATAGTGCAGTGGCTCATTGGAGGCACTATCTGTGATATTGCTGGCACTTAAGCCATTAATGAAATTTTCCTTTGGTCCTCACGGGTCAGTGAACCAGGTAGAATCAGGTGGTTTACATAGTATGCAAATGCAAGGCAAAAGGTACTAGGTTGCATAGCTACACACTGGTATTGTACTTTTCATATTTATTTTGACTTTGATAGTTGTTAATTTATTGACTAGGAATTATTTTTAAAAAAGATTTAAGAACACCCGCATTCACAGAAAGTGAAAGCTTTTAAAAATGTTTATAAGCACATGATATCCTAGTTCTCTGCAATCCTTTTCACTCATGGCATACAAAACTTGCAGCACAGTTAGAAGAATGGCAAATAAAAAAAAACTAAGTAAAATGCAATGAAAATAATCTCTTAGTTACATTTAGATATAGAGTTCTATTTAATAACTCAGTCAGTGTAACCTCTAATTTTAGTCATGCTAATTTAAATATTTGTATGATCAAAGGGAATTATATTTTTACTTTTGGTGCATTTTGATAAAAGTTTATTTATACAAAGATTTTATTTTATACTTTTAAAAAAAACTTTTTTTGGGTACTCAACCTGCCTTTCTTTGGCTATGTAATTATTTGACATCTTAAGGAATATTTTTTTCTATTAATAAATACTTTTTTTGTAAATGTACAAGATATTAATATATGAAATTGAAATAGTATTAATGATAAAAGGGACCAAAGTTGAGTTACAACTAACAGACATGCTTGTCACAGTTCACACCAACAGAATATGAAGTTAAACAAAAACTTATAAAAAGTACATCCATATTTTGCTTCAGAAATCAAAATAAAATATATTATTTTACTTTCAGTGTGATGGTTGTGCATGCATTATGAGCAAAGAATTTTAGGATCAATATCTGAAAAAAATAACATGACAGCTTATCTTTGTTAATTTATATTTGTTGTGCAAAAATTAACTTAGTTTTGACTTCATAAATTTGAAGTCTTGTCATATTTTATTAAAAGTCTTATAATTTCTCTTAAATACCTAGATATATAGTTTACTTGCAAACAGAAGTCATACTTCATAAATTAATATTTCCTCCAATACTAACACTTCAGGTTTTTTTTTTTCTAAATGAATGTGTCTAGTGTTGGGACAATGGGGTGACGAGCAGAAATGTCTGCAGTTGGAGCGGCCATTCAAAACTGATCTGTGGTGGGGGCTCAGAAGGATCGAGCAGGCACTAATTGCTCAATTTTTGCACTTGGCATTGTCCCTGGCATACTTTGAAGGTTGAGGCCCAATGTCGATTCCCTTTGCCGACACTGCAGATAAGTGGAGGAAACTGGGGATCATGTGCTTTTTGAGTGCCCCAGGCTAGCCGATCAGTCGGGTAGCTTAATAGCAGTCCCCAGATTTGAGGGACACCGAGTTTGATCTCACTGGCTCTAAGAAACTAAGTCATAGCTATCACTAAGAGAGAGAAGGTGATCCTTATCACAATCATTATGGTACTTTCTGCCTAAGGTATTTAAAAAATTCACTTAGTTCATTAATGCTTGCAAGTTTAGCTAGCCAATGACTTTCTTCAAGTAATGATAACATAATTATAGTGAATTTGTGATGCTCAAATATTTCTACCAGTAAAATCCTTTTATAAAGCAATTTTGCACTAACTTTAAATATATTTTAATGAATTTTGACTGGGTGAATTGATCATGAGTATAATTAGTAAGTAGTTCTTAAGATCAATCAGTTTCTGCAGGTAAAATTACAGGTCTAAAAAATTCAGTAGAAAACTGAAAATAAGTTTTCATGCAGTCAGGAAAATTTAACAGCTTGCTAAGATACAGCAATAAAATTTAGCTAACGAACTATCAGCACAGTTCTAAGTTAATGTTTCATGTCAAATTTAATGAATAATTTTCAAACATGTCTAGTTGTTACTTTACTGTTTAAGAACACTAAACTTGAGCTAAAGTCAACTAGACCTTTCCAAGCTATCTATCTAAATGTCTAAACGTAGAAAGGGAGTTACTCAAGACAACTAAAGAATAAAGGCGACATACTTTTCTAACTTTGATGACACAAATCTTGACAAGTTATGTTTGAATTTCACGGTATATTTGAACCTAAGTTTGAACTCACTTTAAATAGCAGAAGGTAGAGGTAAAAAACAAAAACATTAATAAGGACCAAAGTAAAAGGCTAAAATCACTAGAGCTCTTTCATTTCCCAGATCAAATCATTGAAATGGTAAAATAATGCTTGTTATTTAAATAAAAAGATTAAATTAAACAATGAAGTTTTCTATAGAATGACCTTGGTTGTTGCTCATTGCCTTTATTATGAGCATAATAGGTGACATTTTTTTCAGTGGTTCACATGAATAACACCCTAATATGTAGTTGAAATATGCACTTTTTCCCCTTGCAAGAAGCCTTTGCTAATTATGAGCATCTACATAACCACTGCCACACAATACAAATCCTTATTAAATGTTTAATTGTATTTCTACCCAATGATTGGTCTCATTCCACTAATGTAATATAGCTGAAAGCATTGAATCATCAGAGAAAAAATATCAAATACATTCAACAGAAGTACACACCTAGTACTGCTCCTGGCACTTTAGTTATGCAAGGACAGTAATAAAAATGTACTTGTGGTAGAACACACAGCCATTGGCCTGAATGTTTAAAGTTCACCAGCTGTATGGAAAAGTGGTCTTGAAAATTACTATTCATACATTTAAAAAGTCTTTAGCTTTATCATTTCTATAGTATGAGCTCTTATAACTCAAATAAAAAGAAAAAAAAAGATCAATAAATTTATTTTAATCAACACATAAATGTACACACATACACAAAATTAAACATTTTAGAATATCCCTAATTTAATGTAATTTATACAGAGGTGTGTAGTTTATTTTTGAGCACCCTCACAGTAAAAGATTTGCATTTATCATTTTATTTGAAATAAATAAAACAATACATTTGTAAAGAATATTTTAAGCAAATATTTTAATGCATCATAAAATAGTATCTGCATTTTATAATTAATTTAAAGTATCACTTTTAGATTTAAAAATGTAATGTTCATTCTTAAGGGTAAAAACAATCATAATCATTTTTAAATACTGTACATAAGTAACATATTTAAGTTATCTAGTTGAGTTAACATGAATTTGGTTTTCCTCTTTTTATTAATCATTTGAAATATACAAGGAGGAATGTTTTACCCATAGAAATCCTAAACTGTACAAATTAAACAACAAAAAACATTGTACAGGTTTTGTTTTGAACTTTCAAAGGAGACATGATCAATAAACAGGCAGATCTCAAGTGAAAACTGAATTTTAAAAAAAAAAAAAATCAAAAAGAAAAACATTCTTCTTGTTGAAGCTAGGGTTCTGACCACAGAAGCTGCCCATGATTATAGACTGTCATCTATGATTATTTACTGTCATAGGAACTTCAGCCTGGAAGAAGAAAAAAATCAAGTTAATTAATCCAAAAGTTAGTTTGGTTACTGTTATATATAAAATAAAAAATATTTAAAAGACAGCAGAAAAAAAGGAAATCTAGTTTATTCATAATTATATTAGCATGACAAAAAAACAAGTTTTGTTACATTTTACAAGTGGCATTTACCACCAGTCACTACATAAAATAGCTAAAGTATGTAGACCAAAACAATTAGCAACTGTCTAAGAATAAAAAAAAGTGAGCGCCATCAACTGTAAAATAAAATATTAGAACAACTTTATAATCTGATGATTTCATCTGTTCAGTCAGCTGGAAATCAATAAATTGTTAAACAATGAAGAAAACAGTGATTTAAATTTGGCATCTAATACTCTGGTAGTATTCGCTACCATATGTGGCTCATTCTCCAAAAAATATATAAAACCCTGCAAATAAAATTTAGATTCAATTTTGTCAAGCAGCTGAAAATCATTGTAATACATTTTAAACCATTAGTGTATTTATGGCTGCCAGAGCCACAAAAAATCTACTACCACAAGAAAATACCTGAACAATTTAAGTGAAACGATGCTATAAGTCAATTGATTGCTGTTCCTTGCTGGCAATCCTTAGGTTACATCGTCTAACAATCAGTAACTTCACCATATTTGTATCATTGCTTCGTGGATAAGAAAGTCATGTATGCATAAACATTGAGTCATGATTATATCACACTCGTTTTTTTATTAACCTCAACCTGAATTAACTCTCACAGTATACTAAATCTTAGGAGTATACATTCAATGAGAATTCTAACTCAGTTAACAATTTTCAAATAGCTTCTTATTGCAAACTGCACATTAACAGATGGTTTTCCCCTGAAGTCATGACTTTTCAACATTCAAATCTATGCTCCATGCTTTTACGACTAAAAGCCCCAGGTGAAAGAAATTATAGCATAGCAATCTACAATAGAGCCCTATAACATTCTATTATATTTTTTCTTAGGGTAATTTTTTTAAATAGCTATGTGTTATTTAATACACACTAATTAAAAATAAAAAAAAGTGTAATAAATACTTCTATTTGGTAATTCTAAATAATATAAATTTTAAGTTAAATTTAAATATTAATTCTACACAAAAAAGCACCTAATAATTAACTTTTTCCTCAATGTTTTTGAAGTACAGTCAACCCTAGGTTTACGAGCACACCATTCATGATATGCACCCATAATCCAATTGTAAATCAAAAATATATTTCACTTTAGAAAATATGAAGTTCCAAAAAATATAATTGAATGCAAAGAAATGAAAATATATCAATGATTCTATTCTTTTTAATTTTTAACGAAGACCTGATTCAAATTAACGCATAATTTAAACGACATAAACCATTTCATTTATTAATTGTATTAAAACAAATTTATTATTTTATTCTATCCAATAAAAAAGTTTGATAAAATAGACCTATCAAAGCGCAGTTTATTATAGAATTTTGATGTTGTAACTCAAAACTAATTACATAAAAATGGGCTAACAGGCTTTTGTATTTTTATTAATTGTAATTTTCAGGGTCAGAAAATGAAACAAAGAAATCATTTTCAGTTAATATGACAGTTCTTCACTTTTCTTTCATGGTTTTTATCAGTCTAAGTTATCTTTTTTTTTTATAATTCTTCTTCAACGTTTGGTTAACTTCTATGAAGTAACCTAATTTTGCAGAATTATGAAATAAAAAAAGACCAAAATAAAACCCTTGATGCTGAGCCCCAAACCTGCAAAATTACGCTAAATGAACTAGTAGGTGGGTAACTATCTGATTTTTTTTCAAACTCTAAAGTAAACGTATCAGAGTCAGATTAACGCATTTAGATTAATATGCATCCCTATTATAAAAGCAATCACATTTATTATTCAGCACATATCACTGTTCACTAGTGAAGTCACTATTTGGTAATTGTAATTTTTTTTCTTTTCGTGTGTGTCTCAAGCATGGTAAATATCCAGTGACAATTAACAAAAAGTTGTACATTTCACTGTGCTAAACAGATTCTTTGCTCACACTGCTATGTGCTACTGATATGTTTCCAAGATTTTACACACATCCCTTCATTTTATTTTGAATGAGAGAGCATTCACATTCTTTTTTTCTTCATGGGGGCTACTTTCAGCTGTTACTAATACACTTTAGGGCATCAATGCACTGCTACACAGTTGTTACTGCATATACATGTGAACTATGCTGAGACCCATCATATGAGATATTGAGCTCATCATTAAAATGTTAACACATAAAGCCTTTGTAAATAGAGCAGAAACTATGAACTAATCGTACTGGATGACCTTGATTGTATATCCAGTTTGATTTTTTATTTTTCACATCTTTCAAGCCATTGCTAGCGCATAAGGCAAAATCTGTTTAAAAAAATGTAATGCAAGTTACTCGTAAACCAAAGTTTGACTGTATTGAGCAGGATTTGTTTTCAAGAACTAAACCTTTAAAAAATGCTCTGCATGATACAGAACACTTTTTATATATGTCTAGCATCAATATTTTCATGATTTTTTATAATTTATACACTACAACTAAAAATATTAAATGAAGATAAAGAAATTGTTTAGAAGAATATATCCATGGTGACCTAATGTGCCTCATAGAGCAGTTGTTGTCCATCTCAAGAGTAGTCAACCCTGGATTACATGATGTTTCATATGATTATGTCTCATAGACTTTAAGGCATTCATTTTTTTTTTCAAGTTTCAATTTGTCTGATCTGTAGCGTAGCCCTCTTGGGGGGCCCGGCAGGGCGCCTACATATTAGCTAATATTCAGTTAACTTTACAGAAATTGTCCTTATGTTTATAGTTTTTGAGGTCAGCTGTAGCTTTAAATAAACTTCTAGGTAAAGTAGTTGGGCGACCTCCCTGGCAAAAAAATAATTGACATAATAAATAGGTAAAAAACTATTTTGGCTTCATTATTTTTTAACCATTCCATCCACTTAATTTTTTTTTTTTAAATTGAGGGGGAATCTGGATCCAGAAAAAAAAATTTTTTTTTAATATTCAAGACTCATAAAACATTACTGTGATGGAATATTAGGTTTGAAAAGAATACTAAAGCAAAAAAACTAGAATAGATATTTGAGAGAAGGGATTGGGTCTTAAAATTTATACCCTTTTTGTGACAGAGTTTTCTGAAAGTTTGTTATCTGATTCATATAATGTACAAGTTTATAATCAAGAAAGCTTACTTTTCAGAAAGGCATAGTATTTATTTAAAGGAATTTACCCCAAAACAGTCCACTTAAAAAGTTTTATAAAAATATGACAAGAGGTTTTTCAGAACTTTGTGCCACAATGAAGCACATTTTCTGAAAGTTTCTTTTTAGAAAAAAACTTTTTTGAGCATAATAAAAACTTTTAGATGAGTACCAAGTCTACAAATAAATTTTAGATGAGTACCAAGTCTACAAATAAATTTAGATGAGTGCCAAGTCTACAAATAAATTTTAGATGAGTACCAAGTCTACAAATAAATTTTAGATGAGTACCAAGTCTAAATAAATTTTAGATGAGTACCAAGTCTACAAATAAATTTTAGATGAGTACCAAGTCTACAAATAAATTTTAGATGAGTGCCAAGCCTACAAATAAATTTTAGATGAGTGCCAAGCCTACAAATAAATTTTAGATGAGTGCCAAGTCTACAAATAAATTTTAGATGAGTGCCAAGTCTACAAATAAATTGTCAAGAAGATGAAATTTTTTTTGGTGTACAATATATCTAGGTAGCTAAAAGTGCAACAAAATTAGTTACAAAATAAAATGGTGCATTTTTTTAATCCCACCCCCCCCTCCCAATAGTGTTTTAAATTTAGGCAAAATAGGAAATATTTAGTCAAGAAGAAACAACAGGTCAAATCTCATCACTAACATTTTTTTTTAAAGAGCAAAAAGTAGGCAAATATTTCCAGCAATTAACAATTATTTTTTTTGCACTAATGTAAAATCCCTTAGTTAAACTTTCTAACCAAATGATTTTCCTCTTCCAGAAATAAAGCTTACATCCTAGGGTATAAAGAATACGATATATGTTTTAAAAAATACAGCTTATCAATTCATATCAATCTCTAATGCTTTTTTGACAAACAAGCTACCAGTTTTTAGTTTATAATAAACATTTTAAAAGACATTCGAAGCCTCAACTGCATATTTAGTCCTACCTGAAATTACTAATGCCTAAAAATTTAAATGACAATAAACAAAAATTATTAAAAATATTTAGCCCAGTATCTTTTTTACTATTGAATTCAAATAACTAGCTTGATATTTCCTGTATTTTTAAATACTTTTCCTTAGCATTCATCTTTCACTGCAGTGAAAACATTGTTTGATCTTAGTTCAAAATTTATAAGCTTTTCTTATATTTACTTTTTTAAAATATAAAACAACTTAGTGTATTTGCAATTCATTCTATGTTGAAAAGCAATAAAAAAAATAATTCTTTATATCATACAAATATTAACATAAATTATCATTGATTAAAATAAATGAGTGGGGTACCCATATAAATATATAGATTATTTATTTATTTATTACTATTTATCAAATAATGTAATGGCATATTTCGTCCAGTATATTGTATTAACGTATACTTTTATTTTTTTTAAATACTATTTTGTACCTTTTGGCTTTAAAAGAATTAAACTTGCTATTGTTTACTACCCAATTTGGCTAGTCTATATAAGACTAAAAAAAAAAAAGCTTTCTGATGTGCACACATATGTAGTGATGCTCTTACATTCTACATCAGAATTTATTTTGACATGATGATAATCTCAAGGTGAATTTTTTTTTCCAAGTATAAACATTATTGAAAAGTAATTAGCTGGTAATTTGACAAGGTATTATTATTGGTCTCAGAAAAGTTAACATTGTGTATTGTAATCTAGAATCTACATATGTGCTGATTTGAGCTTTTTCAATAAATTGGAACAGGTCTTTATGTACTAGATTTACAAAAGCAATTCCACCTGTTGTAGTTAGTTAAAAGCTTATAAACTAATCAGGGGTTGTGAGGATGAAGGAATAAATCAATCCATTTTAATCATTTATATATTTAAAAAGTGATTGCAAGCTGATAAGTTCAGTATTTAAGGTATCGCTATTGGCGCTGTTAAGCATACTAACAGTATTTGTTTTTTAAACTGGTTTAGCTGTTATTTCACTTGTTGTCTAGAAATATCTATCTTTAATGATGACAGCAAAAAAGAATATATCACTTTGACTAAAGATAATATTTTGAAAATTAACAAAATTAACTTTAGTGCAATTGATATATATATATTCTGGTTCATATAAAAAAACAGGTACATTATTATGATATATCTTAACTCTATTTATAGCACAATAAATATTATAAGAATATGATAAATTCACAAAGCTAAATATTTTAGTATCCTAAACTATCCATACTCAAATATTGTAGTAAGAGATTTGACAAGAATTGTCATAACACTGTGGGAATTAAAGTCTAATGTTGCTATAATGAAATTGACAGGAACTTGTAATTTATAGTTTGAGTGAAGTTTTGTTACACTAAAATGAGAGAGGGGGGAGCAATAATAAGCCAACATTTTCCCCATGTTTTTTTTTTTTTTTTTGCATTTTGTTTAAGATAGGTATGATATAAGATATTTAGGTAATTTTTCTGTGTTAGTCCAAAGCAATTTTTTTATGCAAGTTAAACTGTAACTGTATTTTTTACTGAATGATTTCTATTTGTGAAATCAGCATTTTTTAAATTTGTATACATGAATTAGCTGCCATGCATTAGAGTTTCATATGTGTATTACAAATATCGTCTAAATAATAAAATACAGGTAATGTAATAATTAAAATTTTTTAAATAATGATGCATTTTAAATTACATTTAGAAAAAGGTGAATAACGCCAAATTTTGAGATAAATGCACACATAAATAAGGGACTGGTTTTATAAATCATAGTTTATTTCTGATAAAATATTAAAATACCATCTCGCAAAATAAGACAGATAGATTTCATAACCCAAAAAGTTCACCATTTATTTCACAATTATTTTAACTACCATGTTAGCAAATGCGATAGTTTCCAAAAAATAATCCCTATCACAAGCAATACCGATGCGATCACATTTAACTGAAGCTATACCACAGCCGTCAATCACAAAACACTCTTCATGTGATATATTACTTGACAAGTAATGCTATCTGTAATTTTAAAGCTTGCCCTCATCTCTTCACCCTAACTCAATACGCAGCATACTGTTTAGGAATGCTGTGTATGGAGAGGGGGCAAGCTTTTACTATGGAACTTTTTTTTCTTCTTCATCCACCCTTCCACAAAGCTTGCTTTAGAGACTGCTTTCTTAACTGTGTGTCAACACTTCAGCGTTGGGATTTTCCTCCCCTTGCAATGTATGGTATGAAATATTCTCTTCCCACCACCTATCACCCCTTGAAAGATGTCTATCTTCTTGCCTCCAGGTCAGAACCACTGTCAGTGTGGTAAAAAAATTAATTTTTCCCTCCAATCTAGCTTGCATATTATTTGTTTTTTTTAATGCTGACAACTTTTAAAAAACATTTCAGATTTGGGAAATTATTGAAAAAAAGACATTTTTTTCACAATACTGAAAGTAAGAAATTCGAAACGACGCTTTTTTAACAGAAGTTCTAATAAGGCAAGACGCTTTTTTAACAGAAGTTCTAATAAGTAAAGGGACCATTAAAATTTCACAATACTGAAAAATTTGTTACACTGGTGTTTGTAATAATAACATTTACTGTATGTATTCTTGCATGTTTTTATATTAAGTATCATTTTTTATCTAACTTTATATATATATATATATATATATATATATATATATATATATATACAACTTTTGACATATTTCATTTTATTTCTTGTAAGCATTTCACCTAACTTGTTGATAAAAAAAGTGAACTATATTAAATTCCTTTAATTGTGTTTAACTAAGTGAAAAATATCTACAAGACCAAAAAAAAGGGAGCTATTTTGAATTATTAACTGGTAACAGTTGGAAGGACTTTTACTGCTATTCAGTAAATATGTTACTTTATAAAAGTAATAATCATAAGAAAAGCATTTTTCACAATTAAAAAATAATAAATCGTTAATTCTAAGTTCCTTTGATTAACTCGTAAAATAAGTATAACAAAATTGAAATCTTTTTTTAATAACTAAGCAACTTTTATATACTATTAATTTCAAACAAAATAGATCAGCAAAATTATAGTAAATAAACGTTTTTATTAATTTGAATATTTTGAATACTCAGTGCTTTGGGCTGTAACAAATAAGCCACCATTTTTAAATTTACTACTATTTCAAAAGCTTTGATAATTATCTGTGCAGTACAATATTATGGAAGCATACGATTTCTTGAAGTTAACTAAAGAACTAAAGAAATCAGGTCCATTGTATGTTACAGTCAGAAGATTGACTGCACATACAAGAGATCAATACCTAAGTTTCCAGAGAACTGATTCATTACATCCAACTCTTAAGTCCATCTTCTGTCCCATTGTGGATGGATTCAAATATAAGAAAAATTTCACTCACCTGTTAACCCAGCTGGAAAGAAGATAAGAAATCAACAACGAGAGTTCTCTTCAATTCTATCTATTTACTTACTCTGGATTATAAGGCAAAAGCTCATTCATCGATTTGAGTAATACCTTCACTATTTATGGCTCCATCATCTTGTTCAGTCCCCTTTTTGTGCCTCTTCGCAGACGAAGACCTTGGCAGACTCTGAAAATGACTACTGACTGGGGTTTTTCCTCACTGCCATCAACTGGCCATTACCTTTTTGGAAACAAATAATATGAAAAAATTGAAGTTGTAAAAGAATAAAAATAATAATTTTTGGAAAAACTCTGAATGACCCTTTAATATTGGGATTACCAGATCTACCCATTAATTACAATGTAAAAGAAATCGGATGGGTAGGAGGAATAAGATGCAAATTTATTAGCCAAATAATGTTAACCAAACATAAGAATGCCTCAGCAGTATTTTAAAACTACTACATTAATATTCTTGTTTGTAAAATAACTTTCTAATCAAACAACAATATGTACATGTATTATTCAATATTTCATCCATCATGTTTGTTAGTGTATGAAACTCAACTATCACTTTTCTGAATGGTTGATCTACCATAATCCAACAGAAACTATAAATGTTTATTTTGGGCATAAAGCACAAAATAATTATTGTACCATTTGGGAGTGGGAATAGACAATTGTCAGGGGCCCACAAGCCTCACGTAGTGAGTGAAGGAGCCGGTCACTTTAAATTTTATTTTTATTTATTATGCCACAATAAAGAAGCCTATATATTTTATCAAACCATTTTGCTTAAATTGCCAAAAAATTGAAAAATATATCAAGATGAAAAATAAAAAGTTATAAAGTGAAATGTCAGCATATTTAAACGCCAGTGTAACAAAATATCTCGCACAGCGAAATTTGTTCGCCCCCTTCCCCTCGCTTTATATAACTTCTGTTATTGAGTCGTAACAAATTTTCACTTTCAGTACTGCAAAAAATAGCTGTTTTTGCAGATTTTAATTCCTACCTTACCAAAAAAAATGAAATTCTGCAAATTCCTCTACATGAGCTAAACGACATTTACATTTACTAGATAGTGAGGGGTGGGAGGTGAGAGGAGTAAGATGTTATGGTAACTTTAACCTCATTGATGAGAATAGTAAAAGTAATTCCACCAGGTGAAGTACTATTACGTAACAACGAACTGGAGGGGGGGAAATGAGAGGAGGAGAGTTGGTAGGAAAGGGGAGGCGGAAGAGAAAGCTTAGAGTCATGGGACAACAACGTGAATGTAGGGAAAGTCAAACATTTATGGATTAAATAATCAATAATGTTAAAACAAACTACCAATACTGGTATTTAGTAATTAATAATACAGGAAGTGAAGAATAAATGCATGATTTTTTTGTGATATAACTATTCTTTTTTTTCACTTTATAATAAAATTTATTCAAGTTAAAAAAATTTTTTTTTAATTATTTCATTGTCTACTAAATTAGACAATATGAGTAAGAGCTCCTAATAGGCACATTGCACACAATGCACAGGTTTCTTTATAAATTATGGAAGTAATTCATGGTGAATCCTTTAACAAAAATAAATGAGTTAACAAAGCTAAAAGCAAATTAGTAAACCAATAAGAAATAAACGGAAAGCAAAAATTTTACAAATTTTTAGCTAAATATCTTTGGAGAAATTAGTAAAATGACACAATATATTTGCATTGGTACCCAAATGAATTACATCCATATTAAGAACAGAAAATGCTGAAGACCCCTCTCCCCCCCCCCACCTATTTCAGTGTAACAAATTTTCAGTATTACAAACTAATTCTCGAGTCCCTGCTAATTTCCTTATAGCCACATTTCACTGTATATTTTGAGTCCTAAAATATTTTAATATAGTTATCCAACACATTGGACAATTACATCTTGGTGGGGGGGGGTTGGGAGTGCTTATTCTCATTAATCTTTCCCCACTTAATACTTAAATTGTGTTAAAAAAATATGGCAATTTATAACCATACCGCAGAGACAGTTTTAGTACTGGCCATGTAAAGAAAAAATTTGTAAAAAGAAAAAATTTACCTAGATTTTTATGGTTTTCTAGGTTTCTGTCCTCAGTAAATGAAGTGCTCTTATCTCCTTTTTGATTGTTTTCATCATATTTTCTTTCTTTCTTCCCTTTTTTTATCCGAAGAGCTACTACTTTTGCTTTCTCTGTCATCTCTTCTATTTTTCCTGTTCCTGAACGGATCGTCCTTGCTTCTAGACTGGTCTATCTGACCTTCTATGACCAGAGACTTGTCATGCTACTTGATCTTCTTGCTGGTTTGCGACTTCTACTGTTACTTCTGCTTCGCCACGTCTGAAAAACATTTGTTTAACACCACATTTTTCAAATGTTAATTGATGGTTATATTTTTTGCAAAAATGTAGTTTTAATAGCTCTCTTTAGAGTACTTTTACAAAGCTGGTTAAAAATCTAACCATTGTTAACAAATCTCCAATGAAGTATGGTTAAGAAACAAAACAGTTAAACATAGAACATACAAACATGGATTTAAGAGGAGGAAAAAATGGTGTAATTTTTTAACATCATTAACTTTTGTTTAATAGAATTTAAGATTAATTCCACAATATCAAAATTGGTTATTACCTGTCTCTGCTTCTACTTCTCTGACTTCGTCTTCTATCCCTGCTTATGCTACGCCTGCGTTCTCTTCGGTCACGACTGGGCGGTGACCTTCTCCTATCTCTGCTTCTTGGATCTGCTACGTCGCTCTCTTTCTTTCCCTTTCTCTTCTTTTTCACGTTCTCACGTTCTTTAAGTCTTCTTCCTCTCTCTCTCTGTCTTTCCTTTTCTTCTTCCTTCTTATTTTAATTTTGTTTCTGTAATTTCTGCTTCTACCCAGCCCTTGCCTTTGCTAATTATATTAAATGTTTAAGAGCTAATAGCACATAAATACATCACAAAAATAAAAAAAATTTGACTAAAAAAATAAAATAATAAAAATGTGATCTGTCCAAAGAAATAAAATGAAAGTTATGCCCACAGGAAAGACTGCTTTGTTAGCCTGTTATCATGAATGTGAATGTAGCTAAATACTTTTGCCCATTTGTTTAATATTATTAGCTACTTACATTATAAACTGATTTAGTTTATTACTTTTAATATCGGAGAATCAAAGAAAATGTATAAATCCATACAATAACTTATTTTTACCTTCGTTTTTCTACCTCTGCTCTAACTTGAGCATAACCAGCATGCTGCTTCCCCATTAAGTGCTCATCTTGCCTCTGTAGTTACCGCCAACAATTAAAAAGGCACCACCACATACTTCCACTGTTTACTCTGCTAGGAACTTCTTCTTGTGCAGGCTAAGAAAATAGAAAGAAATTTTATAGACTACACAGAACGACAAAGATATAAATGAATCATCACAGAATGTAAATTATACAGAATAAGTATCCTCATTTGGATCACTATTTCTGACTGCTGCTATATTTACATTTTTTTTTAACTAAATGAGACAAACAATCTATAGTCGTACATAATACAGAATTGTTTACCAAGCATTTCCTAATACTCAACTTCAATTTTTAATACATTTATCTAAATAAACAGAACTGTTTCAGAATTTCTTGATTATTACTCAACATGGTGGAAATCAGCCTTAAGATAAAACTGCTATTTTATTTCAATGATTAAGTGCTACTGTTAATATTTTCAAACAGATATAAATGTTAAAAAAAAACTACACATGAGTTTATGCATTTTTAAAAAATTTATTTTGAAAGCTTTTTTAATAATTTTTAAGTCACACAATTCCATAATATGCAATGCATATAGAACCTGATGAATTCTAACACTTCATCTGTTTTGATGTCGATTAAAAAGCTAAGGGAACTTGATAACTATCATAATGATTTGAAATAAACTTTAAATGAATTAAGAGAGTTGATTTTAGCAAAAAGAGATGTACAAATTTTATAAAAATGTTATGAAGCATTGCTCTCTCTGTTGACGCCTTTTTCTTGTTGATCTGCCAGTTTCATCACACCTTGTGCTTCTTCAACTTTACCTACAGCCCAATTCTCAGCCTGAAATTTTATAAAAAACTAAATTTGGTTGGGTAAGTAAAGAATGCTAATTTCACAGAAACTATGTAGATAGCATGCACAATTCATTATGACCACATTTCTGACAATAAGCTTAAAGTGGTTCAAGTGGGTGGGCAAAATACCTTTGGAATTTAATTACTTTTCAAAAAGCACATTTTCTTAAAGAAAAATATCTCAGGGTTCGATTAGTAAAGTTAGTATGTACTAGATAATCTTTCATTTAGTGCATAAAATTCTTAAAAGGGTAGGGGCACGTGTTTTTTCACGACAACTTTACAAAACAACCATTTACAACTTTCGGTGCTACGATAATTAACCTAAATCACAAAATGTGTAGGTTATATTATTACTAATGACATTTTTAACTATATACTGTTGAACGCCATGGAAAGGCCTTTGAACTAGGTGTATCACACATTATCTCAAGAGCATCCATGCGCTTTGATTGGTTGCTACAGTCTTGTTGCCATTTTATCCTATAACCACCCACGACAGCTGTATTTTTACCGGCCAATCAAACTGTTTATCTGTTAAATGTAAACAAATTATTTTAAAATACTACTTGAATCTGGGTTGTTTTTTAATGAACCTATTATTTCTTTTCACCATTTTGCACTGATATCGCAACTGATGGCTAGTTTTCTTTTCCACTATTTTTAATACTATCTTTCAAAACAAGGCAATACAAACTAGAAGAGGTACATAGTGAAAGGGCAATAGAACTATCATAGAAACACAGCTGGCTCACAGCACACAGTAAAGAATATTGGTAATACCATTAGGCCTAGCACAAATCGTCTCACACACTGACCGTATTTGATACAACAGAGAGTGATAAACCAATGACTAGAAATGACTCCTTGACAAAAGTAATGTGTGGGTGAACCCCAGTACAATATCTATATTCAGCCACTATTTCATGAGTTGGTACTGAAGGAGAAGGGTAGACCCTCAGCCGCCGTCTTAAGCCGCCACTTAAGCCTGTAAGCTTGTAAGCCGCCACAAAAAATGCCAGTTTTCGCCAAAAACTTTCCTAAGCCGTGGGAGATTCGAATTAACAAGTGTAAATTTATGCTTTAATATGTTGTACTGTTGTACAACAGTTTGACAACACCACTACTACACATCGTTGAGAATAGTTTACCAACACCACTTGATTTTATATTATCTCAGCCTGCACATCAGTGATATTCTAGTTATTAAAATCATTTTAGTTATAGTTTTGATTTTGTTTTAAGCAATCATCTTTATTTTTTAGTTATAGTTTTAAATTCATTTTAGTTATAGTTAGTTTTTCATCAATCATTTTTATTATTATTTAGTTATTATATAGTTATAGTTATTGAATAATTTTCGTAAGTACTGCAAAACTTCAAATGTCCATCAATACGACAGATACATGCCAATGTCAGGACACAAAACTGGCCTTCAAGCAATAATTAAAAGGAAAAAACACCCGATGTTCTCTTCTGGACGCACTGCATGCTCCACAGAGCAGCTCGTGATAAAAAAATATGAGTTAGAAACTTAACTACATTAAAAGTAAGTTAATTTGCAAAGCTGTGTGAAGATATGGGAGCTTCTTCCAGCCCGTCCTTGTACACCATGTATTTGTCATTGTATTTGACAATCACACTCTATTTATTACATACATTACATTTTAAAAATATAACTAAATCAGTTGATAATTTGGTAATAAGACTTAACTCTTCATAATTATTTCAACAAAAAGTTTATTGTTACCTGTCATAATAATTATGAAGACAAAGGAACTTAATTTACATACAAGCTGACCACAAAGCAATGATAGCTGAATGATAGCTGCTGCACTGTTCACAATTTTGGATAATGCCTTAACCAGAACTAGTATGGTTTTTGTGATTTTTATTTAAAATTGTTGTTTGTATGACTACCAGTATATATTATTAAATATTTTGACAGTTACCTCCCTGAGAAAAATATGCATATTGGTGATACCCAGCGCATCAAGGATCCGGCTAACAGGGGTGTTAGGCATTTTCCTAAGCCACGTGCTTAAGCCGGCTATCCAGCCATAACAATTCTAAGCCAGCCATCATCAGTTCTACGGCGCAGGCTGAGGAGTCTAAGGAAGGGGTCCAAGGAGATAAAGTTGTTTCTTAAGGAGGAGGGGTTGGGGAGGGATGTCCAAGGAATTATTTGTAGAACGTAAATATATTCCATGCTTGATGTATATTCTTAATTAGTGGTGTATAGTTTGTTATTCAAATGCCCCAGTGGTATTTCCAGTAAGAGTAAGATTTGGGGGGGGTATATTTTTTTAATGATTTACCTATGAGTAGTTAATAATATTACATTTTCTTATATTTCTATATAAAAATGTATGTATTCCCATACTTATAAGACGCATTTGTTGTCTGTCTGTCTGTTCCCTATAACTCAAGATCCAGACAACCAAAAAACGTGAAATTTGTTACACACACACATAATTACTGGGGAAGTTTATAGGACAGGTTTCTGCTTTCTCATCTGGATGGGTAGTTTAATTGTAATTAATTTTTTTTTATTTTAGTATTTTACTATTATTTATAGTAATCTCGACGGCGCCATAAATAAAATTCCTCTGTGACGTCATTTCCGATGATTGAATAGAACTTGCGCGCTGGTGCTGTATTGTGTCTTTGTGCTGCAAAGAATTGTTAATGTTTCTTTTTTCATGCTTCCCTATTTTGTACAGCTTGAGGAAGTTAAAGGAATGAAGAAGGATTTTAGAAGCGTGAAGCCATAATAATATATATATATATATATATATATATATATATATATATATATAGAGAGAGGGAGAGAGAGAGAGAGAGAGAGAGGGAGAGAGAGAGGGGGGGGGCAGGGGGGAGAGAGAGGAAAGGGGAGGTTAGGGAGGGAGGGGGATGGAAGGGTGTGGGAGAGAAGGAGGGGTGAGAGGGAGGAGAGAGAGAGGGAGATGGGAGAGGGAGGGAGAGAGGGAGAGAGAAAAGGGAGGGAAGCAAAAAGAGAAAGGAAGGGAGGGAGAGAGGGGGTAGGGAGGGAGAGAGGGAGAGAGAGAGGGTGGGAGAGAGGGAGGGAGATAAAAGTGAGGGGCGTAGGAGGGAGAGAGGTGGAGAGGGAGGGAGGGAGAAAGAAGGGAGGGAGAGAGGGGTTAGGGAGGGAGAGAGAGGGAGGAAGGAGAGAGGGAGAGATGGGAGAAAAAGAGAAGAGAGAGAGAGAGAGGGGGCAGGGAGGGAGAGAGGGAAGGAGGAAGGGGGAGAGGGGAGGGAGGGGGTTGGACAGGGGGGAGAGAAATGGGAGAGAGAGGGAGGGAGAGGGAGGGAGAAGGAGGGGAGGGAGAAAGGGAGGGAGAGGGAGGAAGGGAGAGAGAGAGGAAGGGAGAGAGGGGGTAGGAGAAAAACAGAAGGTAAACAGAAAACCTTATTTTAAACCCGGGCAAAGCCGGGTACTTGCAAACTAGTATATATATATTTTTTTAATTTATGTACACTTATTGAAATTTTATCAAAACTACTAAAGATGGAAGCTTCAAATTTCTCTAGCTTGTTCTTCAATCTATCATTTACATTTCCTCAATTTTGTTTATCAAAAAAAAAATGTTTTGAATATTATTTAATCTTTTCTTAACCTACCCCCCCCCCCCCCCCCCATAAAATTCACAAATAGGCCCTTAGTAAAAAAATTAATTTTTTTTTAATAAATTGAAAACAAAATTGAGCAATTGTTGGGAACATGTATGTACAAAATATCTTTCTTATAATAACAATAAGTTTTGAGATTTTTCACTTTGAAAAATATCAAGAAAGTAGATTCTTTACACAAAAAAGTCACAAAATATTTGGACAATTTGAAAGTTGTATTGTTCAAATGGGTCACTTGATTGTGTGCCAAAAATGGTTAATGTAGTACCTCAATAAATAAAAAACAAAATGGCCGCACCTTAAATCCGACATAGTTTCTTTCTTTTTCTTTTTTTCAATTTTACAAAGCTTTATTTGGTTTAAACTGGGCAGCTTAGATTTCATAACTTATGATAATACTTAATGCAGATTATTTTCAAGCAAACATAAATTCCAAAAATAATGCTAAATTTTTACAAATTATCATTAAGTAATTATCGAAGTCATGAAACCAATTTTATCGCACAAATGAAATCTATGTGGGAAAAATTAGCAATCATTATCCTTTTTCCTAATGGCTGATAAGTTATCAGTTCAATTAAAATTATGAGAGTTATCTTCTAATTAATGCACATTTAATCTGCACAAAATATGAACAAGTTTGTCTTATAGTCTATCAATACATTGGCATAATAAACAAATCAGGTTAATTTACAAAAGAGTTATAATTAAATGTAACAGATCTATTAAGGTTAGCCTAAAGTAGTGAATTGATTTTTTAGTATTATGGCGACTAAATTTCCTACCATTGCGGCAGGGCACACCCTAATGAAGAAAAATTTTTTTTTCCTATACCAGAGGTGAAAAAAGCATAAGAAGTATGTATAAAAAATTTATAACTCAAAATTATTAACATGTAAAGCATGAAAATATTCAACTTTTGTACTACATATTGTTTTTTATATCCTCCAAATTTGAAAAGAATGTCTTTAGAAGTAACATACAGCAGTGATTCCCCATCACTAAATGCAATAAATGCATCATATACACCTACTTAGCCTATCCATTCCTAAAACAGTTTTAGGGCACTTTTCCTATATCCAATGATGCCAAGTCAAAGATTTGCTACCTCATCCTTATATTCTTACTCTAGTTAATGTCTAACCTACCTAAACCATACTTTTTTTTTAGCTGCTTTCGGAATTGATTAGCTGTAATAAATAGATATAGATATTCTTGATCTTTGTATCATGGCAACCGATGCCATACTTCACTAACTGAATGAAAAGATTGATATTTGCTTTATTTTTAAAAATTACTACGTTTACAATGTGAACATTAAATACTAATTTTAGTATTAATGACTATAAACTCATCTTTTAATTTAAACATATAGTCTATTTTTAAAGCAGAGGGGCAGGAAATGAACCGAACACTGAAATTAAATTATTGATCTCAACTAATCTTATCCCTTTTAGACTATCAGTAGTAACTAATTTCAGCTAGTCCAGCTGCTAATTTGTTGAAAGAAGCAGAGGTGTTCATTTCTACAATATTTCAGGTTAATAGTATTATCATCTAACTGAACAAATGCGATATGACTACTACTAGCCCTAGCAACATGGCATTTCTTAATTACTGACTGTAAACAAATTACATTAAAATTTACTTTCTATCATTTTGAACTTCTTTTCTTTGGAACCAGCTCAATTGTTAGATTAAATTATATGTATAAAATATATCTAAATTATATTAATGCACTAGAAATATTAGATTAAAACAGAAATAAAATTTACGGTTGGAACTACTTAACACTATTCTGCTAAAAACTTCGAAATATCACTCTACCCGGATGCTTACAGATAGCACACTGAGTAGACTTGCAAGGAGCTCTATCATTGGCTAAAATCCTCAATGGAAAAAGCCGTTTTTGTACCAATTAAATTGCAGCTTACAATTTAAATCTTATACAATGAAAGTTTTAAAAATTCTTTCGTAGGTTTATAAAACTTTAATATTTCTGTGGAAAAATTATCGAATCGGTTGAAAAATAAAGAAATAGTCATGTTTTGTATTTTTTCATAATTAATAAGGTAAAAAGGGGCTTATAGCATTATTTAAAAAATAATTTAAAATATTTCTAAATATTATTGTGTGAAATGTTTTGTGTATTCTGAAAGAGAAATGAACGAACTTTAAACTTAACAAAGAAGCCAAAAAAATCGATTCTGAACATTTTTTATCTATTAAATAGTTATTCAGACCAGTTTATTGGACCTGTATCAATAAATACAAATAATGCTAGTTGTAGCGTGGCTATCACTCTGAGTGTAGGTTCCATAAACATGATGTACAACTTCCTCTTCCTCCAAACCTGTCATATTTTGCCTAATTTCACCCCCACATTAGTCTGGCTTGCCCTACCCTACCCCACCAGCATCCATCCACCTATCATCCTTAAATGAAAATGGGCATTTCTATCTCATATGTGCTAGAGAAGCTTGCTTTCGAGGACATAAATGTCAAAGAATATGGAATATCTTTTTGTCATTAATTAGCTTTATAATTGTTATTGTGGTTTCTTGTTTCTTTCAGAGTCTGTGCTATTAGCATGAATCAGTTTTATTCTCTTTATTAGATAATAATGTTGTTCTATATATAGTGTTCTATTAACCGTTTGCCAACTATAGCTCTAGTGTGTCGCTTCCAACATAGACAACTAAAGTCGCATATGCCGATTTCGGGTTGTTTAGTTTCCAATAGTGCTACAGGTTTTTAATTGCTTATTTTAAGCTTTTGAATCTATGTGAAAGTGACCTTAGAGAGCGATAGTTATTCTATTTTTAGAACTATTTGTGGCATGTTGATTTTTTCCGATTTTTTTTTTTAAAAGTGTGTTTTTGTTGTTGTTATTATTAGTAGATGAAAGACATTTTGGGCATATTTAGGGATGCAATAGGCTGGCAATTATAATGTAGATATTAATGTTAATTGTGATACTGATAAAGTTATCAAGACTGACAGTATGTTAAAAGTGAATTTAGTGATGATAACTTGAGCCGAGACTAGACTGGGGTACAAATACATCTGAAAAGTTTATGGGTCGGTTCAGGCCTTTTACAAGATCTTATTTGCAATAAACTTTGACCATTTATCTTTAAACTGTGTAATTTTGAGTTGCTTTTTTTTTATGAATTTTTTTCTAATGTGTGTACTTAAATGTGTGGAGTTATGCCACTTTGTTTAGGATAGGGAGTATGAGCTGACAACTGCTTAATGGGGAAAGGGTAAATTTCAAAATTGTTATTATTTGTTTTGTTTTTTTGGCGGGGGTTCTTTTAGAGTTTTGAGCAGCTTCATATGAATCAGTTTTATTAATTACATAACCCTGTTATATTGATCACAGTGTGGATTCATTATAGAATTTCGATAGTGTTACTAATTAAATTAAAAAAATATCAAAACTTGGTCTAATGAGTTTCCGTACATTTATTGATTATAATTTTCAGGGTCAGGAAAGGAAACAAAGAAATAACTAGGTCACGCAGGCTGGGCTAATTTGAGTTAACATGACAGTTGCTGCAATTTCTTTCGTGATCAGTGATGCTGAATCTTGAGTTTAAAAAATCACTCAAGCTATCAGCTGTTTTTTAAACTTCTAAAATAAGCAAAATTTTTCCGAATCATATATCATATGGGACGGTGGTTGAGTGGTGTAGATACTCGACTGTTGACCTGAGTGTCCTGGGTTCGATCCTCTGTGAGAACCATGGGAATTTTACCAGGTGAATTGTGTTTCAAAGTCGTCCCACAAGTCCACCCAGCTTTAAATGGGTACCTGACTTAAGTTGGGGAAGTAAAGGCGGCTGGGCGTTGTGCTAACCACACAATTCTTTTATATGCCGAGTATTATAGAAACAGATGAATTCTACACTTCATCTGCCCCAATGGCCTGTTAGGGCTAAGGAACTTTACTATCATAACCAAAGACCTAAAAAATAATAACTGCTGCAAAACTGCGACCTACAAATTTCTGTTCATAAAATTCGATTAGCAGGCTACTTAGATTAGATTTTTTTAACGCATTTCAGTCAATTGATGCATTTAGGTGTTGCATTAAATATTTTAATCACACAATATTTTTAATGTGTTAATGTCAGTTAATCCTCAGCCCTAATAAAAACTAATAAAATATCAATCAAATTATAGTTTCTTTTTTTAATATAACTGATTGCATTTTAAAATTGCCGAACAAAGGCAATTTTAATAATATCCAACGATAAAAATTGTATTAATCAAAAATTCACACTGCAACAATTATATTGGCAAACTTTCACAAAAGACCATCTAATGAAAAATCTGCAAAATTTACGTTATATAAATAAAATGTATATTATTTAAAAAAATTAAAAACTGCTTTAATTGTTTTTAAATTACAAAGTAAGACTATGTTACTAAGACTCACATTTAGACTAGGTGAAAGTTCATATATCTAGCAATTATAATAGTGTGATTTGATGACCAAATAGCTCATGAATAGGCTTGAGATACTGGCCGCATAGTTCCAATCCAACTCATGAATAATCTTTTTTTTTAACATATTTTTTTTACATAATTTATCTTTTAGGTTGTTAACGCCCAACAGACGGCATACAATAATATGTAATCTGGTATCCATGGAAGTCAAACCATGAAAAATAATATTTTTTTATATTTTTTATTACAAATATAATATTTTTATAAAAATGCTTTCTAAATACTTTACTAAAATAATTATTTATTTTTTATTTAGCTACAATTTCTCGTAAATAAAAAAAACGTCGGGTGACCTGGCAACGCCATTTTGATTTGTTTACGTTTTTAGTCAGTACTCACTACACTAAAATGGACCTACTCCATTATATTGAAGAAAATGAACTTGATTCTAGTGATGAAGATGAAACTTGGGAACTTATTACCCGGATGACTCTGATGCTGAAAATATTAGTGGTTAATCAGTTTCAACACTCCTAACTCAGATGTAAGTATTGAACCAACATGCTTTGAGTTTGTTTGACTATGATCGCAAAGCTGTTTATTTATTTATCATTTATTTTTTTCTTTTTGAACTTATTATGTGGAACGTTATAAAATAAAGAAAAATTCAAACATTATATCATTATATAAAGGTTTATATATAAATATTATTTATTTTAGTACTCTGCTGCTTGCAGTACTGTTTTATTTTTGTATTATTGCCAATCAGTTGATGCTTGTAAAACACAAAACTTTTTGTCAAAAGACTAAATTTATATACTAATTACAAATCTGTATTGATAATTTTTTTTATCATGATAAATAATTAATTGTAGCTCTATAAATAAGCTGATATTTTTTATTTTTTTTTTTTTAATTGATGCTTTTCTTTACACATTTATTTTTATCCCACAGATCATATGGTTATGTTACAAATGACACATATCCAGAACCACCAAAGAATTTTCTACCTGAGAGGGATCCAGGCATTCAACTCAAGGAGCTAAAACTAGGGAAGACATAAGGAAATTCTATGCAGTGGCATTTTAAACTTTATTTTACTGGACTCTGGGGTTATTCATATTTGTGACTGTACAAATAGCTATGCCAGACAATATGGACCTACAAAACCTAGTGTTTACCAAGGCTGGTTTGACCTTACACCAGATGAATTCTATAGATTCTGTGGACTTATTATGTATGCTGACTTGTTCAAGCACCGAACATTGACCGCTTTGGTCTACTAAATCTTTATATAATGGACTTTGGGCCAGAGCTTTTATGTCTCGCGGATAGATTTAAATCTATAATGAGCTTAAAGGTATCTAATCCTCAAACTGAAGACAAATCCAACAAGTTATGTAAAGTATATTTTTTATTTAACTTTATTAGAATGAAATGTATAAAATTGTTTCAGCCTTACCAACATATATCAATAGATGAAAGAATGATTAGAAACAAAGGTAGATATAGTTTTAGGCAGTACATTAGGGATAAGCCGATCATGGGGAATGAAGTTATGGGTATTAGCTGATTCTCTTTCTGGGTATACTTATGATTTTCATTTATATTTAGGTAAACAGGATAATGGGCCTTTTGGGTTGGCATATGGGGTGGTTAGTGAAATTAATTAAATCTTTGGCTAAACAGGGTTATAGATTATTTGCTCGATAATTTTTTATACTTTGTGTGTATACAGTTGTTTAAAGATCTATGGGATTTAGGGTAGGAGCATGTGGAACTATTCTTAGGACAAGGAAAGGCTCTCAATCTTTAAAAAATATAAAAGACTTTGAAAAAAATCTAAAAGAGGGGATATGAGATGGGTTAGAGAGGGACAGCTATTGACAGTACAGTGGCGGGACACAAAACTGTTTCGGTTATGTCCACTATGCATGATGCAAATGGATTTGGACCAGTTAAACGACGGACTAAAGTAAATGGAAAATTTGAGGAACTTACAGTTGACCAACCAGCCGTAATCCAGGATTATAATAGATATATGGGGGGTGTAGATAAGAGTGACCAGTTGATTAATAAATATAATGTTCCTACTAAAAACTAATAAATATTGAAAACAATTTTTTTTTCATTTACTAGATATAGCTAGGGTTAACTCTTATATTTTGTTCCAGGATTTGAGAACACAAAGATATTGTGAATTTGTGGGAGCAGCTAGATATGGGCAGTTAAATTTCACAGAAGAATTAATTCGGGAATTGGGAAATATTGTCCGTTTGATGCTGTACCTATTGCATCACGACCACCAGTATTTTTTTAAGCATGCCATGAATCCAGAATTTATGGATAAACGGAAACTGTAGATTGTGCTACAGTACTGAAAAAGTAGTAAGAAAAACAAGTGTAAAGTGTAGGGTATGTGAGGTTTACTTGTGTTTTCAAAAAGATAGAAATTGTCTCTCTCAAGTATCATAAACTTGTATAATAGTTACAGTAATCTTGTAAAATATTTTTAGCAAAGTTATAAAACCATACTGAAATTGAGCTTTGTTGTTATCAATAGACATTAGAATGTTAGTTTTTATAACTTAGATTTATTATCTTTTTTTGAATTTTTCTTGTTGCAAGGTCAATGTTGATCAGTATTTTTTTGGTCCTTTTCTTAAGTTAAAACACATCATTTTTAGAAATTTTTAAATATCTTTGTTTCTGAATATAATGTCTTCAAAAATATCCTACACACAGAGAATTGAATGTAGTTTAATAAAATGTAACTTTTTATTGAAATGAATCATAATGATTTTTTTTTCTTTTTTGTGCTTGTGGATTGTTTGATTTATTTTGTTTTTTATTTTTTTCATCTAAACTATTTAAAAATTATAAAAAGCTTGCATAATAATATCACTCTAAAACATACATTGTTAAAAAGCCCTTTCATTTTGCTACAAATTGATATAAATTATAATCACATAACTTTTAAAATAAATAAGTTATTATAATTTAATTGAAAGATATCACAGCGAATCCGAAAAATGTTCAAAAAACGTTCAGTCTGTTGGAGAGCAGTGGAAAATATATATTAAAAAATGAATGTTTCTCAATTTTCGCTCAAAACATAAAATAAATAGACCTATATAATTACATTGCAGTGTTGTTTTCACAACGAAAACTAAACCTAAAACCTTCGTTAACGAAAATGTTGACTTTTCGTCAACGAGAACTAAAACTAAAATTAGCAGCTAGACTAAAACTAAATCTGGTAGACAAAAGACTGAATAAAAACTGAAACTAAACTCCCCAACAAAATAAAACTAAAATCCCCATTTATCGTTTTTCCGGTAACAAGGTCTACAAAATTATTATGGCCTAGACATATCTAATTTTGATGATCTACGCATGCGCATCAACTGGGCTGACAATATAAGCAGGGTTGTTAACAATACTCTAAACACTGAGCTGTCAATTCTAGTACTACTATTATTATGCTTCAATCTGTTTCAACAATTGGTCATGAACAATGATGTTATTTGTTATTGGTGTTTACAAGACTAAAACTAAAAGTGAAACTAAAATGAATAAGACAAAAACTAAACTCTGGTGTTTTAGTTGATGAAAACTATAACTAAAATTAACTAAAACTAAAACTAGACTAAATACAGAAAAACGAAATAAAACTGAAACTAGAATAGATCTATTAAGTACTATTAGATTAACATGATAAACTTAAAATTGATTATGGTCTATCTCAATTAAAGATTTAGCAGTGTACAACTAGTTTATACACAAAGCAAAATTAATACTTTAAAAAAAAGGACAGAAAAATGACCACTAAAAGTTTTGAAATCGTATATTATATAATTTACCTGTTCAACAAGATCATTGGATTGCTCTGTGAGTAAAGTTATTTTTTTTCGTCATTCTGATTACTGACATTACCATTGAGCTGTAAACAAAGTTAAGCGAATTTTTTTATTAAAATGTATTTTCTGAAAATAATTATTAAAGCATTAAAGATTAAAAAAGTATATACATGTATTAATAAGGATTTTCTTTAGGTACATCTTTATATGCACAATATGGCTTTTATGATATCTAACAAAAAATATACTGCCTTACACTCCCTTGCTGACTATTTAAAGCTAGTCTTTTGATGACCAATGCCGAATGCGTTTTTCAACATCAGATTAAATTCTGTAAAAATCTTATAAAATCATCCTCATAGCCACATTTTTCAAACCTAGGCTATTCTATACCTGAAAATTAAAATGCTAGACACTAGCTGCCAGATTAAGAGAACTATACTAATTAAGTATGAATGGTATTAAGATAGAGCATAATAATAATAGTCTTAATAATTTGCATCATCAGATACATTTCGCCCCACATGGGCATGCGATGATGCAATTATAAAAAATATTTATATAATTATCATAACTAGAAAGTCCGTTTACTGTTAAAAAAATTAATTTTATGTTTTATCATGACAAAATTATATGATTAATTAAAGGAAAATACATGTAGCTACTTAACAACATAGTTTAAACAAATTCAAATGCTACTGTGAATAAAATTATTGACTATTAAAAGTTTCTTCAACATAATCATTCATTTTTAAATTTTATAAGTAAAAAATCAAGAGCTATTGATATTTTAATTTTTAGCTTATTCCCTACTGCTCCATTTTCCACACTAGACTGTTATTTATCTGGCAAATTCATGCTCCACCCCAGTTGATTAAATCTAACTTTCTTAACTTATTGCTTAAAAAACATTGTTTAGCTAGCTATAAGGTTCTAAATTTTAACTCTAAAGCATTTATGTGGGGGTAGACAAGTGCCAGCTCAATGGCTTTTTCCTAGAAGTATGAACTGACCTGTAAACATTCAAAAATTTATGTTAAAAACACTAAGTATTGTTAATTTTTAATTTAAATGAAAGAACTGGATCTTCTAAATTTAAAAAATGAGAAATTGACATCTTCTTTCAAAATTTAATTTACTTTAGATCTTTAATATAAGTTTGAAATGCAAAATGTGTGTGGTGGAGTGTAAAAACAAAATGAAAAGCATGGTTAAAAAAAATTGAAGTTCCCATGACACCAAAGGACCATTTGGGCAGATAAAGTGAAAAATTCATATATTTCTGTAACCGCTGCATATAAAGTCAGATACCCATTTAAAGCTGGGGTAGTTAGGAGGACTTTTAACCAACTTTCACAAGGGCCTGAGATAATTCCTTGGTTCTCAGAGGATTGAACCCAAAACTCTTGGTTGACCATCAAGCGATCTATGCCATTTTGTCACCCATTCCACTAAAATGTGGTAGGAAATGAGTTAAAGAAGCATAATTACAAAAAAAAAAAATGTATTATAGAAGGCTTTTTTTATTTTATTTTTAATAGCATTCAAAGACTATTAATGTAATTTTTACACATTTATACTTCATTTAAAAAATAATATCTCTTACATTTATTGTATACAAGAAAAAACTTACTCTTTTCTATGCTCTCATCATGTATTTTAGAACATGGCCCTAAAATAAAACAGTAAGAGATTTAATGAAACATCAAACATGTAATTCTTTAGACTATAAGCTCATAATGATAAATATACAGTTATATCCAAGAGATGACAACGCTTAATCAAAACATTGCAATACTATTGTGTACAAAATGATGACATATGCAGAAATAAGGGAAACTCATTATTTTCCAGCTAATTGATTTTAACTGTCATTAAAACATTTTCTTTACAATTTATTTTTACTACTTCAATAAGGAAATGACAAACAAATATAAAAAAAACTATATCTTCAAATAACACTGAGGTTGAATCATAAGTATGTAGATTCAATTTTCAAATACTGACCGAGGCTTATGTCCCAATTAAACATACAAATTTACTATTGGCTTCTTGGTTTGATTCTTTAAGATTTGTCCCAAATAAGCTGCTGTCCCAATTAAGCGGAATCCACTGTAATTGTTCCACAGACTTACTATGAATGTTGCTAATGCCAATATCTAAGGAAATGGAGTTGCGAGGTTTTAATCAAAAAGCACACTTAATTTTACCAAGTTTTTATGAAGTTGGTTTTTAAAATGAATTTTAGATGCAAAAATGAAAAAAATTATAAATCTGGAAAAAAACAGTGTTAAGCAGGGTATGACTGTATATAAATATTACAGTAGGGAATAGAAAAAAGGAGTATTGAAATACATGTTTAACACACTAAAAGATGCAAAAAGATGTTTAAATTTCTCACCAAGGTCTGCTCGAGTATTAGTAAAAGTTCAAAATCCACAGAGAAAGTACTTGCAAACCTTCAAGATACAAAAAGTTAAAGTAACAAAAAAATGCTCAATATCATAGGGATAACAAAGAAAACAATTAACAATTTTAATCATGTCAATTAATATCAAAAGAACTACAAATCTCAACTAAATTGGTTCAATTTAATAAAAGATGTCGAAGCCACGCCCAGTGTGAATCAGTATCTAAAATTGACAGTAATATTACTCGCTAATAATTCTAAGTTTATTATTTTAAAAGTAAACATTGCCATATTTTTAAGCCTGTGCTGCCAACTAACTTAAAAATACAATGAAATATAGGTTAAGAAAATATTTTAGTAAGTAAAAAAATTATTAGCGAGTAATTTTACTGTCCATTTGATACACACTTTTAGCACACTAAGACCTGCATTAAGACTGCAATGGATATGCCCACAAAACTTTAGTGTCCACAAATAAAAATCCAACTGGGACCGGATTTTTCCGGTCATCACTTAGTTTATATGTTTACTTAGAGAAGACATGCTTCCACCAGCCTACATTAAAAATATATTGTTATCATTTTTACAAATGCTGAGTTTTGTTTAATATCTTTATTTTAATAAAAACTGAATTTGATCATAAATATAAAATGTATTTATCCAATGTGTCTGACCCTTTTGTTTTCATTTCTATTGAATTGCTTATTGACGTTAATGCTATCAAACTAGTTTCAGCACAGGATTTTAAACAATATATATACTGGATATAAGAAGAAAATCATGTCATTATTGGATAACGTGGTTTTTTTATTAATCAGTTATTAACTATTAATTTTTATTTATTAAATCAACTTTATTCAATAAAAATTAATGAAAATCAAAACACTGGACTGATCGATTCGCTAAAAATTAGTTTAAAATATTGAGCAAGGGGCAATACAGATGTTTCTAAAAGAAACTAAATAGGGCAATCATTGAATGTTACTGCAGTAATACTTTTATGTTTATTCCTATTTAAACAATATTTATTTTATTTATATAAAATGGTCCTGTGTTTATTGAATATAGTTAGCATAATCGCTCATAATAAAATGACTACAAGTTATATAAATCAGGAATATTGTTAGTCCATTACTTCATAACAATATATAAATCTTTGTTCGCTTGTGCTTTTGTATATATATTAAAAACATCAATACATTTTTCTCTCTAAGAGTTAGACCGCAACACTCACGCCCTGAATATTTACGACAAAAACAACAACACACTAATAGTGTCACTGGGTAGAAATTAGTAGATTGGTAAAAGATCAAAGTCTATAATTTAAATTTTTTTCTTTTTGACATGTGCACTGACTTATTAAAAACAAACAACTGGACTATACATTTACTAGTTTGAATTAATAAATGAATTAATAAGTCGAAAGAATAAAGTGGAAAAAAAAAGAAAAAATGTTACCTTAAATCCCCCCAAAAAAGATAAATATTTAAATAAAAAAGCACATATATATAATATGTATATTTTTGAAATATTGCATGGACATAGTCTTTTAATAATCATGGACGCACCCACAAAGGCTATGCCTATGCCCATGAACATTTTCGCGGGACATAGCATCTGCCCATTAAAAATAAAAACACATAAGATAAGTACATATGAAACATTTATCTCGTGGACGGACTGCTGTAAACAATTACCCAATTTCATACAAATTCATATGCTGGAGGTATGACACTGAACAATCTAAAACTATAGCTGATGCAGTAAAGACTGCTGGGCATAGTATAACCACAACATGCCTTTATTAAAGTAATTATTTTTATAAGCTGATGATACAGAAATAGATGAATTATACCATTTTATCTGCCCCACCGCCTAGCCATTTAAGGAACTTTTTGTTTTTAAAAACCTGAGCAAAATTCTCTGTAGAGTTTCAGACGTGCTATATTTACTGTATCGTATGTGAACATTCAGATTAAATACAATGACTATGGAAACAACATTGATCTGCACTGCCACTGGGTAAAAAACACTAGCTAAGATCACGACAAGTTTAACATAAACGGTAGTTGAGTTTAGACAAATATAAATTACTGTCTTTGATATAAACACATCGAAATTGCATGATTCAAATGTCGTTTATTCAAAAAATATGAATATATACATCAGGACTATTCCATGACAAATCTTCTGGTTGTTGTGAAGGATCTAAATTTCTCGTTCTTCCCATCAACTCATCAAGAAGCGCTTTAGCTTCAGCAGCCATCTTGGAACGTGCATTAACAAATACCGATAACCATTGTTTGTAAATATCGATACTCATTTTTTTCTGTGAACAGTGCGATACTCTTCAAATCCATTTCAAATCGAATAAAATGGTCTGAGAGGGCACATCGTAAGAAACTTCACGCAACTCATTTGTGTTCATGAAACCAATGCGTCCCTTTTTTTTCAGATTAATCTTTTTTCGTAACATGATTTTGAAAATGTTAATACTATAATACACTTATAGGCCAACGCGTAATGTGCATTGAATGTCATGTTTGGGTCCGGCAACCGGAACCTTTATTAATTACACTGGAAAACAAAAATAATTTATCGTGGATTTCTTGGTACCATCATCTAATCATACTCAATTTACACACGCTGATTTCGAATATGCAAACCATTGGTCTCTATCAGCCTCCAATTTTAAGAAATCCGCAATCTTAATTTTTTTATTATAGTTATAATACTCCAATATGTATAAAAATGAAATTTTTAAACCATATATTCTCTTTTGCAGTTAATGTAAAAAATATTAAACACAAGCATGAAATCAGTTCTAACTAATAAAATTATATGTAAAAATATATTCCATTTAAAGTCAAATGCATGTAAAATGTTTAAAATGTTCGTGGTTTGAATTTCTGGCTGTGACTTTCGCTTGTACTGAGTACTTGGCAAGTCGCGTTGTAGAGTCCAACAGTAGTCAGCTAACATCGCTGCACTCCACCGGCTCCTACTGGTAGCGTGACTCATCACAGAAATGTCCTAGTGGAGCGTTCTCGCCATAAATTTATCGCTTACTGCACCTAGGTTTCTTCGGGAAGAAGTCTAGATGTGAATCGAGTAAATGAATTTTCAGAGACATATTGCATCCCAGGTGTTTGTAGGCACTTTTCAATGCATTTCTTACAACTGTCAGGTAGTCGGCTACTTCCAAGAAAATTGTTACACTGACTTGAATGCCACCCACGCATCTTTTTCAGATGACTTAAAGTGTTTTGAAAGTCTTCATCGGCCATGATTTTTCTTATTTGTGGAGCTATGAAAATACCTTCCTTGACTTAGCATAACTGAGCTCTGGAAACTTGTTGCATAGGTATATAAATGCATCCGATTTGCTGGTCTAATGCCTTGACAAAGTTCTTTCATCAGTCCTAATTTTATATGAAGCGGTGGCATGAGAATTTTGTCACGATCAACCAACGGTTGATAAAGAACGTTTTTGTTTCGGTTGCATTCTGTCTCTGGATCGACCAATTCTTTTTGTATAGTGGTGCTTCTTATCTCGGCTGTCTCATTCGCATATGAAGCACATGTACTTCGTGTACCATGTCTGCATTCCATCAAAATAGTTATTACTTTTAGATCGCCGCAGATATTCCAGCGTACACACGCGATAACGTATTGTTTCCAACAGTTCCGACATGTTTTCATGTCTCTTTCATGTGGGCAGAATATCCAACTGGTACTGAAGCATATTTGTTTCCATTGTGCAACAATACTGCTTTTAAGCTGTCTTTGACGAGTCAATGAACAGTCGCCAATCTTCAACAATGTTCGACACCAAGACTTCTCATAAGGCCGTCAACATCTGTGCAGTGGCAAATTACTGCCAGTCACATCAAAAGGCATTGAACAAGCTGTTTATGCATGTGACGAAAGCTGCTGTAGCTGTACCTGATGCAAGCAAATTGAAATCATCAGACCGTGAACCAAGAAGTTCAGCTTGGCCTTTTGTTAGAACCAGATTCCCACAAGGTCGCAAAGTTCAGCATAATCGACGAATGAATTCCTTCTCCGGCAGCTTTTGAAGCGTCAGGGTCTGAGTCATCGGCACAAGATGGAACATCGTTTCTTCTATCCTTCTTTCTCGTCTATTGTGTAGCCTACAGGTGATTGTGGTACTGGACAAATGACAGGATCGTGTGGAATTGGTTTTGAAACTGATGGAACATTTGGGTAATTGGACAGTTGTACGAGTTTTATAACAAATTCCATTGATGTTTGCCAAACAAAAATAACAATCTGTGGAGGATTTGCGCTTTGCTCACGCCATATCATAGGAACTCCGAATGCCATGTGGTTGTTTTTCTTTGCCTTCTCACTCCAACCATGCAAGTTGCATGAACATGTCGAACAGATGAACTGTGGTGCCCACGACTTACCACAATCCACCTTTGAGTCAAAATAAAGTTGATAAGCTTTCTTCAGTAACGCAGAAAGTTCTTCAGATGAGACTTGCTTGTGAAAGAGCCGCACACATAGCAAAAACAGATCCGGTGAATTTACGCATCCTCTGGTCGCCATATTTTAAACAACTTGCATCGTCTACATTCACTGCTTCTTTTATGAAGTCTGAAACTGCAACGTAATCAAATTCTAAGACAATGCGCACTATAACACAACTGCAAATCAACACTCACCCTACAAACATCTGACATCATCAGAAAAAAGAACATTGCCAATATACGTATATAATTACGAGGTATGTGTGTTTGTAAACATGTGACGCGCAGGTGCGTGCGTTTGTGTGCATAAAATTATGCTGTCAGCAGTCTATCTTGTTTGGGCGCATACAAAACTTGTTCGGCAATATCTAATGAATTTGAGCTGATAGAGCAAAATGATTTACAGATTCAAAATCAGCATCAAAAACTGATTCCGGAAACGTTAATGACATATAAGAAATCCAAAACTTGTTTCTCAGTGTTATTAAGGATATAAGGCAAACAAGGCGGCAACCAGATGTCACTGCTACAAAAAGGGCTCCATCAGATATAAGCAGGCATTGGAGGAGAGGGAGGTTCATCTGGCCCATAACTCCAGGACTCACGAAGCTCATCTGGATTGTATCAAATCTAGGCCTGAAAATGTATTTTTGTATCTGTACTTCTTTTTTAAAACCCAAAAAAAACTGTCCATTTCACTATTTTTTACATATTAATGCAGATCTTACTTACTTCAACATAGTACTTTTTTCGCCCAGTTAAAAAGTATGTTGCCTACTAGGCCTATATTTGAACTTCAGACTATAGGTGACAACCAGTTTCATTGTATTTATAAAATTATAGATAGGCCTACTCTGGCCTACTCGGACTTCGTGCAGTAGTCACCTCGCCTTAGGGGCCGTCCATAAAGTACGTAACGCTATTTTTTTACCATTTTAACCCCCTCCCCCCCCAATCACAAAGTGTCACAAATCTCGGACACCTTTCCAAGTACGTCACACTTTCGAATTTTTGTTTAATTAGCAACTAATTAATTTAATCGAAAACTTAAAACGCACTTCACTATTAAACTGCCTTAAAATATAAATATTTAAAGAACTATCAGATTATTAAATGAATTTAATAGTAGAATAACTAATTGTCAACAGTTGTCACAGTTATTCTTTGAAACAGCAACTCAATCAATTGAATTTCAAAAAAAAATTGCAAAAATTAGACTTCAAATTATATAACTTTTTATCTGCTACCTTGTCATTTATTACATTAGGTGAGGTCAACTTTGAGATAATCTTCCGATTATGCATTTGTATTGACCAGTGCTCGATTTTAAGAAAAACCAGTGCCGGGGATGAACAAAATTTTCTGCAGAGCCGGGGATAAATGTCATCCCCGGCGGGGATGAAAAAACTAAACCAGAGCCGGGGATGCGAGTCTCAGTGCCGGGGATATCCCCGGCATCCCCAGCGGCGGCGATCGAGATACCAACAATTTTTTTGAGGAACCCAATTTACAAAACCACGGGCCAACAATTAACTAATTTATTTTCATAGACAAAACCAACAAAAATATTTTTTTAAAAATGGTGAAAACATGGTCTTAATTAACATAGTTCACGTTGGTTCAAACAAATTTGAAGGCACATCAATTGGACCAGCAATAAATTTATTTTTAACAAAATGCAAAATTTTCAGATATTCTCTGTTTGTTGAAAGCAAATATTTTATTACTCATAATTATTTCAGTTATTAAACAAATTATGACGTTGTTCCATAACTAATTCTTTTGTTAGTTTGCCTGAAGGTGCGTCCCTGGCAGAATTTGACGTATCTTATAGCTCTGAATAAGTCTTGAAAACTTATATTACACTATTTACTTACAAATGGTTTTACTCCATGTTACCATTAAACATAAATCTAGTGCAGAATAAAACATTATTTTATCAATACATCGAGCTACTTGGGTATTTTGATTTCAACTTCAAATAAACTTATTAGAAGTCGATAAATCCAAACTTGTAATAACAAATTATTGCTACGGATATGCTAAAAACATATGACTTACACGCAGTAGACGTAGTATAAAGATCATCTTTTTCGAGATTTGACTCCTTGAATACAGTTGTTTGTTTGTATAAGACAACTTTGTTTGGGTTAACGTTTTTGCAAGACGGCTCTTTAGCAACTTAATTTAAAATTATAAAATAAAATATTACTTTTTAAATCTTTTGTCTGGATTTGTATATAAAAATAACATTTTTCGATTGATAACTTGCGCCTTTCGACTTATAAGCGACGAATTAAAGTGAACATAAAATTAGAACCAAAGATTACAAACAAAATACTTCGAACTTTACTGTACGTTTATTTCATTTATCTGGTAAAGTTAGGAAGCGCAGTACGCAGTTTTGAAGTTACACGGAAATATTTACCAGTGCTCGCTCGACTTAAGAAAAAATCAGTGATGGGGACGAAAAAAATTCGCAGAGCCGGGATAAACGTCATCCCCGACGGGGATGAAAAAAGTCAACCAGAGCTGGGGATGACAGTCCTCAGTGCCGGGGATATCCCCGGCATCCCCGGCGGTAAATCGAGCACTGATATTGACACAGGATAAGAAGTAGATTAGCGAAACTTGTCCTCAACGCGTGATTAAATAATAAAAATGGAAACAAAACAATGCGACTAAAAAAAGACTAGATTGAAAATTATGTGAGCAGCTCTTGTGCTATATTGAATATGTCTATAGGGCCTGTGAATTATGTTTAATTAAAAAAACATATTCACAAGACATCATCCATCCATGGTGAAGTGAAATGTTCATCCATAGTTACGACTAACATAAATCTTTCCCCATCATCGTTTCCTGGAAGGATAATTGTAGACAGATCAGCTTCATCCTCATCTAGCCACTTTAACACTCTGAATGTGCATTTTTCATATTCTGCCAATAATTGCCATGAGTTCTCTTTGCCTTCTAGCAGCGATTCTCAAAGGACGGATGCTCTTTATCTGAGTTGATTCTGGAAATTCTTTAAGCTGGCAATTATTCCTGCGCCTGAGCTCTATGTTATCCTGCATGTTTCTTCAAGATTGTTTGTGAGGCAAAGTATAAGTGACACACTTTGCAAATTCGATCATGTAAGCTGGTCTGCAAAGATGGACAATAAAGATCATATTGTTGTACTTTTAAAACTCCTGTTGATCTTGGCATAATGTCCTCAAATTTGAGAAGGAAATGGCGAGCATCTGCATCTGTCTTCTTTCTGAAGCTCTGAGTCCATCAGTTGTTCGGTTGATTGGGGGATTGAGGAGGAAAGAATCTCAAATGTAAAATGTTGAAATATGAGCTCCGTACTTTGTCGCAACATTTTATGTCCTGACATTTCACAATTTGAGTGAAGTATTGACTGGTGCGAACATGATAGTCAAGCCATTCCTGGATTCAAGTGTTTCACAAAATTTTTGAAAATTATTTTTAAAACTATTAAGTTTTACTAAAAAAAAAAAAATTAAATAAGAGATAAAATTAAATATATAAAAAATGTGACGTCACACTTGGCCTGACCCCCCTCCCCGTCACAAACTGTCACTCTTTCTACACCCCCCCCAATCCATTGGAGCGTGACGTACTTTATGGAAGGCCCCGAATAATTTCCCTTACATAGTTTACTTTACTTTGTGATAAACTGAACGAATCTGTCTTTGTGAGGATTCACCTAGGTTTCCCGTTGTGCTCATATGGTCATTTAACCATAGATATATGCATTTAACTATCAACTTCTGAGGAAAAAGAAAGGTACTACAAAAAGTACCATTATTGGTTTATAGGATATAAGAGATGAACATATCTTACCAATCTAACACTGAGTTTAGATAATATATATTAGCTACTAATTATTTTTTTCCCTTGCCCTAACGGACCATCGGGGCAGATGAAATGTAGAATTCATCTGTTTCTATAACCTCGGCATATGAAGGGATTGTGTGGCTAGGACAACGCCCAGTCGCCTTTACTTCCCCCAACTAAGGTAAGTACCCATTTAAAGCTGTGTGGGACTTGTGGGTAGCCCCGTAGCGTGAAAATTCTACAGCTGTGGACAGGCCAATAGCGGGGGAGGGGGTGTGTCAGGAAATAAATGTTACAAAGTAGAGCAAACACCAAATTCAACTTATTATTTAGTATTAACATTATTAACTTATCTTCATTTACTTTTTGCTTTCTCTAGAAAAAGTCATTTGATGAAAAAATGCGCACCAACTATAATCTCGATCGCGTGATTCTTATTCAGTATTATGCTTGGCGCGCTCTCTATAAATTGGAAAAAAATAATTGAAATAATGTCAATATTGAGAACGCAGTGGCTACGGTTCGGTCCGACCGGAACCCGGTATTTTTCAAACAGAGATATTGCTCCACACCCTAACCCTATCCATATCCCCAACCCTATCCCTAACCCTAACCCTAACCCTAACCCTATCCCTAACCCAACTTCTAACCTGAAAATCGAAACATTTTTTTCTTCGGGTACCAGCCATAGATATTGCTCCACACCCTATCCCTATCCCTAACCCTATCCCTATCCCTATCCATATCCATATCCCTAACCCTAACTCTAATCCTGAAAAAAACTTTGAAAAAAAAATTTAATTTAAAAAAGAAAAATAATAAGCAGCGTGCACGACAGGCTCATAACGGTGCATTATGACAAATGTGGTTGCTTTCTCCTCTACGATGTGGATTTCTATGCTGCACATGTAATACAATAATAATTACAGAAAAAAGTCGCCTCTCACTTTGAACTCTCTCAGTGAATCAGTGGTTGAGACCATTAGCACTCGTTAGATAAAACTTGCTGTAAGGCGCTAGGTCCCTCGGCATCTGGGTACGACCCGGTGGGGGTGGGTGCACTGAAAAGCAAGCTCGTGGTCAGCTGTTTACTCGACTTCGGTGCAGCGGCACCTAGAGATTTGGCTGCAGTCGTCCTAAATTGCCTCACTGAAGGAACTGGGCAATTAAAGCCTAATCTGCCCCTCTGGAACCCCTAGCACATGTCAGTCTTATTTAGGTGTCTCCAATACTCGTCAGACAACTCGCTCTGTCTGACTGTTGTCTTATGTAGAGAACCAATGATTTCGTTCATGGGTACAATCTTGACAAGTGCGCCTTCCAATGAGATACACTATCAACCACGAAGATCGTCTGAGAAATGATCACCGACTTCGCTAGGAAGTTGGCCCGGTCATATACTGCTTCCGTCCACATGCCCAAGTCTGTCCACGACCGCCTTGACCAGGTTTAGAAGGTCAGGCTGATAACGCCTGTCGAAGGCAAAATCATATCCTGCAATCACTCGTCAATGTGTACCACTGCATCTGGACATGGCCTTCCTCACTCCTGCTTTATATATGTACTTAGAAGCAGTGCTCAATTTAAGAAAAACCAGTGCCGGGGATGAAAAAAAAATTCCATAATGTCTTTGGTTTCATCCCCGACCAGCCCCGTAGCGTGAAAATTTGCCAAAGATAACATGCCAATAGCAGGGGGGGGCAGGAAATAAATGTTACTAAGTAGAGCAAACAAGAAGAGGGGCCAGACAAAACGCAGGGGGCGGCCCCACGCACGCCACGGGCCTGTCCCCGACAGGGATATATTAGCTAAAGCAGAGCCGGGGATGGCAGTTCCCAAGTGCCGGGGATATCCCCGGAGTATCCCCGGCGTAAACAGACCCCTTTGCTAGAAGTTAAAAACAACATGGCCCAGAAAGGTTTACGGAAAATCGGTACTAAAATAAATTGGTCATTATTCTAAATGCTTAAAAAAATTTGTATTACTTAAAATATAACTGAATAACTTTGTGTCGGCGACGACGAGGATACGCTGGAAAGTGTTGCTGGTCATAACTCATAAAGAAAATGTATAAGCAGGAATGTTCACGAATAAGTGACCAAAAATTACGTGACAGAATACAAATCGCCATTTTGTAGAACCAAGGTGACATTCCCTTCATAGCTACTGATAATATTAACTAATTAAACAAAACAATACCAATGCACTATAACTATTTCCTACTTTAAATTACGGTTTATTGTAGCCATCATAGAGGGGATTGCCTACAATGCTCAGCAATGAAATACCCCTGTAGTTATTACAGTCACTGCGATCCCCCTTATTCTGTACAGAGTGACTATTTTGGCGTTGCGCATGTCTTGCGGAACTCTGCCTTCCTTCCAATAAGGCAGGTTTTCCGCATTTGATGATCTCAGGCGGGATGCCATCCTCACCTGGCGATTTACCACTGTTCAGGGCATCAAATGCTTTGCTGAGTTCGTCCATGGTAGGTTCAGCATCCAGCGCCTTCAGGAAGGTCAAGTCTTCTATGGCGTCCAATGCTCTCTGTGTGACAGAGTTTTCACTGAAGTACAACTCTAGATAGTGTTCCACCCACCTACCCATTTGCCTGCCTTTGTCGATGATGATATCGCCTGATTTGGACTTCAAGGGTGCAGCTCCTATTGTAATGATTTGCCAGCTGCTTCTTGCTTGATGCCTTCCATACACGCGTGTCCTTAACTCGTCTCTCAGGCTCCTTAAACCGTATGTACCGAATCACAATGCGGCTTCCGACAAGAAAGATCCACTGTCGACATGATATTCTCAGTGCGTCAGCTCCAGGAAGAAGTGCAGAGAACAGCAGATGCCTTCATCGACCTAACCAAGGCGTTGACTTTGTAAGCAGAATCGTCTCCAGTTCCGGCTACTGAAGAAGATCGACTGTCCACCCCAGTTGCTCAACATTATAACCTCCTTTCATGATAATATGCAGGAGTCGTCAGTTACGATGGGGACACTTCAGAACCCTTCACAATCAAAAGCGGAGTCAAATAGGCTGTGTTCTAGCGCCTACACTATTCGGTGCATATTTTTTCTATGATGCTGAGTTTTTGCATTTAAGGACTCTGCAGAAGGTGTCTACCTACATACCAGAAGTGACGGGAAGCTGCTGAACATGACCCGCCTAACAGCAAAAACCAAGGTTCGCACTGTTCTTATCAGAGACATGCTGTTCGCTGATGACGCAGCCCTGACAGCACACACAGAGGAACACCTACAGCTGCTGATGGATCGCTCGCCAAGCGGACTGGCCATCAGCATCAGAAAACCAACGTCATGGGTTTAGGCCCCAGCTCCACCCTCAATCACCATCGACAACGAAGTTCTGGAGGTCACCAACAGTTTGTCCCCGGGATGACGAGATCGACAAGAGGCTTGCCAAAGCAACCAGCGTCATGGCCAGACTAAGCAAAGAGTATGGTCCACAACCACTAACACTTGAACACCATGTTAAAGGTATACAAGGCATGTGTTCCCAGCACTCTACTGTATGGCAGATAAAACCTAGACTACCTATACCAAACAGGAAAATCGTCTCGAGAGCTTCACCTCCGCTGTCTCCGACGCATCCTTGGCATCAGATGGCAAGACAAAATCACCAACACTGCTGTACTCAAACGAAGCCAGATCATTGAGCATATTCCCTGTGCCAAAGACGTCTACGCTGGCTGGGTCATGTACATCAATGCAAGATGGACGCATACCAAAAAAGACATCCTATATGGCGAGCTTGCCACTGGGCACGCCCGTTGGTCGCCCGCAACTGCGATCTGTGATGTCTGCAAGCGAATTCTCAAATTGACCGGCATCAGCCTCGACAATTGGGAACAGCTCGCCGACGAATCGGAGCGGGTGGCGACAGGTTGTTCACAAAGACATCCTTAATGGTGAAAAATTAAGGAACCAACATCAGAGACCAAAAGACAGAGAAGCTGAAGATCGCATCGGCAGAAACAGGCTCCTCGATCCTCCATCCAGTTTCATTTTTGGCCACTGCGAAGAGTCTGTCAGTCCAGATCAATTGCTGTCAGCTCCAAGAACTGCCTCAAAACATGACTAGATGATCAACCTCTAGAGCGCTACCATCATCTTTCGAGATGATCGGTTTGCCTACTAATACTACTACTGCTACTACTACTACTACTACTACTACTACTACTACTACTATAGAGGGATTAAATTAGCATCAGTTGTTGCCTTCATCGTCAGAAAAGTTGTCGGTTGGTGGGTTTCCACGTGGCTTTCTCTAACCAGAGTCATATGGGGCCTCGACCGAGTCCGCTTTCTGATTTCGATGCAAGTCTAAACTTTTAACCGGTTTTAAAATCTAAATGTATTTAATTAAAAACGTTTTTTTTCGCGGCCCGTTTTTATTGTATATAAACTTTACCAACAAAAGCAAGAGAAATTCTTTTAACAAATTAATATCAAGTATAAGACAGATTTTTTAGTCTTTCGTCATCACACTATGTACACTGCTTATTAGTTTAAGTTAACTATACAAACAAAAACAAGATTAATTAGATTACATTCTTTTGAAAAAGTATATAAAAAAGTTGTATTAAAATGGCTTGGAAGTTGGATTAACATTTATTGAATAAGAATTAAAGCGTACTCGCCAATATGGATTAACTTCTTCATTTATTTTCGGCGACCATCCACTCTTCTACTTAGTCTTTAAATTTAAGTAGATGTTTGTATAATCTATGGTATTTAATAAAATCCATTTTATAGTTTTTTTTTCGCAAAGTAGGAACAAATATTTTTTGTTTCTTAACGAAACCCCTTCAAGTTTTAAATTAAAAAATATGAATTTATTAACAAAATTAAATATGAATATGCTTTTTAAAAGTTTACTAAGAAAATTTGTTCAATCAATATTAATTACACGTCAGTGTAATATTTTATACAATTCTATAATTTACTACTAAGATATTTTTTTATTTAGCTAATAAATAGGAAAATGAAAATCTGTTTTCTCGTTTGACTGTTTCCGGTGTTATTTCAGTTGCGCATATGTGGAAAGTGTGACGTCACGTTAATTTACACGCGGTGTTGCAATTTGTGAGGATAAAACATAAGTTAAAACACTTCGAAGACAAATAATGGCGTCTTCAAATGGGCAGGAATGTACCAGATACCTGGGATGACAGTCCTGCAGCATCTACTGACAGTATTACAGATATTAGTTCACGCCTTAAGACAAATCTCAACGTTAATGCACCTGTCTTCACGCCAGGACAAAATGTATTCGCAGCCCCTTTCATTCCCATAGATAATTCAGCCGTAGATGAAACACCTGCATCAGAAGAAACGAGGGAAGGTATACCTCAAATATTTTATAAAATCCAGCATTTTATTTGGGAGTTGTGTAGTTTTTTAATTTAAAAAATCTACAACGCTTTTCCTCGTTAGAAAGTAAATAACATAATGGCGGCGTAGCACCTTTTTTTAGGCAACTAGTGTCAATAGTGAGGGCTAAACTAAGTATACTTTTCTTGAAAGCTGTAGTAGTTCTATAAATTTGTAATATATTTTTTTATCTATAAAGATGATTACATTTGTAATTTTATGCAGGTTGTTATTTTCATGAGTATAACCATGGGCGGCATATGGCATGGGCAAGGTTTAATTTTATTAGTGCTGAGTAATGGCACGGATGAATCTTTACAAAAAACAGATCATTGGGAATAAATATTTATATATGTAGAAATATACAATAAAATAATGAAAAAAAGTAATAAAAGATAATTTAAATTTGTGGAGATAAAACAACAATAACTGTTGCCAAAGACTTCCACAACACACAAACCACAGATGATGATTTCACATATTAAACCAAATTGCATTAAATATAGGTTTTAATTAATGAAATTGGAATAGAAGGATCACAGGCTTTCCAATATTATAAAAATACTTCAAAAATAAGACTAAGTTCCAGAAGTTTCAGTTACTCAAATCTTTTTACTTTTGACAATGAAGAAAAACTATCCAAATATTTCATTTTATGATACATAATCCTTACCAAGTATCAAAAGCTAAATGAAAGAGCAAAAAATAATAAATCTTATTCTTCTTTGGACAGATTTTTTTGGACTAAAATGGGCAAACTGTATAACAATTAAAAAAGGAAAAAAAAATACTTGATGACACTATTATCTTTCTAAGCATGCACTAAATGTGTTTACAAAGACCATTATTCTATTTACCCTACACTGTTGGATGAGTACATAGGTAAAATGTCAAATTCTACCTACCTATTAAATGTGATTCATTTGGACAGTGGATTCTAGCTATAATGCTAACCATAATTGTACAATGCACAGGGATTCAATTGCACAGTCGCTAAAAAAAATATGGCAGACACATTTTTCATAAGCATTATTACAACAGTTTATCCCTTATGAGCTTCCTTCAAACTTTTGATATCTCTGTAGGTTTATACTTTATACTAGTTCTTAACATAATTGTATAAATCGTCATATGACATTTTATTTTGGTGCAAAAAAGTTATTTCTTGTTGTTTTGTTTGCAAACTTATTTTGTATGTTTTTTTCAGAACTGTTGAGCGAATCAAATACAGATCCTGATGAATCTCTCCGTCAGATGCTAAGGATGTGATGGAAACTGAAGGGGAAAGGTCACACTCTAGGCCATTTATTTTACTTCTATAACCAGTTTTGAATCATTAATCATTCAGTTAATTTTTCTTATTTAATCTTCTAGATTTGTGCAGTAAAAATTTAATCATGCATTTCTAAATATGCCAGTGTGGATTACTTGGTGTAGTTCTTCTTTGTTCTCATATATGATTATGGAGGATTTCCAAACGACTGTGGCTGAGCGAGTGATGAACTGCACGGTGGCATCCAGGTCTGTCTGCTCCCATAAAGTTTTTGATTGAAGGAGGTCATCTGTGGCCAGAACCTATTGCGAGCTGTGTCATGAAAAGGGCAAGTTTGGAGAATATGTTCTGCATTCTCTGGAGACATCCACATGGGCAGTCCTCACTGTTTCCACGCCACTAGTCTTCGGAACATGTGTTGTCTTAGTCTGTTGTGCCCAGTTCTGAGTCTGAAGATAATATTTTGGGCTTGTCTGGGAAGATTATAGTAGGGGTCGTTTTTGTCATGATCTGGGTGATTATTCATCCATTTTTGTTGGATTTTATTTTTTATACAGCTCTTCATTTCTTCTGCATTTAGGGGGACATCTACTTGTATTTCTTTGCTGCCAGATTTTGCCAATTGGTCAGCAATCTCATTTCCCTTTTTTATTTTGGTGTGTCCTGGTATCCATTGTAGAACTGCTTCTGAGTTTTGGATTAGTTTATGAAGAGCTGTTCTGAGCTGGGTTAATTGAGTGTAGTGAGGATCCTGCAGAGACTGTATAATTTTTTTGGCATCTGTGAGTATGACTATGTTGCTGTTTGGTGAGGAGTTTGTGAGTATGTTGACAGCTTCTTCAATTGCTTCTTCTGGCTTTGAAAGAGTCTGAAGTTTTCCCAGTGGGCATACTATGTACCATTATTTCTCAATTGGCCATTCTATATAGATTCTGGTGTAGTAAAAATTGCCATTTTAGTGTTTTTTTTTTTAAATAAAGATGTCTTAAATACCTATCAAATAATATCACATTCCATGTCTTTTTAGATGTTATTTCATAGGATTTATCAATAATACAGTCATGTATTATGTAGCTTAGTAACAATTAGAAACACTGGGATTGGGGGTGTCAAACATTTTACAAATCTGCTGCATAAAAGACAATGTGTTTTATAAATAGGATACTGTCAGTGTTTATTTTATTTTTAAGGTCATTTTGTTTATCCCAAATTATTGTTATTTCATGTTTGTTTGAAGTGTTCTCTGGAGTGCGTTACTGCGTGTCATTTACTTTCACATTCAATCATTAATCAATGTAGCTGAGTCAATTACGATTCATAAACTTAATTTTGACTTCACACAAAACTTCATCAAAACAATAAATCAAACCTAACACGTTCTACTTTGTCCGGAAAGATGTAGATCAATAAAGTAATGTATATCCAAACACAACTGTATAATAATACACTTCTTTTTGTCTTTGCTTCAAGTCGATAAGATCTAACTCCTGTTTACAACTTTATAACACACTTTTCCACCTTCATACTCATCTGTTCTCTTCTCGAATTCCTCGACTCCACTTCTTCACTGTCCTCTCTGCCCACTCCTCCCCTAACTGTCCTCCTTCTGTCTCTTTCACTACTTGTCTCAGCCTTCCAACTATATGTTTTATTAAAACATCCCAGAATGTATACACCTTCAACTCTTTTGATTGGTCCATCCACCTCCCTTAGTCCCTTTGTCAGTTCAGTTATCCATCTACTGGTAACAAAGTTTGTTGAATCCTTCTGGCTGTACGCAGGGCGCAACCAGCAAAAATGCTGGGGGGGGCTCAAGGTATAGAAAAAATAGTAAAATATGTATGATGATTTGGCTCTGGGGCCTGCCCCCTCCCGTTTGTGCCACTGGCTGTACGTGCATCTCCTATCAATACTATTAAAGAAATTTTAAGAAAATACATGTCCACGGACTGAACTTTTAAACTAGTTAATTATTTGAATGGTTGTATAGCTATACTGAAATCTATTGTTACAGATACGTTCGCTTATTTTCTAAAATTGCATTTATTTAGCATTATTTAACATTCATCTTTGCTAACTTTACAAATTCTGCTGTAGATTCATCTACTAGCACTACATTAATCTCGCTTGCATGTAATGATAGTTTTTCCAGAATTTAAAAAAAATTGAATTTTCTCTTTGAGTTATAGCCCCACTCCAGTTTGCCAGGATGTGTTTCCTGTTCTTCTAACAAATCATCTTGTCAATATCATTCTAATTTGGCACTTATTGTAATAATAGAAATACAGATTTTCTAATTGGGGATTCATTATTCATAACAGCTCTAATATAAGAATCACTCAAATTAAAAAGTATTCCATTTACAATCTAATTGTCTTAAAATTGCTATATTCATTGCTAGTGAAATGCTTTTCTCTGAGGCAAAGGAAATCTAAAAAAAAAAGAAAAAATCTCACATATAATCTTAAAAGGATTGCAAATTGAGTGTTTTAGGCCAGACTTTGGCCCTAAACGATGGTTGTTGGGGCAACAAATGGACACATCAACAGACATAATCTGTAGTGCTTTTACATGTCCTTTCTGTGGGCTTAGACTCTTGGTGGCACCCATCTCCTCTCCAAGTCAGCAGCGAACCGGGAATGAACAATTACCCTTGCATGTGAGTTGAGTTCTCTATTGACTTCACTATATGTTTCTGCAGTCACAGCATTGTGTTATGTGGTTAGCACAATACCTCCAGCTGCCTTTACTTCCTAACCGTTTAAAGTTGGGTGGAATTGTGAGATGACTTTGAATCTTATTTCCCCTGGCAAAAATTCCATGGTTAATCACCAGAATCAAAACTCCAGGACTCACAGGTTGGCAGTCGATTATCCACGACAACTCATTACCTGTCCCACTAAAAATACTAGTATTAGTACTATATTTTACTTTCAGTGAGGAATGTAGTGGATTTGTTGACTGTTTGTTAGAAAAGCCAATCTGTACATGCTTTTCCAAAAAATTTTTGTTTGAAACAACTTCAGATTTGCGTAAAAAAACATACCTAAAAATAAGACTGCAGTATTATTATATTAATAAAGTCTTAGAGATAGAAAATAGGATTTGAATGGAATACTTTTACAGTAGCATAAGATATGATGAATTGCTGTTTTTACTCAGCACAGGTCCAATACTGCATTTAAAGGGGGCATTAGGTGCCCTTTACTCAATTTCTCAAATCCAGGCAGTTGAAACGTCACTGGCTCCATACATCCAGAAGATTGCTCTTCCTTAGATGTCATGTTTAGTGAGACCACTGTATTCCCTTAAATTCAAGTTACTCCATATTGTTGCCATCCACTTCAAGGCCTATCTATCTTTGTGCTCAATCATTTGTCTCCAACATTAAACCTTTCTCACTTTGTTACCCAAGAAAAATTGAATTTGTTTTTCATTACCTAAATTGTTCTTAACCCAGAGCCATAACTCTGGTATCAATGTACTTGCAATTTAGTAAATTTTTATTTGATGCAGCTTTCTTTCTTGAAATTTATTGTTTGATGATCCTGGTATTTCAATGGCTAAACTTATTCACTCTTCAATAGTTCATCCCCTCTCTGTTAACTTTTCATATCTTCTTAGTCCCAAGTGCTAAAAATTCAAACTATTGAACCCATTTCTCTATTTATTTGGACTCTATTGGTAAATTTTTTGGCCCCTATCTTTTGAATTTTACTGTATCTTAATGAGCCAAAGTTTTGTGATTAATCTAGGAGCCATTAAAATCTTGTGGTGTAATTACTCTATGAACCATTTATGATGCAGTCATAGAAGTAATACTTTATTGTTATATTTTTATTCACAAAAAACCTCTGAATTTTGCCTATTGCTCTATTCTATTAAGTAAGTTTAGCACATTTGTTGTTTCTGCTCTTCAATCACTTTATTAAGAAAATAGGGTATCATCATTGGTTTTTATTTAAATTACTTTAGATTCTCTACACAATGTAGAGAGAGAGTGGTAATGGTATTCTGGGTAAGACTCTAAATTTTTTTAATTCTGATTTTATTTATGCCTATTGTTATAGTCAGCCTTCTTTTTTAGTGGTTGTTGCAATTTCTTTATTTCATAGACGCACTGACTGAAAAATATAGATGAAGAGGAAAAAGAAATTGCAGATGATATGGATGAAGATGAGACACTGATATAGAAATACCTACAAAAGCCAAAAGCGCCAGGACAACCTAAAATTCGCAAAGAACATTTAAATGTTGTTTTTATTGGGCACGTTGGTGAGTCTACATGCTAACTTAAGTAGCTGAGTTCTGATTATTTCAAACTGTAGATTGTAATAGAAATAAGCATCAAATTAAAAAAATTTGCATTAGCAACATTAGTTGCATGGTAAACTATACTATCTTTAATACTTACCTTATTTATTCAAAACATTTTTCTTTCAAGAAAAGATCTTCAAAATTCCATCACTTAGTGAATTTAATGTATGTATTATTTTCTTTGTTTTAGATGCTGGAAAATCAACAATAGGGGGTCATTTGCTGTAAGTTTTCTACTTAAGAGTATTATTAATACAATTTTTTGTTCTGAAATCTTTCATAAATTTTTTTTTGCAGTTATCTTAACAGGAATGGTTGACAAAAGAACTTTAGAGAAGTATGAAAGAGAAGCAAAAGAGAAAAACAGAGAAACATGGTAAATTTCATTTTTATTATACATTTTTAGTATATTATCTTTCTCTCCTCTGAATTGAAATATATTAGTTATCTTAAATTCTTTAACATTATTATAATCAATACTTTAAGGTATTTATCATGGGCTCTGGATACTTAATTTAGAAGAAATGGAAAAAGGGGAAAATCTGTAGAAGCACGTGCCTATTTTGAATCAGAAAAAAGCATTATTCAGTTTTAGATGCACCTGGTCACAAAAGTTTTATTCCTAATATGATCTGTGGCATCACAAGCAGATTTGGCTATATTGGTAATGATTTAAGGCTTAACTTTAATTATTAAATAGAATTTAGGTACAAACAATTGTTGATCAGTTTGAAATTAATTTAATGAATAAAAGTAATGTACTAAAAGATTCATGGTGAATTGATTTTTTATTAGGTTATATCAGAACAGACGAGGTGAATTCAAACAGGTTTTGAAAGAGGTGGTCAGACAAGAGAACATGCTATGTTAGTCAAAACAGCAGGTGTCAGACACTTATGTCTCCTATAACAAATGGATGGACTCCCACAGTTGAGTGGGATGGTTAGTTGGTTTTTATGCTTGTTGAACACAATGTGTTAATTAAATCTAGGTGATGCTAAATGAAGCTTGTATTACAGCAAAGTTTTGCTTAAAGAAAAATGTGAGGTGCCAATGGAGGGAAAAAGTGAAATTTATATGCGACTAAGTTTTGTGTGTTTGCATTTGAGCAACCCAGAAAAGCTTTTGTCATGTTTGATTTGGAAAGTAGACATGGAGATTGAGTTTTCGTAGTTATATTCATGGATACCTTAATGTACACATAGTCAGCATGTCTAGGGTTGACAGAAACTCAGTGAGATTTGTGCAGTTTAAATCTTCTGGCAATCATGTGTTTTTTCTGAGGCTAAAGGTTAGATGAGGATACCCTTTGTTTCCAGTTAGATAAAATAATATTCTGGTAAATTAGCTGTAACTTTTCAGTACAATTGATGCAAACATGCTGACACCAGGAATCAAGAAATTGACTCATTATCAATATTAGATGTTTGGCCATTCTTTGACGAGGTTTTCTTAACGTTAAGAGATCTCACATTTTTCTATACTAGTTATCTTCAACCAGTTTTCTTTAATATTATTTTTTTTTTTGTTACATTATTTTAGTTTAAATTTACATTTTTCAGATTTGTGGAATGCAGAGAAAAAATACTTCCTTATTTAAGAAAATGTGGTTTTAACCCCAAAACAGACCTTTATTTCATGCCTTGCTCAGGGCTTAGTGGAGCCTTTGACTTCAGTTCCTGATGAATCTGTATGTCCTTGGTACAGGTTTGTAACTTAATTTTTTTAGCTTTTGTTTTTTTAAGTTAGCTTAAGCAAACTTTATCACTTCTGTCAAAATGTAATTATTTCAGAGGACCATCTTTGTTAGAATATTTGACTCTATGCCTCCTATATAGAGCGATGCACCTGTTCGATTGCCTATTGTGGACAGATATAAAGTAAGCAATCCATCTAATGCATTTTTTTATATTTTATTCACACTTTTTACCTTCCTTTGGCATTTTAATGTCACAGGTTTCATTGAGTGTTAAATAAAGTTACATCTATGGTACTAGCAACTCTTATAATAATTTAAGTGTTGCCAGTCTCATAGGAAATTATAAAGCAAACCATGTTATATTGAGTGTTAATTCTGATAGTGTTACCTTTATAACGGTCTTAGTTAATGTTTTAATGACAGGCTTTGGTTAAGATCTTAGCAATTTAATCTTACCAAATTTCACCTAGAATTTCATTTCCTGCCTCTATCTTTATTTAAGGGTGTCATATTTTAAAAATTCATTAAAAAAAAATCTAACTTAAATGATCAACACTGACAAATTGACAGTAGATTTATAATAAAAATATTTAATATTTTGAAATCTAAGGCTGTCCCTTTTAGTTGTCTTTAGTTTTTAGCCATATCCTATCATCTCTGTTCTGCTTTCATCACCCAATATCTCAGTTGATTCAATATTAAAGTTAAAAATATTTTCCCATCATCTTTGCTAACTTTACAAGTCGCTAAGAGTAACATTTATAAATCATATACAAACTATCACAAAGCAATTAAGCCCAAAACTCGACAAGTATTAATAATAAAGCCACATACTTCCGGAGATTCACATTGTTGTTATTAAATTCTGACACATCATAGGGATTTGATTCCATGGTAAAGTTAATACTATGTAAACATGAGCAGAAGATCAGCGGTATGGGAAAAATCTTAATGATTGCCTGATCAGCCATATGGTGATTGGTGCTAAAAGACAAAAATTAAAGGATTTCATTGTCAACGTAGGGTACCACTTTGCTTTTATAAAATTAATTTTATAGTGCATAAAAAATCATCTTGTGCTTAAAACTGTTTAGTACAAGCATGCTAAAAGTTTTTTTAGCTAATTAAGCATAGCACATGTAAATAGTTTAACAGCAAGGGGATAAAAAACATTTAGAAAAGATATTCTTTTTATTCCATTTTAATCTTGTTAATATTCAGGACATGGGCACCATTGTTCTAGGTAAAATTGAGTCAGGAATAGTCACAACAAATCAAAAGCTACTTATGATGCCAAATAAGGTAAGGTTGAATTGAAAGTTTAATCACATTTGATAAAAAGCTTTTAAAATATTCAAATGCCCATATTTATTTGTTTATTATAATCTACAACTACATGATTTTCTGCTTACTGAGGCTTTTGAGACAAATTTTCTTATAGTTAAGTTAGCATAAGGAAATGACAAAGTACATGTTTAGATTATTTACTGGATATGTAATTGTTATTAAATATATATTCTTTGTAGAAAATTATTAGATTTTCCATGCAGATAAAATTAGAACATTTTGGTAAAATCTTTGAATCAGAAGAGGTACAACATAATAACATTAGAGATAGTTTTGATCCTCCAAGGTATTGTTTTCAATAAGATTGTGTTGTGTTTTACTTATACATGTCTATCTAAATTGAATTTATTTGTTGCGAACTATTTGATAACTACAGGCACCATATGCACCTCTATAGCCTGTCAGTTTCAGCACATAGCTGATTTTTGTTGTTTCGTTACTTCCAGCTTTCAATTGCTTATTTTGCGCTTTTGAAAATCTTCTAAAGAGTTGGTTGTGTTGCTGTTTTTATTTCTTTATCAATATTATGTAAACTGAGCACACACACTTTTTACCTTCCTTTGGCATGTTAATGTCATGGGTTTCATTGGAGTGTGTAAAAGAAAGTACTGTGTTAATTAGCAACTCTTATAATAACTTAAGAGTTGCTGTAGTCCTATAGGAACATAATAAATCATACCACAAATGTAATTTTATACAAGAATATAAAAGATATTGACTATTAGACACCATAAGCACCTATAGCCTGACAGTTACAGTTGCAGGCAGAAGTGATCTAGACAACTTTGACCGGGGCAAAACTGTTTTCATTGTTGAAAATTGGTCTTAAAAACACACAAAATATTTTGATAATTTAATGATGTCTTACCTAAACTTGCGGTGGGGATTGTTCCCCCCAAATCCGCCCCTGCCATGCATAGGATGATATTTCTGTTGTTTCATTACTTCCAGCTTTTAATTGCAATTTTGAAACTTTGAGAGAAATGGTCGTGTTGCTGTTTAGGTCTTTCTTTTATTTAGCTAATATGGTCAAATTTTTGGTGAATTAATAGCAGCATACTTTTATTCTTATTCTGTGAAATTGATATTTTGCTAATGTTTAGGGTCAAAATTAATAATTTTTTTTTTTTTATTAAAGTGGACATATTGTTTTAATTTATGCTTGTTATATTAATGATACTAAAAGTGATTTTGATGTTTTATTAATCTAATTTTAGTTCAGAAATTGGCCTTTTTAATGAAGATTGGTGGGTAGAGTTTCACAACCCAGTAATGCATCCTTGTCAGAGTGCTCTGCATTTTTCAATGAATGCATTTTTTACATCTTTTCATGTAACTGAGTACACACACTTTTTACCTTCCTTTGGCATGTTAATGCCATGGGTTTCATTGGAGTGTGTAAAAGAAAGTATCTATATGCTAATTAGCAACTCTTATAATAACTTAAGAGTTGCCAGTCTCATAGGAACATAATAAATCGCATAGACTTTCAATTTTACTAGTAATGATATAATATCTAAAAAAGCTGTAGCTTTTGTTACTAAGTCCAGATATAGTAAATATGTATGAATGAATATGAAAGTTTTAATATAATCATTAATTGCAGACACCTGTAAGAGTCATGAATATAGTCTCTGATGAAGATGAAAGTGATGATGCCATGCCAGGAGAAATGTCAGATTAAAATTAGCGTGTAGAGGAGAAGAGGTATATATCAGCTTTGAATTATCTAACTTTTTTTTCTAGGTTTTTTATTAAGCTATAATTACATTTAAAATTGCCTATGATGATTTTAGTTATCCCTGTCTTAAAAGATCTTAGCTGATCATGTGGGGACAGTTATTACTGAGGTAATAATAGATACTTACTTACAGGTCTTCCAGTTTTACATTGTTAATATTTTTTCAGGATGTTTCTCCTGGTTTTGTACTTTGCTCAAATTGACAATGTTTGCAATACTGGAAGAATATTTGATGCCCAGGTAAAGTTTATTGTATACTTGTAGTTTTTTTTTGTGTGTTCTAGAATTTAAATTACATAATAATGTAATTAATTACATAATTATGAATGTTTCATTTGTGTTTTTGTTTTCTCTAGATAGTAATTTTAGAATACAAATCAATTATCTCAGCTGGCTACAGTTGTATTTGCATATTCATACTTGTGTTGAAGAGGTCACACTTAAGGTAATAAAAATATGTTTGGTTAAAAAAATTATTACTATTAACTACCTGTGATGACTAAGTTATCCCTGTCTGATCATATTTTTATGATGCTTTATTGTATCTGAGGTTAAGAAGCTAAAAGTAGTACATAAATAAGTTTTGATGGTGGATGAATATTGGGGCCAGTCTTCTCTTTTAGGCTTTAATATGTTTAATTGATAAAAAGACTGGAGAGAAAACTCAGGTGAGACCAAGATTTATTAAGCCAGACCAGGCTGGAATAGCTAGATTAGAAGTGAATGGTGGCTTAATTTGCTTAGAGTCTTTCAAGGATTTTCCACAGATGGGACGATTTACACTTAGAGATGAATGTAAGTCCGTTTTGTAAAAGATACACTGATGTAGCTTAAACTTTCATTTAAAAAAAAAAAAAATAATGAATGTGAAGATAAAGTGTACATTTCAATGATAGAATTTTGTTTTGATTATATGTGTTCAAATGAAGCATATAACACATTTTGACATTAATAAAGTAAAAATCATCTAGATTATTTTGCAAAAGTGCTTATTTTTAACCATCCTTTTTAAATGTTTCTAATTTCAGTAAAAACTATTGCTATTGGTAAGGTGCTCAAAATAATTGAATAAATTCAACTGCTGACTTTGGTGCAGAATGCCTCTATTTCAATCAACTTGCAGTTGTCCCATTTAGTGAAAGGCAAGGTTAAATATGTTATTAACAAATATGGTTTGGAAATATTTTGCTGATTTTATGGCAATGTATATTTTTGTCCTTCATAGGAGCATCAAAAAAAGCAGTGATAAGTCATATTTTGCTAGAATTGAACATGAATGTTATAATAGATGAAACAGCACACATTTCCTAAGCTCTGTCAAATATCTCTGTGATACAATCTATGTTTAGAATTGCTTACAGTATAATATTGAACTTGTAAGTGTTCACTCTTTTGGAACAGAACTAATGTAATTTGATTTTGTTAAGTGTAAAACAATGGAGGCTTAAACTGTACCCGTTTATTCCAATCATTACATTTCTCATTAATATGATGCTTCTGCTGAGTCACGGCAATGATACTGTATGAATATTGAGTTCTAAATGTGGGTTTGAAAACATTAGGACAATTGTTTGACTTGTATATTTATGCAATATTATCACATTTTATATAGAAAAGGGCATTGACGTTACCTTTTTAATTGTATGTACATGCCTTATTCTCTATGATGCTTAATATTTGGTGATATTTTCTCCTATCTTGTTTGTAGAAATATTAATGGAAAAGTATTTTTAATTTTTTTTAAATTTGAAACAAACATGGTTGCACACTTTTAAAATACTTAGCTTTTATTGTATATTTAAGATTATTTTGATTGTAAGATAGTAAATTTTATTTTCAGTTTTGTTATTAAACCATAACTTTTGAAAAGAAACTAGGACAATTTATAAAAAGTAAAAATATTTTTATTAAAAGTAAAATTGTCTGCAATTCCGTTTTATTTTCATAACAGAGTTGTGAAGCTACCTAAGATATGATCCTTCATTTGAATGTTACATGTAAGAAATGTACATTTGTTTTTTTTTCGCGTCTGTTATTTATATCATTACTTTTGAACATTCAGACATCATTGGTTTTTGTTTTAATGTAAATATAATTTTATTTGTGGTCTTCTAAATGCTATCATATGTTGGTGTAAGAGTTAAGCCAACTATATTTAGCAGTCAAGCATGAATGTTGGGTGGATGAATTTGATGATTTTTAAGATTGGCAAATAAAAGTATTTTTCCATCCAATTTTTTTAAAGTTTTTATTTTGTGAAGTATGAAATAATGTGTTAAATGTCTTATTGTTTCTTGCATTTTTTAAACTAACATTTATTAGCAAATTTGATTTGCTTCAGCTTTGTCATAATGAAGTAGTGCTTAGATATAATGGACAATTCTTAAGCCTGTACTGTAAGGTCTTATTGTATGCTGTGGATACTTTCCTCAATGCTGCATAAGTATAAGACAAACCATGTTAAAATAAGGTAACGTTCCGAAATTTTGTTAAAACACATTTCTAAGTTAAAGCTTGTTCAAAATTGCTAGGAGCTCTGCTTTCTTCTAATCTCTTGAATACATGTATAATGCCAATTTGGCAGTTATTGTAAATAAGATTCTTTAATTGGGGGTTCATTTTACTTAATGGCTGTAATAAATTCGCCTAAATTCAAAATAAGCTTCAATTGTAGTCACTTTCCCCATTTAATTGCAGATGTTTAATATTTTCGTTGATACTTATAATGATTAAATAAAAACTAGTGATTGAGAGGACTTTGGGAAATCCCATAGTTAAGAACCATTTCTCTTGTAAAATAGAAATCTGGTCAGGTCTACATATAATTACCTTTTTTTCTATTGAGTATGATATTTAGGGTCTTGAAAATTACGCGTAAGATTGGCGCGCGTAATTTACGCGTAAGTTACGCCAAAATTACGCGTACCATTAATGCCCAATTACTTGAAAATTTATGTTCCTTTTGTTGCTCATGCTCACTGATTGCTAGTAGGTGTATTTTAATAATGTTTTCAAAGGTTTGTACTTGTAATTAACCGGTCATACTAATTTGTCCGCATCGGCCACGTATTTCGTCGTACTGACTGCATCAGCGACGGCCATCTTTTATTGATTAATACCGTCTAATACGGTCGACGTGGCGGTGCAATGCGCCGCGAAATATGGCCGCCGCGGATGCCGAACTCAGCAAAAGACGGCACACGCAATCGACGCTGGTTAGGGTTCGAAAATTACGCGTAAGATTGGCGCGCGTAATCTACGCCAAAATTACGCGTGCCATTAATGCCCAATTACTTGAAAGTGTATGTTCCTTTTGTTGCTCACGCTCACTGATTGCTAGTAGGTGTATTTTTAATAATGTTTTCAAATGTTTTTACTTGTAATTTATCGGTCATACTAATTTGCACGTAGTCCACGTATTTCGTCGTGTACTGACGCATCAGCGGCGGCCATCTTTGGCTGAGTAATACCGTCTAATACGGTCGACGCGGGACGGGTGCATTGCGCCTCGAAAAATGGCCGTCGCGGGTGCCGAACTTCAGCAAAAGACGCGATCGACGCTGGTGCAATACGCAAAGGTAATACGGCCGACGTGATCGACGGAAGCACTATACAGTAAAATGTTTTCTATACGTTTCGTGACATTTGGAACATATAGATGATGTTGCACTATTTTTTTTTTATTTTTGGGTTTTTATAACCTCCCCGTTTGGCTTGCGGCCGCTAGCCATACAGCTCATAGCGGCATTAGGTAATTTTATCGCAATACCCTTTTATGATCTTGTCTTATTTTTAACCAGACTTTGGCTTACTTATTGAAAATATTTATTTTATTATGTTTACTGAAACGATATAAACAAACAATATACTGTGCGGTTTACGCTAGTTTTACCAGACGAATACCTGATTTAGGCTTGTGGCCGGATGTGATGGTAATCACTGTAATTAATTAATCGCCACTGTTAACACAACAAATTGCGACAGAAACAATTAAAAATTGTCGTCAAATATGCATTTTTTAAATTACCGTAATTTACGCGTAATTTTCCAAAATTATGTTACCGTAAATTACGCGTAATTTACGCGTAATTCTTGGTAACTTACGCGTAACGTTACGCGACTTCGAACCCTAATGATATTACTAGTAATAGATCTATATTATATTAGTAAAAAAAGGAAGAGGATTTTGTTGACTGACAGAAAAAAAAAAAGCCAAACCGGAGATGCTTTCCAAAAAATATTTTTTTCCACAAAACGCACATATTCAAATTACCATTAAAAAAGATGAAATATATTTTCTATCTGCTCATTTTTTAATGTTAGGGTGAGATATTACAGAGCTTGAGATATTACAGAGCTATATAACTTGATCTAATCCATTTAGATGTTGAACAAATAAAGTTTCTAAGTTTGAAACAAATGAGAGTAGCCCTCACACATCATTACATGGAAATATCAAGTATCGGTACATCAGACTACTGTCCCTAATTATGCCCAAGACCTTCATTAAATCTGGTAGAATTATGAAGCTAATTACTTTTTAGTTAGTTTCTCCAGTTGTATTATTTTATAAACTCAGATGAGATTATGAATATGCTGCCAAAATTACAGAAGCACAACTGTGGGACCAAATGCACTATTTTAGTTTGACGGTTTTGCACATTGTTCACAAACAATAGAAAGTAAAATTCTTTTAACATTAAAATGAAACACAAAAAAAACTTATTAAAATGTACCTAAAGTAACAAAATATTTATAGACATTGTCTAAATTAATTCTGAATTAAATGCCGCATAAAAATATTGTACATAAAAAGATACTTTCCTTATAGGCCTAAAATAAGTGATTTGTTTCTTAAATTTGCAAAGAGCTTTAAATAAACACATAAAAAGTCAAACATTAGAAAAAAAGATTTCCTAGAAAATTCCAATTAAAAAACCCATCATTCTTAGTTATCTTCTTCCTTTGGCTCTACAGCCCATTTAGGGCCCTGGGCCTGCCATACTACACTTCTCCACTTTTTCCCGATCCATGGTCTTCTTCTTCCTCCACTCTCTCACTCCTATGGCTTTAAGGTCTTTCTCCACTTCCTCCAACCATCTGCTTCTTGGCCTGCCTTTAGGCCTTTTCTCATTAGGTGTTGTCTTATAAATCGTTTTTGGACCTCTGTTGTTTTCCATTCTTTCTATGTGCCCTACCCACCTTTATCTATTCATTTTAATTTCAGCTGTTATATTTGGTTCTTCGTACAGTTCGTACAGCTCTGAATTGGTTCTACTTCTCCACTCGTTATTGTCCTTACTGGCCCATATATTTTCCCTTTCCCAAGTGTTTAGCATATTTTCTGCTTGTTTGCTGATGGTCCATGTTTCTTGCTACCATATGTTACTGCTGGCCGATCATTGTCTTGTATATGGTTTTTTTAATTTTTCTGGATATCTGTCTGTTTTTCAGTATTTTAAGTAGTGTATAATATATTCTGTTCCCTACTTCTATTCTGTTTTTTATCTCTATCGATATATCGTTTTTCTCACTTATGGTTGATCCCAGGTATTTAAAGTTTTCTACTCTTTCAAATGCTCTATCACTGATTTTGAAAAATTTTTCTTTCCTTCTTTTCATTTCTTTGTAACAGCATATATTGAGTCTTCTTTTGTTTCGTTTACTGAAGAACCGTTTGAGCTGCTGTTTCTATTTCTATGTATGCTTTTACTATATCCTTGCTTTGCTTTCCTATCAATGTTATGTCATCAGCATATGCAAGGTATTGATGGGTTCTGTAAATATTGTCCCTGTTTTCATAGACTTTTTTTCACTTCTGAGGTAGTGTGTTATAGTTCCTCGCTTATCCAACTGTACGTTTCTTATGACTTTTTATAGGGTTAAGTTGAAAAGTATGCACGAAAGGGAGTCTCTCTTTGTCTAAGTCCTTGGTTTACTTTAAATTCTCTTGAGCTTTCCCCTTGGATTTTCACTTTGCTTCTTGAGTTGTTTAATGTCATACGTACTAGTCTAATGAGCTTGTTGGGGATACACAACTCCTGCAATGTTTTGTAAAGATACTTCATTGATGCTATTGTTATGCCATCTTGAAATCTATGTACAGCTGATGTAGGTTTATATTATGCTCATAACATTTTTCTAGAGTGTTTCGAAGGAAAAGATGTGGTCTGTGGTTGCTCTGCTAGGCCTGAAACCACATTGATAGTCACCTAATACTGTTTCACTGAAATTCCCTATCTTTGGCAGGCTATTATTTTTGTTAGTATTTTATAAACAGTGCTGAGAAGTGAGATTCCTCTGTAGTTGTTGCAGTTAAGTTTCGAACCTTCCTTGTGTAGCGGAACTATTAAGGCTGTTTCCCATTCTGTTGGCATTATCTCTTCTTCCATATTTTATTGACCATCCTGTGTATTTCTAAGTGTAGTGTGCGTCCTCCATATTTGAGTAACTCAGCATTTATGTTATCTTCTCCTGGTGCTTTGTATTGTTTTTGGTCTTTTTAATCATATTATTTATTTCTTCTATGGTTGGTCTTTCATTTCTGCCCCATCGTCCTCTGCAATGTTTGGTACATCATTTTCGCTGTCAGTTTTAATGTTCAGCATTTCTTCAAAATATTCCGCCCACCTTTCTAGAACCATTTCATTTTCTATAAGCAGGTCGCCTGATTTGTTAAGACACATGTGAGATCTTGCTTGGAAGCCGTTACTTTCCTCTTTGATGGCCATGTACATTTTTCTTGTTTCTTTTCTTTTGAGTATTCCTCTAGTTTTACTAGTTTTTCCTTTTCCCATTCAATGTTTTTTCTTCTTTCATATTTTAGTGGCCTTCCTCTTCTAGCCCAGTGTATGCGTGAGTTGACTTTCTGGTTGCTTTTTGTAGCATTACCATCCTCAATTTGTTTCGTTCTTCCACTCTTTTGCATTCATCGTCATACCATTCAGCTCTTTTTCTTCTTTTGCTTGTACCCTATGACACTTTCCGCTGTGTTTTATGTTTTGTTTAATCTTTTCCCAGTGGCTATTTAGATTTTCAGTATTATCTATATCTAGTGTTCTAGTTTTGCTTTTAATTTCTTGTGCATATTTTTCTTTTGTTTGAGGCTCTTTATTAGTTTTTCACAGTCAAATTGGTTTGTTATCTTTTGCTTTTGTGTTGTGAAAGATACTTATTTTTTTGTCTATACTTTATTTTGACTAACATGTGGTCTGTGTCGGCATCTGCTCCTCTGAAGCTTCTGACATCTTTGAATATCTGAAACCAGGCTGCCCGTCTATTAGCACACATGATCTATTTGATTTCTTGTCACCCTTAATTGGTGACCTCCATGTTTCTTTGTGTATTCTTTTGTGTGGAAACTTAGTGCTACTAATGGTCATGCCTTTGCCAGATGCAAAATCAATCAGACGCGTTCCATTATCGTTGCTTTCTTCATGTAGACTGTAGCTTCCAATTGTCGGTCTGTATACTGTTTCTTTGCCAATCTTAGCGTTGAAGTCTCCTAACACTAATTTGATATCATGTCTAGGTGCTTCTTCATATAACCTTTCTAGGGCATCAGTAGAATTCTTGGTATTCTCTGAATCTTCAGTGGGTGCATGGGCACATATTAGGGTCATATTGAACATTTTGCCACGAATCCTGGAGGCTGCACAATCTTTCATTGGTTGGTTTAAAGCCAATTATTTGATTGAGGATGTTTTTCCTGACGGCAAAACCTGTTCCTAATGTATTTGTGGTGTTTCCACTATAAAAGATGGTACACTCTGTTGTTTTTAGTATGAATTTTTCCATCTGATTTCTTGGAGTGCTGCTATTTTTATTTTGTATTTTCTAAGTTGTTCAGTGAGGCGGGTTAGGGCTCCTGCTCTGTATAGGCTTAACACGTTCCAAGTCGCTAGCCAGTAATCATGTCCGTGATCATGCGAAGGTCGGTTTCCATTTGAATCAGTCCGGTTTTTTGAATTGTTGATTGGCTTTCGTAACTAGTGTTTTTTTACATGACTGTAGAAGTTAGCCCGTGCACAACCACTAGTGTTGCCTTCACAGCCTTGTGGGTAGCTGCCTTTAAGGTTAGGTCCCTTAGCCTTTGTGATCCCTCCACTAACTACAAGGCAGTAGTTGCCTGCTTTGGTCCGCCCCGAGAATTGTATTTCATCGGCACTCACCATATCTGGCGAGCTTTCCCTATCCGCCACCTGGGGAGGCGCCCGATGGGAGTTCGGCCTCTCCACACGAGCATTCTTAGTTATGCTTACATAATCTCTCATCAATGAAATTAAGACACTTATTATGTGAACAATGTATCTTAGGGTTACATTCAATTTTTTTTATGGAAGAAAATCTCAATAAAATTAAGAATGCAACGTTAAGTTTAAGTGAACCTGAAGCTTCTCTTCTTACAATATTTTTCATGTCATTTTTTTAAAGATAAATCAGTCATGTTATCAATTGGGCGAAATCAATGCTTACTAGACTAAGATGTTGGTGAGATGATAAAACTTAACACGTAAAAAAATTATAATTTAGGACAAAAGTAGCAAGAGAAACAAATTACAGTATATTTATTCAGGAATGAAAACAAACATACACAAATATACCGGCACCTTTTGACCACAAAACTGAAAAAAATTGTGCATGGCACATACGTTATTCATTTTAAGTGTAAAATATCAGTATTATAATACATTTTTACCAATCACTGGACATTTAAAGAATTATATGCTAAACAATTTTTTTAATTACCAGTTAAAAAACAACATTATGCACTTGTAAGTTCTGTATATATCACTTTAACTAACAAGTAGACATTATAATTTCAAATTGTTTCTTCCAAAATATTTATGATAAACAATGCCCATTTATGGTTACTGTGAGTCAAATAATAATTTTCATAACTTTGAACATAAATAATATCACAAAGTTCTTGTATTTCCAAGTGATTCTCAGCATTTAGCTGACAAATAATGCATTTGTCTAAGAAATATAATTTTAGTTAATTATAAAAAACTTTTTTATTCACTTGAAAATAAAGATCAAATTTCTGTCACTACTTTAATTAAACTGGATAATACAGTATACACATAGAAACAGTGACTGCATGTGATGGAGAGTTATTTCAAAGGCCCTTTGATCCACTAGGAGGTCAATGAAATAAGCTAATAAACAGTATAGGGACAATGATGATTTATTTAAATCAATCTATTTTATAGCAAGTTTAAATAAGTAATGAAATTGTTTCAATAGACACAGTCATGTCAATAGAAAAAACAAGGTTCAAATAGCCAACTTAATTGGTAGCTGAAACTAGTCAGTGAATGAACCATAAGTCATAGAACTAAATACATTTTTAATCATCAATTCAAATTATTCTTTTTTATAAATAATAAAGTGGTTATTTGTTAAATAAGCCATAAATTCCATTTTATCATTTTTTCTCCCCCCATGCTTTATGGTCATTGAAATTTAGGTCAATAAATGCCAGTGTAAATGGAGACTCAATTAAAAAATGAAATGAAGGAGAAATAAAAAAGCCCTAAACATTTATAAGTTATGTAAGGCAATGGGAAATAGATTAGGATGAGTGTACTGAAAAAAAGCAAAAGAAAAAAAAAATCAACAAAATATTATTTCCAGATGTATAAATTAGACCCTAAAAAAATCCTAATCATCATCATTCACTTTTAGGTCAGAAAATGGTTCATAAAGTTTAATAAGAAACAAAATAATGTGGCAGTAGTTAATAAGCTACATTTTTATGGTTTAAACTAATCAATTAATAATTAAACAATACCTACATATATACAATACCCCATTTAGATTTAGAAATATTTATATAAATATTCTATTCCTAAAAAAAATGAATCTCGCTTTTCAAAAATGTATTTGGTGACATTTAAAAAAGCATAATTATGTTCCCTTTAAAAAAAGATTAAATTAAATAATGAATATTTATCCTATAATGTTTTTTATGATTGAAAAGTTGTAAAATTAAGAATACAATAAATTAGGTCTAGTATATATTAAACAAATTGACAGTTGAAGAAGAAAATGAAATACAGACACACTACAGTATCAATGAGATCTTATAGCCAAATATCAACTTAAACCTAAAAAACATACAGGAATATATATGTCTAAATTCATCTTTTTATAAGTAATATCATAAATGATTTCAAAAAGCTTATAATAAAAATCAGTCACACTCAATTAATGATTCAAAATTAAAAAAAAAAAAAATTATGAAAAAGATTAGAATAAAAATAAATAATCTAACAAATTAAATATAAATCATACAAAAAAATAACATTTGTATTATTAAACATAGACTAGAATGTTAGAACTAATCACTTGTAACATAAAATCTATAAAAAACAAATAAAAAAAGCACACAAATAAACATTTAATGAACATGAGACGAGGAAATGCAGAATAGCAATTCTTTTTTTTACTGAACACTATTTTTTATAACTTTGATTAAGCCAAGAAACTTTCTTAGCTAATACACCACATTTCTAATGTGGGATGAAATAGGAAATTATGACTATACTATGTATGCTTATTCTGACAGAATTTAAAAAAATTCAGTAATCATGTTTAAAAACATCTTTTTAAATGAACTTGTGTCAACATGCCTCAAAATGTTTTTAAGTTTTCTTAAGATTACAAAGAATATACATTTCTTGAAAAATACTAGAAATACCAGAGACTCACCTAGGTTTGAGTTGAAATATAAGTAATAATTTGAAAGACTAGGAAGCCACCAGAAAATGGATCTGCTGCATAACCCCTCAAGGCCAGAGAAAGGTTGGCTGACAGAAGACTATTTTGGAGAAGGTTTTGGTGAACAGGAAATGAAGTGTTGCAATCTAATATGGTGTGAACTAAAAAGGCCTCCCAAACAGAGGTATTGCTGAGGCTGTTTGCTCTACAAGGAATTAAGCAAGTAATTTGAATAATATATGAACACCACAATAAATTTAGCTATGACAAGAATTCAATATTAAATACAAAATATTTAAATCCCTCAACTTGCATTATGCATCAACAACTATTTACTATATAAAACCAATATTACAAATTAATTACAGAGGTATGTATGGGTAGTTAACTATCAATCTATATAGTAAAAAATATATCTTAATAAATATGTAGAGAAGAACCCATGACTTTTTATAAATCATTCAGGATAATCAAAATGAGCTCTGTAGCTCACTGTTGCTAGCAGTGATAGTCAGCTAAAATCGTATCCCAAAAAGACGATTCTTATGACTAATTTTAGAAAGAAGCTCCCACCATTTGTAGATTAACTGTTCAAAACACACTAGACAATACATTTTCTAGCTTCAACTTAAAAATTATTACAGGAGTAAGAATTAGAGTGTTAGTGATACACTATCTTATTGAATTCTTATTAAATTGAAAGTAGACTCATGGTTATCCAACGTGCGACAGCACATGTATCGCCTAATTGACAAACTATTGTTATAGCTGTTGTTTTGATGTGAAATCAGTACATGATTTTATGTTTTCGCAATTAAATTAGAAGATGTATACTTGAATGTATACATTTTAAAATTGGTATTTGTTTTCTGTAATATCTTTTAAAACATACAGAATAGCTTATATGCATTTATTGAGTACTGAGTACTTTCCTGTAGGTCAAGAAATATCACTTTGGATCAAAAGGGTGTTAATGATGGGGGAGGGAAAGTGTTTATTGAAGATTTGAATATTTAGACTTTTGAAAAAAAAAAGTAAAGTTCCCTTAGCCCAGATGAAATGTAGAATTCATATGTTTCTATTAGTGTTGTTTTCACGACTTAAAACTAAAACTAAAACCCGTTAACGAAAATGTTGACTTTTCGTCAACGAGAACTAAAACTAAACTAAAATTACAGCAAGACTAAAACTAGACGAAAACTAAAATTATTACAGAAAAAAAACGAAATAAAAACTGAAACTAAAATATAGTGCTGCTTTCGCTCACCTAAAACTAAAACTAAAACCTTCGTTAACTTAAAATGTTGACTTTTCGTCAACGAGAACTAAAACTAAAACTAAAATTAGCAGCAAGACTAAAACTAGACGAAAACTAAAATTATTACAGAAAAAAACGAAATAAAAACTGAAACTAAAATATGACCTGGGACTAAAACAACACTAGTTTCTATAACCTTGGCATATGTAGGGATTGTGTGGTTAGCACAACGCCCAGCCGCCTTTACTTCCCAACTAAAGTAAGGTACCCATTTGCAGCTGTGGACTTTATGGATGACTTTGCACCAAATTTCACCTGGAAAATCTCCATGGGTCTCACAAAGGATCGAACCCAGGATTTAGTTGAAAGAATTCCTTAAAAAAATGTTCATTCTAGTATGTCTGTAAACATAAATGTTTGTGTTTAAAAAAATAATTTTTAATGCAAATTTTGTGAATTCAAAAATATACAAATACATTACAATGGATTTATCGTTAATTTATAACAATTTTCTTAATACATATATGACACTAGATTCTAATATTTTTTAAAATACTAATAGATACTACAACATGATGCAATATGATACTCAAATCAACCGTATAAGAATGAAAATTATACACTTTATTTTACACAAATTCACAGTCATATTTAACATCACCTATTTTCATTTCTGGCATCAAAATATTTCCATTTAAATCAAAGGCTAATACATAAGAAGCTATCTTCCCATTGTCTTCTTCACTTTTTAAAGCAACTATAATATTATCATCAGTAGCAGGTATAAATTTAAAGGATGAAAATCCATGGGTTGGACTGATCTTGCCTATCTGTTTTACTTCAATATTTTTTAAATTCTTCATCAGCAATAAACAAAAGATTTGTTGCTCTTCGCTCATCCTTCACCTCATCATATGTTTCAGTACTAGCTCGACGTGGTAGAAAGAACCATTTTTGTGAATGTCACTCCAAACTCCAGATTCATGAATAATGTAGCCTAAAAAAATAATATTACAAATGCTTTAATGATTTTCAAGAAAAGAATTTAGAAATTTATTAGTGGATATATGTGGCATGCACTTAAAATGTTAAAACTTCTCATAAAAATAATATTTTATGAAACCAAGTTTTATAGACAGTGTAAATGGTTGAGGCCAAAACCAGAGTTAGGTTTATGAGGTAATATAAATTAGTAATTGCTATGGCTAGACAATTCCAAACAGACAGGGAATTTACTTTTACCCTGTTGTTAAAACTGACTGAATATATATTTGAAGTGAGAATGGTTTCCAGGGTATATTATGCCGATACTGTGCAGCTGATAATGATACAGATGTAATACCAAACAATATTAGTTATAGGTATCTTACTTTTATGTATAGTATCAGATAGTATCATTTTTTTCACAGATCAGTTGTGGCCAAATATGGCTCTTTGCTGAGTTTTGTGCTGTTACCATTGAGTTATTTTTTCTATTAATTTGTTTGTTTAATTCACTAAATATTTACATGGTGGGCTCATTAGTGTATGTTTACAATATAAAACCCAAAAATGCTCTTATCGACTCCACGTGGCCGCTCTCCTCTTCTAGATGGTTGTAATGAATGGATTTTAAGCACAATATAGTATACATACTATTCATTGTATATGTCTCCCATTAGATAGTAATTGTTATGGAATTGATTTTTGTGAGATTTGAATATATATGTGAATATTAATTTGACAAGAACTTGCCCAACTTAAAAACTTTCATTACCCCTCAAATGAGCAAGATTAGAAGCTAAAAGAAATAAAGTTTATCATGTTGCATATTTTATTAAATCTCCCTACCAAAAAACATGAAATATAAACCCATGTCACAAGGGTGAGTAAAAGAGACTAACTTAGATAAAACAGCCCTGCAAATAACTTTTGTAAAATTGTAAAAGCATGTTATTGCGAGCTATATTTTGAACAATTAACTTGTCAATAATGCTCAAAAACAATTTCTTTTAAAAACAAATAATTTGTTACGTTTCTTTGAGATATTACATTGCCAGTAGCCACTACTTTTATTCTAAAGCATTAGAAATTAATTTTTTTACAGAAATATAATATTTCAAAGCCAGTCATGTTTAAAGATTAATAAAACAAAAAAGTAAATTTACACCAAACATGTTTATAAATTTGATTGCTTTTAACTACAAGAAAGAGTTAGAAATGACACAAAGCAAACACACATTAACCAACAATAAAAAAAAAAACCATAAAATAAATAAACATTGATCTTCCAAACCTGGCAACTGTGTTCCAGTTTTTTCTCTCAAAGCATTGTACTTTTCATGCCAGTCAAGATGCTGAACATCTCCAGCAGGTCCCATTGACTTCAAATTCCCATTGGGGATTTAGATTAACTACATCTCCCTTTTCAGTAGTCCATTCTTTTCCCAATCCCCCAACAAATAAACGCTTGATCTTTTCACTGTAGCCCATTCACACTTGAATCCTAGAATTAAAAAAAAAACAACATAATAATCTAGTCATTGAGTGTAAAAATGGTAAAAACCTGGTAAAAAAATTTAATGCTAAGTACCAAGGAATAATTACATATAGTCAAACCTAAATTTATGAGCATAATGTGCTCTAGACAAGTGCAATAATCCAAAGCATTAATATTTCAAAAAAGATTTCTCCATTAATTAGTTCTAAGAAAAAAACTCAAATGAAAATGAATACACATTGATATTATTAAACCTCTAATTACAGTCTGTACACCATGGTGTGCTGATCTGGAATTTTAATGGGTATTGACAGGCGCTGGTCCAGACAGTAGGGGAGCGACACATTTCTGTCCATCCTTGCCCTTCAGACAAATAATGCAAAGGCACCACTGCCAGCAATGGGAACCCTTGTGTTCTTAGTAGATTGGCAGTCATGTGATATTGTTTTTAGTGTTATATATTTACACTTTGGTGAGAGAGGAAGTCAGGAGTTGGTCATTGAGCAGAATGTTATTGGCACATTGCTAATACATCTTTTGACTCGCTGACAGCTGCATAGAGCCAAATAATTATCTGCAGACTCTTGTTTCATCAGAATTTATTATTTTCTGTATATTTTAATTTTCCTCGGATTTATGGTCATTAACCCCCTCATGTTGTAATATTAATTAGTGAACCTAATGCTTGTCTAGTGAGACATTCCTGAAACTTATAACAGTGGTGTCAGACATGGGATATTCTCTAAAAATGTCAAGTAAGAGAATCCACAAATTAAAGGTTAAGGAGTTGAAAGAAGAACTTGAAAAAAGAGATTTTACAGACAGACGGCATCAATTGGGAACTGTTTGATACGCTAAAAGTAAAAAGAAGCCTTGATTAAAGAAGGGAAATAGAGTGGTCACCATGAAACTGAAATCGCCAGTTAAGACATGAGGTAAAAGAAAAACATACATGAATTGAAAGAATGATTTAGTCTTTTAGAGCAGTGAATGACAAAATGGGATAACAGCACAAATAAGTGAACTGGCAAAAGACCACAGGATCTGGAAGACAAACTAAGTATATTGTAGAAACAAATTTAAATATTCAAGATGTGGTATCTGAGGATGTTGTCATCCAAGAAGTGGTATCTGAGGATGTATCAGCCGTAAAAGTAGCACTTGAGGAAGTGGTAATCTATCCATAAGAATGCCTTCTGGGATTGTCTTTACTACAGATGTATGACTATTACTGATTTAGTATGAACACAAAGAAATACGGTTTGATTCAAAGCCTAGAAAAGGTGACATATGAAGATTTTCCAAATACAAGAATTACTGAAAGCATGAAATAAAAAATTTAAGTAAGTTTTTCTGGATGAATTTTCATTGGAGATCAATTAAAATTTTACAAGGAGCTATTCAAAATTTGCTTCTATGTTGCAAAAACAATTTTTTTTTACCATTTACTAATTTAAATAAGAAAAAACAGAAATTTTTTTTAATCTTTCAGAATAATTTGTGCCATAAGAAATACCTTGAAATGAGTTCAATTATAAAAAGTCATTGAGTAAATTTAGTTTTTTTTTCCCACTTGGAAGATTTTATATGTATGTAAGTGATAATGCTGGTGGTACAGGGATATTTTAATAAGAGATGATTATCTATGAGATTTTTTTTAAAGACCAACTTCAAAATTTCTAAGAAAAATTCCTTTTAAAACATCCTCTAAAATATAGATATATTAATTAGATAAAAAATAGATTTTGTCATATTTGTATTAATTCTAAAACATTCAGGTAATGCAGTAGGTTATTTTTTTTACCATACCTCAAATTCTATGACTATAGTAAAATAAGAGGTTATAATGAATTTCTAAACAAAAGCAGAAATCACCTCAAATAACTAAAATTTTAATCAGCAAAGTATTTTAGATGGCAAAAGTTTTATTCTTCTAAGGTAACTATTCACACTACAGCCATCATTCAAAAATATATATAATTGTTATTCTAAGTTAAAATATTTAAAATTTCCATTTAATGCTTAGTTGTGGGATTTATAAAAAACAACTACTCACCTTGTTTGTTTCTCCATTTCCATCATTTAAAATCACCCATGGAAGCACATCATTATTTTTTATTTGATAAATAATCCCTGTCCTGTCATCAAAAGTATACAGCTTTCCATTGAATATCACCAATTCAGATAATTCCATTCCTCTGTCAGATGCTGCTATACTTGAAATAAGCACGTTAGGTTGATAAAGTTGACCTCTTACAGAGTCTTTCTTTTTCTGATAAAGCAATTTTATCGATAATAGCTAAACCATGTGGCTTTTTTCTCTTTACTTTTTGAGTTTGTGTCAAGGTCTGTAATTAAACCTATTTGATAAACTGTACCTGATGAAGATCTTGAGGATTGGTTAAAGGATATGTTGGATCATAATGCTTAGCATTTAGAAATTCCTTCCAGAATCACAGTAATATGCAGGAGGAGACTGGCATAAATACAATTAAAAGAATAAGGATGGATATGGAAAACAATACCGCATGCTGTAAAACAATACGAGGTCTTAGATGAAACCTAGCATTACCAACACGATATGAAGTAGGTCGGCGAATAGCTTTTGTCCATTCATGGACACTAGATGGATAAGAAGACAATATTGGCATGTCATCCATGGGCAGACTCATGGGTGTATAAAATAGAGATTGTTAATCATAATCGTAGCGAGTTCGAAGTGGTAACATGAACCCTTTAACTGTCAACGTGTCTTATTTACTTTATATTTAATGCTAATCGCCATCATTTGTTTTTATAGGTCTGTTCTGAAGTTTTTACTACACGTAAACAAGTGATGCCAGGAATACCTTGAGAAAATGTTTATTTCTAATTGGGTTGTTTAAAAATGTGTGATAAACCTTCCGGAAACATGACATCACACTAACATGGAAAGAAAAATTGCAAAATATTTAACACGCACAAAAAGTAAATAAAACTCAGTGATATCTCAGTTTTGTTTTGTTCCTGGCAATAGAAACCAAGTCAAATTTTCATAACTGAGTATGGGATACTTGTTATCACCTAAAGTAAAAAATAAACCATTTCAAAGGATGTAACAGCTATCTCATTTTATTTTTAACCTTTTATAGAGTTATTTAATTTACACAAACTGAAATTAATCAATGAGAAAAATAAAATGAATTGAGATCAGTTGGCATTGAATAAGAAATTTTCTACTTGTTGGTAATTACTCTTAATTTTTTTTTAAATGTTTTGGTTGAGCTAAAGAAAAAATTTTGAATTTTAGATTTTTTTATAGACGCACCCAAAACAGTTTCTCACAGCACAGGATTTTTAATGAGGAAGGTTACCCATTTTCCCAAGATAGATATTGTCATTAGAGAATAAATAGTTGTGTTTCTGGACTGTCTAAATAAATTTAATCCCACAAAAGATTAGAAGGCACCAAAAAATGTTTTCCACCCTTTTCTACAACAAGGGAAGAGTGGCCGTGTGGTGTAGAGTGCGCGTAACATTAATCGGAAAAAGAAGCTAATACATATTACTCTACTTCAAGACTTTGCTTGTATACGCAATAAGAATCTATTTTTTTTTTTTTCTCTTACAAATCGTTGGTCATATATCAAGGCCAATTTTGTTACAAATTTTCACGCATCTTTCCAAACATTCCTAATCCAAGGTTTGACTGAATATCAATAAAATATTCTAAAAGTGGTTAACTACATTGTTAAAAAAAATAGCTTGCTTGGACGGACAATGAATACATGATTAAAAAAATAATTTCTGGAATAATTAAGCATTGATTTACCTGCATTACCGTCTTCCGGATCCTCCACAATTTATATGTTTCTTGATGGTCATCCATCTTTTAATTGTGTAAATTAAGCAAAGTGACAGACCTATAAAAAATTACAATGATTCCCTGATAAATGCAACTTTAAATATATGAATGAGATGTAATGTATGTATTTCTTTTCAACAACCCTGCCTTTCCCCCATTATATTGTTTTTCTTTAGATATTACAACAATTGAAATAATGAAATTAGTAAATTTAAGTTTTATTATACACTTACAAAGTCTTGACACAAAAACTTTTCTCAACATGAAAACTTTACAAATGAAATTAATCAACTTTACTAATAAAGCATGCGCACATCTATTGCTGGTCGGCGAAAAAAAAAATAATTATACCAGTTTGCTGGTCGAGTAACAATAGCGTTACTTAATTTAGTACTTTAGCCTAACCTATGCTATAATGGCCTATCCTATAAAATGGAAATGCATGGTCATAAACTCCTGATTGTAATTGAGACAATATATGTGCATAATCATAAAACCAAATTACCATTAACCAAAAAAAATTTTAACTTATTTTGATAAACATAACGCACTGTCTCCGGATACGTCTAAGCGTACTACATATTTTTTTTTCGGGATATGTCTAGCAAACTTTGATGACGTCAGTAAACAGAATGAACTTTTCATGATTTAAAGTTATTTTCTTTTCGCGAGAAATTGCATAACCGAGCAATTTTTTCTGATTATACATTAAAATTGTAGCGATGTTTCTGTGGCGCGCTGGCACAGTGGGTTAATTGCTTGGCCGTGACCCATTTTGGCTAACTATATGCAGGTTTGATTCTTCTCAGAGACATTTTTTTTTTTCAGGATTAGGGATAGGGTTAGGGTGTGGAGCAATATCTATTGATGGTCCCCGAAAAAAAAATACAGGAGACATATTTTTTTTTCCAGGATTAGGGATAGGGTTAGGGTGTGGAGCAATATCTATTGATGGTCCCCAAAAAAAAAATATATCTCCGATTATTAACAGTTAATGACGTCATCAACGTCTGCAGTAAATAAGAGTTCTCATTCACTCTGTTTACTGACGTCATCAAAGTTTGCTAGATGTATCCCGAAAAAAAAAAATACTTAGTACGCTTAGACGTATCCGGAGCCAGTGCGTAAACATAAACAGGCCTAATTTAAGTGTTAGTCATTTCTTCTCTTCTTAATTCGCAGTGGCTACGGTTCGGTCCAAACAGAATAGGAAAATAGACAGAATCCGTATTTTTTTTCGGGTACCAGCCATTATTTTAAGTTGTAGGGTTAGGATTAGGGATATGGTTAGGGTGTGGAGCAATATCTATGGCTGGTACCCGGAAAAAAAATACGGATTCTGTCCTTAATTATAAGACATGTTGAAGTAAAAGTATTCTAACAGACTCACGCTAATTCAACTTTGGGACATTTTCGTTTTTAAAAAAAAAATTGAAAATCACTGATTTCACTTTTTTTCAAGCTCTTTTTTATTCGTATCATACCTGTTTGTTGTTATTTTAAGTAGTAATAAAAATAAAGCAGCATCGGGTTGTCTACACACTTTGAGCTAACGAGCTATCCTTAGATACTCTTTAATAATGGAAAGCAAATAAATTATGAACATCACTGATATATATATATATATACACTAGATATTAAGCCCAGCATTGCCCGGGATATCTAGGTGTAATGTGAAACCCCTTCCTTATCAATTTAAATACGAAATTTGGTGCAAAGACGTCACACAGTCCACCCAGCTTTAAATGGGTACCTGACTTTAGTTGGGGAAGTAAAGGCGGCTGGACGTTGTGCTAGCCACACAATCCCTTCATATGCTGAGGTTATAGAAACAGATGATTTCTACACTTCATCTGCCCCGATGGCCCGTTAGGGCTAAGGGAACTTTTCTTTACATGGAATAGACGTAGACAAATCGGATGATGCGATGAAGAGTCAATTCAATTAGAAACTTTGGAATATTTTATCAGATGCTTCTTTCTGGAATTTACCAGTTAAAGATCATTTTTGGTTTGAAATTATCAAAAGAAGAAGTTTTCTTTATAGAACAAGGATGGACCTTTCGGTGCTGTGACAATGCAAGAAGCTAAAGCTAAAGGAGTTGTGTGCCAGATATGTAAAGAATGGTTTACAAGGTGGTGCCAAATTATGAGAAAATACTGAGGTCAAGGATGGTTTTTCAATCATCAGGGAGAAATAATACTGCCTTTACTGCAGACTCTTTGATATTAGTCCTACAGAAACAACATTCAAACTCGATCTGGGCTTAAGAATTGGTGAAAACTGAGCCCAAAATTACATAATTATAAGGTCTCGAAAGTGAACCTGTATTGCCTTGAAAAATAGAAAACATTGGCAACGGTACTAAATCTGAACAAAACAACTGATGCCGAAAATGTTGCTGTGATAGACATGGGGAATAAAAATTTGAGGGATAACTTGCATAGGCTGCAAAGCAAAATTTGGCATTACGTTGCAGCAAGATCTCGAAAGATGAATCTTCATTGAATAAAGGGAACTTTCTTGAGATGGTTGAGATACATTCGAATTTGATTTTATGTACAATAAAAGTATACGTACTCTATCTGTCACCCGAAACTCAAAATGAGTCTATAAATGTCCTGGCACATCATTAGAAGGAGATCCTTATAGGGATATACAGGCTTCAAAGTATTTTGGAATTAGGTTCGACAGCACACCTAACATATCACACACTTACCAGATGTTTGATCGCTTTAATTTTTCTATCATGAGTTATCCGAAGTTCAGCTTTTAAAAGAGATAAGAAAGCTGAGAAGGCATCTGAAGGTAGCAGATATTGATCTTGACAACGCAAAAGAGTGGTCAGTATTGGATGTTTTGAAAATCATTGCTGAATGGGACTTACCTAGAATCTCTGCCAACACTTTCACTGAGCCATCAATTATTTATCTGTGTGTCTGTAGCTTCATGTGAGTGGAGCTTTTTAAAACTGAAACAGATAAAAAAAATTACCTGCCATCCACTATGGGACATTCAAGGCTTTCTGATCTTGCCCTGTGATGTAGTGATTGACAGATTTGCAGCTTTGAAGACAAGGAAAGGAAATTTAAAATAAAGTTTATTGTCAAAATAACATTATTTTGACTTTCATTTGCTGGTTGTTGCGTTTTTTTAAATGCTTTCACGTTAAATTATATTGTCAAATTTGTTGTTTTTTTAATCTTATATCATTAAAACTCATGGAACGTCAGCGCTATGTATGAAACAGGAAAGGTAGCACGGGTTTCAATAGAAATGACCAAATATAAAATACAGATACTAGATATATCTGAGTCCAGATGGAACGGTAGGACAACCCATGCTGAGGAAAACTATGATCGTTCAGAATTCAGATAGAGTTGCCAACTTGCCATGATATCCAGAGGCGCCGAGAGCCATCAAGGGCCCCAGGGCAGGACATCATTGCGGGCCCCTTAATAAACAATGAGTCATGAAAAAATTGACATGGTCGGGGCGGCCGGGCCCCCTGGCAATCACCCCTCTCGGCGTGCCTGATGTTATCATCCAATGCCATAAGAGCCCTAATTATGGAGTGGCATCCAATATATTTAAGGATCATGACAGCACGTTTTGAATCCAAAGGGAACTCTATGTTATGCTCCAACTAATAACGCAGACGAAGAGAGCAAGAAAACTAATACTGGCAATACATGTATCAACAATTATTCGTGCTCATTTTAGATTTCTGTTCATAATTGTTCGCTTTAATTAGACTAACGACACTGCCTTGCACCCAAGTGTACCGCGAAATTCACTGTTATACTTTACATATTTTCAAACCTACACACTTTCCGAGCGCAACATTGGGATATCTTGTGTAATATAATTTTAAATGAAATTCGGCTGTCGAAAAGCCATACATTTGCCAAATTTTTGCATCAAGCGGTAGACCTGTTTATTAGAGAAAGACATAGTGCAAGTTGGTAGGACTTGGGAAACTAGGAGGGGGGGGGGGCGACAAAAATGTTCCAAATGGGTTCCGCAATACTAAGGCCGACCCTGAATGTCTTATATATATATGTCGACTATGGTCCTGGCCTTTACTAATCTCATACCTCTTAATTAAGAAATCTGACGTCACTGCGACTACAAAAATCGTCATGTAGTTTCGAATCGAAAAATTACTATATTTTCGTATTTAACATTTTCAGCCATATTTCTAGTCTGTTTATGTATTTGTTTAGTGCGACGTACTTAGGAAAAAAAATAATTGTTCATGAATCGAAGACTTTATTAACATTACTTCAGTCAACGAAAATAGGGTCTTGTAATTCAAGTTATAAGATGGTAAGTTGTATAAAAAGGATGAAATAGCCGAACGAAAAAAAAAAATATTTCAAGTTCGATCCTGTAGGCTGTAGTGAGTGTAGCCATGCAAATGCGGAATTTCAATATTTTTTTTTAGAAATTAAATATGTTAGCCACATACAAATATCGTGATATATAATTTTTCCAGCCAGTAATTAAAAACAAAGATCAATATTATGTAGGGAATATAGTTTAAAGTACGCACTTGCTACAGCACCAGCAAGTCAGAACTCGTATTATTTTGTCCAAGTACCAGCCATAGATATTGCTCCATACCTAACCCTAATCCTAACCCTATATTTAATTATTTTAAAAATATTTTTTTTTCATTTGTTAAGTTTTGCTTTGTCATGCATGGCCATGGTGTCCATTCAAGTCCAAGTGTTATTGAATAGTTTAAGTTAAAATGATCTAATAGCTAGTTAAGTTTTATGAAATTCATGTCCATAACATATCTAAGTAAGAGACAATAATTTCAATAATAATAATTATTATAATTAATCATGGGTTGCAGCAATGTCGGAATGTCCTGTTGGCTAAGACATTTATTACAAATAAATGAATTTTGTAAGATAAGAATTAAGATAAATTGTTGCCTTTTTTTGAATATTAAAATTATTTTAAAGGGAAGCACTATTCATCAAAATTGTGTGAACAAAAGTCAAAGTCTGTGACAAAGAGCCACAGTTGGCTTACTCTACTTAACGGACTAACATATATACTAAATTATAGTATTTAATTCTGTGTGGGTGTGAAGTCCCTGTAAGGATGAGATGGAATCTCTTAGATCCTGTAAGTATAAACCACTAATGGGACTAATGGGATAGTTTTTATGGTGCCCTTCTTTCATCCCCACCATTGCGGAAAGTGCAATGGCCATGGTCGCCATGGAGGCCTCACTGGAGATATGGCGAGGACTTTAGCCATGACCAATGTTCCCTCTAAGGTGTGGTATGTAGTGAGCAAGAAATTTTGTCTCTGAGCAACATTTTTGTTTGAGGCCAAAATTTTTGAGCGATTTAAGCGATGTCATCCGTCTGAGTGAGCGATCGTACGCGTAGTATGAGCGGCGCTCTGAATACGTGTGAGCGATCGCTCACACGCTCAGCTTAGAGGGAACATTGGCCATGACCTGAAAATTTTCCTTGGTCCTCACCGGAGATTGAACCAGGTACCTTCAGGTGGACAGTTGAGCGCTTTACCACTCGTCCATCCGTCCCCTTTTTTAATTCTGTAGAGTAGAGTACTTTCTGTGACTGAGCATTTTACAAACACATATATAAAAATTATCATCCTTAGATATAATCACAGCTATGCCAGTCACCAGTGGCACTCGCATTCAACTTATAGTCTAGGCAAAGGTGGGAATGTAGAATCTGCTCTAAAAAGCTATTTCCATGTCATAAGAAGCCAAAAGTTAGTATCTCATCCTTAAGTGTCCACATTCAGTTGATGGCATAAATAGATTTAGCTGTGTTATAAACTGAGTGTGTTGGTGATTAACTCATAACTAATACATGTAAAATACATGTAATACATGATCAGCATGATGCAGAGTATAGGCTGAAATTTTAAATTAGTCTGTTACCATATGATTGTTTCTTTGTAGTCTTAACTGGAGTTATAGACTTTGACTTAGGGGAAATGTAAGATGCACTAAGTGCATGAAAAAATAAATTTGAATATTTCATATAAAATCAATTGATAACATCTCATTCTTGCCAGTCTAGCACATGTTTTCTGACAATCATAATGTTATCTGCAATAGAAAATGAACAAGACACTTTAAATCAGCTTAGCGACCCACTTTGACAATGATTTTGATTTTGTGACCACACCATAAAAATCTGTTTTGCTTTTGCTACCCACCTTCAAAGAAAAACTATGATTAAAGAAGGAGAATAAAATCTTCATTAATTTTAGGCCCTATATATAGATTACCCATTTTACTTTGTAGATTTACATACTCTTAGTTTTGTAACAAATAGAGAAATAGAGTTGCAATTATATATTTATAGAATCTTAATCCTTTAATTATACATTAAATTTTGCCACAGTCCGCCAGAACTTAGTCCCTGAAAAACACTGCTTTAGGTTACATCTGAGAAAGATATCAAAATATGTAACCATATTTATTTTTATTGAGTTGAAGGAAACAATTATTTTTCTTCTTAAATATGCATACAAAATATATAGAAAGAATTGTGTAAATTGAAATGAATTTTTTTTTTTACAAAAAAAGTTAGTTAAAAGATTTATTGAAAAAAATAATAAGTAATGAAATAAAAATTATCAAAATTTACAGGCTGCTGCTGCTGAAGTAAATTGGAAAAATGCACAGTCCATCTATGAGTTTAGTGCTTTAGATATTGATGGTAACAAAGTATCTTTAGAAAAATATAGGTATGTTGTTTATTTTGTTTAGTTTTATCTTTTTTTTTTCTAAATATGACAAAGGCTTTACAATTAGTGAAACAATTTTGTTTAATTATTAAATGCTACTTTAAAAAGTGTTTTGTTAGAGCATTGGGAAGAAATGCATTGTGTAAATTTAATGCTCAAACCACTGGTATTTTTCTGAAAGAGCAAATATCACTAACCTAAATACAAATCTCATACAGGACTTTTCAGGGAAAATTTACATCCGAAAATGAGATGTAACATTTTTCTGTTACTTGTAAAGTGAATCACTTAGTGCTAAATTAAGTATTTACTGTCATGTAATAACATGTGCTAGAAAGATTAGCCCATTTTTACTTTAAAACTATCTTTTAATTAGTAATGTTTAAAAAATAAATACTAACTATGTTTAAAATTAATTTATAATTTTTATTGTAACTTTTTTTTTTTAAGTAATTTTATTCTAGAAGTCACTAATGCATGTATCAAGTACTAGTTTTCAAAATAAAGAAAAAAATTGCATGAAACCTTTAAGTATTGCCATAAAGTGTACTCTGATTATCTTGTGTGATTGTGTATAATTTTCATACAAAATTGATTGGATTATTTCACTACATAAGAATAATTTTTTTCAATATGTTTAGATTTTTAAAAAATCTCATTTAAATTCTTTTTTTTTTTTCAGGGGCAAAGTCTGTCTCATAGTTAATGTTGCCTCTAAATGAGGTTTTACCAATAAAAATTACACTCAGCTACAGGCCCTGCACGTCAAGTATGCTGAGAAAGGTCTGGCCATTTTAGGATTTCCTTCCAATGAGTTTGGGGGTCAGGTGGGTAAAAATGGTTTTCATGTTTTTTTTTATTGTGTTTTTTTGCAGTAGTTCCCTAACTTAAGAGATTAGCGACCTGTTTGTTTTTTGTGCCACCAGTTGTAAAGGCAGTAAAAAGTATAAAAGAAAGAAAAGCTCGAAAAATTATAATACATTCACGTATAAGTACATATAAATACAGATAAGCAAAATCAGACACTGATAGCCCTTGGCTATGATTTTACCTATTAGATGAGATGTCGAAGCCAGAATAGATATGGCAAGACATGTCTTTGTCTACCTGAGGCCTGTGTTTAGGTCTTGCGAACTTGATATAAAGTGTTACAACCTAACTTTAGGTGAACTGAAAAAACCCTCCCAAAACAGGGTGTGTTAGAGAGTTATTGCTGAGGCCTTTTGCTCTGCAAGGAGTTAAGGAATCTCACCACTTTCAGTATGCCAATAACATGCTTGCATTCTTCATAAATATAAGAAATGCTTTGAACTAGAATCAAAATTCTGCTTGTACGTTTCACAACTCAAATAGATAATGGGGTCAATCGAAAGTATATTCAGTTTCCTGTCAAAATTAAATTTTATACTAATGTCAGCTTCCTCATTCGGAATTGTTTGTTTTTTTTTAACTCAACAATTTGAAATAGTTTCTGTGGTTTTAAAAATTAGACATTAAGTCTGAAATAGTAATCCCTATTGAAATATGGGAAACCTATAGAATTAAAAAATCCAAATTCCAAACCATGGAAAAACCCTATTGAAACAAAATTTGCCTTTATACCCTGCCCTTTTTCTGCCTGTTGCATAGCAAAATATTTTTTTCTGCTGCTCAGGATTTTTTTCCCTTCTAATATTTTTTAATTGATTGGTCACTTATCATCTTTGCAAAATTGCAATCTTAAGATACCAACTATATATCAAGCCTCTATCCGAGGCAATAAGATTTCTTTTTACTAGAACTTGACATTTAGACTACTATTTTAGTAAACTGCATCAATTGAACATGCCCCAAAAGTAATCTCCCTTGTATATGTATGGCTGCCATATTATCTCCCACCCTCTCACCAACTATCTAGTACTTTGTAATCTTTTTTTTCTGTTGACCTCACCTGGTTAGATGAGTTTTTTAGAGCATTTTCGAAAAAAAATGCTCTATTGTCCCCGTTTTGTCTGTCTGTCTGTCATCACCCTAGATCTCAAAAACCATAAGTCCTAGACCCATGATGTATATATCATTTTGTAGGTCTTGGCCTGCCAAGAAATGACTTTTTTCCATTTCGCGATCTGACCTCTCAGGGCCGTAAAAGGGGCCTTATAAAGTACCGTTTTTTACTATATAAGCTATATTAATAATGGACCGCCCTATATCTCATCAACCATAAGTCCTAGACCCATGATGTATATATCATTGTGTAGGTCTTGGCCTGCCAAGTGTACATCAAAAGTCCATTTCGCGATTTGACCTCTCAGGGCCAAAATATAAGAGTTTTTTTATGTACAGTTTTGCTTATATTTTAAATATAAATAATAAAAGCTAATCATAGGGGCGTAATCATTATTTATTTTTGTAACAGTTATTCAACATGACTTACTTCCCGTATATGCATTACACAATAGAATTTATAAACATTTCCAAAATTTACAAATATTTATTTTATTTTATTTCTAATTTTTTTTTTTAGTAAAACTTAATAGTTTTAAAATAATTTTCAAAAATTTTGTGAAACACATTGTGCAGTACACAATACAACAAATACTTTATTACAACTATAATACAACTTTGCTTATTTAAAGACATGAAAATGCGCTAACACGTCCTGTGTCCAGAATGGAACAGGCTTAATTGCTTGTTTCTCTTATGGCAACTGTCGCTATAGTTTGAAAAAAAGCTGTGTTAGATTATCATTATCCTTCTCCGTATCTTTATATATATATTATATATAATATATTGTTACATAGATGGATCTGACACATATTTAGTTGTTTGTCACTTAACTATTTTTTTTAACATCATACTTGTTTTTAAAACTTATCAATTATTTATGTACTGGTGGACGATTGTTAGAACCACATGAATTTTATTTTGCAGTCTTTACTATTTTATGTGAAGTAAATAAGAAATTGGATTGTGACTCACATCACATCATGCAAGTCCCCCCCTCCCCTCTTAATTACTTTATCAGGAAGTTGGCATTATCGCTGTCTTTTGAAACACCTGCTTTAAATTTTCATTCCGAGACGTCTTAAGTTTTGGGGACCCTTGGCAAATGTACTTTAGTGAACCTTAGACAAGCGTCTGACAACACCAAACCAAACTGTTAGGTCATTTAAATTTTGAAGTTCTGACCGGTCATTAGATTACCCTTCCTTGTTGCGGCCAAAACAAAAGCACTGACAGGGGTGGGGGTCTTAGGCAGTAGCCTGGTTTGCATTTCCATAAGAACAACTCAGACTTCATTGGTATTTATAGTTGGGTTTCTTTAGAGAAGTAGCAAGTACTGACTATGCAAGTACAAAAAAAATGTCTTTTATTTAAGCATTATCATTCTATTTTTAAAAGTCTGAATTAGCTTGCAGATTCGTCATATGTGTTGGTGTACTTTAGTCAGCACATACACATATACTCATGCCTATGCTAATATTCATGTTCCACTTCAGTTTAGGGATAACAATTATGGACAGATTAATTTAGTATTATATATATGGAAGATGCTTAATACATTCATTGATTTTAATGAAAGCAATCTCTTAACCTACTGACACTGTTTAAGATATTGGGAAATCTTTTTTAAAGACATCCATAAGCTAAGGTTTTAATAATATATTGTATTATTGACTGATATCACTTTGTTTCCTTTATTTAGGAGCCAGGTACAAATGAAGAAATCAAAAAATTTGTTACTGATCAGTTTGGTGTTCAGTTTGACATGTTCAGTAAAATTGAAGTCAATGGCAAACATGCTCATCCACTTTACTCTTACCTCAAGCATGTTCAAAAGGGCACTTTGGGAGAGTAAGTAATAATGGCACTTGATGTTATGATAGTTAAATTTAGTTAATAAAATTTAGACCATGGTTGACTGCATCCTCCTCTTGTGTTTATCTAGCATTTATTAATATTAAGGACTATTGTTGACTGCATCCTTCTATTGTATTTTTAAGCATTAAAAATTTTAAAGAATCATGGTTGGCTACATTATCTAGCAGTTATAGTTGTACTAAGATCTATGGTTGATCTATCAGTTTCTTGTTTACCTAGTATTTATTAACATTAAGAAAACTTTTAGAAAACTTGTAAATTGTTTTGCTAAGTTTTTTTTTTTATTTCATAAATCATCTAGTAAAATTATTTTTTTATGAATATTTTTAACTTGAAAAGTCTCCCATTGAATGTGAGCAACCTGTTAAAAACTATATTGTAGCATAGTGAAATCAATTTTTCATTTCTTTTTTTTTAACACTAGACCTTAAAAAACAAACAACTTGTAACATGTTTTAAAACTCCAATCTTATTTATTATTCACGTTCGGTGGTAGTGTATCAAATCTATGTTATATCAATGAATCAAATGCTGTATTAAATAAGTTATTTTAATTTAATTTTGCAAACTAATTTATTTTCAATATCTTTGTCTATCTTAATTAAAAATTTGAATTTCCTCCATAAGGAATGTAGTCCTTGTTTAAAAGATGCAATGTCATCCTTAAAGCATTTTCAGCTGACCAATTAGCCTTGACCTGTATGATGTAATAACTAATTATATATATGTAATAACTAATTATATATGCCTACCTTGTCATCTGGGACGGGTGGCCGAGTGGTGTAGTTACCTACTCGACTGTCGACCAGAGAGTCCTGGGTTCGATCCTCGTTGAGAACCATGTGGATTTTTTCCAGGTGAAATGTGTTTCAAAGTTGTCCCACAAGTCTACCCAGCTTTAAATGGGTACCTGACTTTAGTTGGGGAAGTAAAGGCGGGTGGGCGTTGTGCAAACCACACAATTCCTTCATAAGCCAAGGTTATAGAAACAGATGAATTCTACACTTCATCTGCCCCGATGGCCCGTTAGGGCTTAGGGAACTTTACTTTTTTACCTTGTCATCTCTCATTATGGTGTAATAAGTAAATATGTTTGCTTAACTTACGGAAAGTTCCAGTGATTCTGTTATCTTAGAGGGAAAATCATCAATAAGTTAATTATTATTCAGTAAGATCTGTTTCTAAATTTATTTTTTATAATTTTTTAAAAGAATATTTTAATTATATTTTTTCAGCTTCATTAAGTGGAATTTTTCAAAGTTTTTGGTCAACAGAGAAGGCAAACCTGTGAACCGTTATGCCCCTAATGTTGAACCAATGGTTAGTACGTGAAATAACAGAATTACTTAAAGCCATATAGCCTAACCCGCACTAGACTAGGTTATATAGCTCAACCTTTTCATTCCGGATGCGGATTTTTGACAACAATCGCGATAAGGCCCGAACTACGGATGCGGATTTTTGACATTTCACTTCAGCGATAGATTTCTATACCTTATGTTTAATGTATCGCGTTGTAACCTATATATTCTTGTAGAGAAATCATTTCTACACAAATTCATTAATGGTTTTTCATCATTTTCTAGACAGTTCTTTTTTTATTAAGTTTTTAGTGGGAAGGGGGTAAAAATGACACGCTTTCTCCGATCGAAAAGTCTGCCAAAATGGCCGCTTTTGATGTCCAGTTTAAGCCGGCAGTCTAGCGTAAGATAATACATGTGTGGTACCAATGTAAAGGTCAGCCTTCCCTCTATTTGAATATCTAGGTCATTTGCGTAACTTTTCCATTATGTTATAACAGGGAGGCAGAAACCAGACCCCCCGTATGAGGAATTTCTTTGTCCTGAGCTCGCTGGTGGTAAAAATTGCATAACAGGTTCACCGCGCATGTGCAGTACAATTGTTAGCCTTAGACAGCTTCAAATTCAAACACATTTTACAAATTATTTAACATTTACGTTTAAAAATGATTTTTTTTTACAATAAACAATGTAAAAACTGATTATAATGAATTATTTCTAGTAGATTTACGGCGATGTAGTTATTTTCGATAAACATCGGCAGATTTATGACATCACTAAAATCCCTCCCCCTCCTCCGTGTTTAACGTCTTAAAATTACTATTACAATTTCTTTATATTAACTTGCAATAGACTTAAAATACATTAAAGAGAATATATGAAATCTAAAATCATCACTTCCAATTGCAGTTTGTTTGTTTTTGTTTTGTGAATGTGCTATATTTCTGTTATTAAAGGATGTATGTGATTATTTTCAATTCATAACAACTTTATCAAATCTTAATCAATTTTAGTAAGTCTTACACTGTTGTATAGGAAATTGAATGATGTTTATTTATCTTGATATACCTATAGGTTATTTTTATAATCTCCAGTTAAAATTTTCAGTTGAAAATAGGGTTTAAAAAATCAAAATTGAAAAAAAAATCGTCATACTTTTCCGAATAATAACTTTTTAAATATCAATTGTATAACTTTAATTCTTTCACAGAATGAAAGATAATTCATTTTTTTGTAATAAAATGTATTCTTTTAGGGGACTATCTCTATTACTTTAAATGTTACATGCGTTTTTGTGCACCCACCCGTTTTTTCCCAAAACTTTTTGCTCAAGCCCAAAAACCCTCAGTGATTGCAGGGTATCTCTAGTTTTTCCCCTAAGGAACCAATGGGTTAAAAAGCTTCTTATATAAATATCAGAGCTGCTTTTTAATTTAAAAAATGAAGGCAGATTAAAATTTTATATTAAAATTAACTGATGTTCAATGAACAGAAATTATTTCATTTATGATTTGACTTCAAACAATTTTGTCATTACATCCTGTCACATCGACATAATAAACAAGACAGTTTAGTTTACGAAATAGTTGTCTTGTAACAGTTGCATTAAGCTTTAACTTATATGTCAATTAAATCATTTATTCAAGTCAACTTTATCACTAACATTTTTTTTCTTGATTTTTCTATAACCCCCCCTCCCCATCTTTGTCACATTGTCACACTTCAGCAATTCCTGCCCCCCACATTACATGTGGCTTAGCCTACATGCCCCTCCCATCAAAAAAAAAAAAATACGAATGGCAATTCTACCTCATACGTGCTGGGAGATGTTTACTTAAACTAGCGTCAAAGAATTCTAGAATACCTGTTGTTTCAGTTTTAAAAATTTCACTACTAAATATTTTATATTGAATATAGTGTGGCACATTATAGAATTTAGATAGTGAAACATTAAAACTAATAAAAAAGAACAAAGAAGGAATTGTTGGGCTAAAAGACTCCTGTTCATTTTTAAGCGTTGGAGATTTTTTACTAATTTTACTTTTTAAGGTCAAAAAATGAAATGAAAATATTACAAGGTCATCGGGGTGCTATAATTTTCAATTAACATGACAGTTCCTGCATCATTAATTTATTCTGATCTGTGATGATCAATCTTAGTTTGTATATATTATAGCTTCCAGCTATTGCTAAACTTCTCGAAAATAACCAACATTTGACTAATCATATTTATAAGAAAGATCTGAAATAAACCACATTGTTTTTCAACCATGACCTCCTATTTCTGTCAATATAATTAGGTTATTTAATGATTTTTTTTTTGACATTTCCAAGTAACAGAATATAGGCTCACTTAACACATTTAGGGTATTTCGTTATGAATTTTAATTGCATACATTTTTTAACATGTTAATGGCTATTAACAGCTACCCTAATAAATATATGAAGCATTTAAGGCCATTGTAGCCCAACCACATTCTGGCTTTAAATACTAAAATTAGTTATTAGTCTTTGTTAAACAAAATTACCTTGCAGTCTTATATAATTGTCATCGCTATTTTCTTTTTCAGGCCATAGAAAAAGACATTTTAAAGCTTTTGTAATCTCAAGAATGATCACAGTGACAATTTGCACACAGAAATCCCTTTTTTTCATTATACATGTAATGCTTTATTTCTGTAATGTGTTTAAAATGGTCCAAATTTATGACCCATTCTAAGTTATATGATAATGTACATACCCAATAAAATTCTCACCAATAATTTTATAGGCCCTAACATTTAACAATTACATTTTAAACATAAATCTGAGGGATTGGAAACGTTTTATACATATAAATATTTAGAGAAGTTGAATACTAATGCTTACTGAAATGTATTATTTTTTGCTGTCACGGGTATTACTTTGCCAACTGTCAGTGGGTCCTTATGATAAATAAATGACCTTTTAAAATTTCTATGTACATCTTTTAAGAAGTTTCCACAAAAGACTTTAAACTTCACCACTGAACCATCTTTTAGACAGTAAATGAAAATGAGAATCAAAACCTTAACTAGGGTGATACTCATTGGATAACTAGCAAGTGCAGGAGCTGGCTGGGCTAAGAGTAGAGTTCATGGTGATGATTTACATGTTTGCTTTTATGTGAACACTCTCTGTTTCAGGTTTCTTTCATTTGTGTTGTGAGTACTTTGTTATTTATTCATATCACAATTTTATAATAAATGAGTCATGTAATTTATTTATTTTTAATTATAAATCAATCATTTTCGAGGTAATAACACATGTATTCAGAATACTTAATTTTTTTAAGTTTAAAGTTATTTTAAAACCTTTAACTTAAAGGTGGAATAGTTTTTACACCATGCTCTCTCTGTACAATTAAATCTTCAATAAATCTTTATTACTGCCATGTGTGTTCTTTGCATCCATACGTAATGTATTTTTGATAAAATTATTTTGATAGCTTCTGTGTTGAGTGATAATTGATGCCTGTTATTGATTTGCTTGTGGCGTCGACCTGAAAATCCTGATTTCGATCCTCGGTGAGAACCATGGGAGTTTTTCCAGATGAAATGTGTTTCAAAGTCGTCCCACTAGTCCACCCAGCTTTAAATAGTAATACCTGACTTAAGTTTGGGAAGTAAAGGTGGCTGGGCATTCTGCTAACCACACAATCCCTTCATATGCATTGGTTATAAAAACATGAATTCTACACTTCATCTGCTCAGATGGCCTGTTTGGGCTATGGGAACTTTTTTTTTTATTGATTTGCTTACTCCGACTGCTGAAGTCTTACACTGTGGCTACTAAATTCCATCTTAATGATCACTATTGGTTTTCTTGGTTGTTAAATAAATGTTAGAAGGACAATTAAATGCATATTTTGGATATAATTCAAAAACAGTTATTTGTTTTTAATACAAGAATAACCTTGGTGATCATTTTGCATGTACTGTATTCATCATTTTTCATGAAGCACCAGGTATTGGATGCTCTGTTAATAGAATACAAGTGACTGTCCTGGACCTGCATATACTACTTTTTGATGAAATATTAAAACTCTTGATGAATTTTCAAAAGTAACATTTAAATAAACATGGAGCTGAAAATCTATGGATAAATTGGCTGTAATTGATGCACACTGCATATCAGTTTCATGTATTTTAGACATCACCGGCATAGCATTTTCAGACTAGTTCAGGGGTGGACACCATACAGCCCCTGGCCACATGCAAAATTCATGTCATAAACATTTGGTAAACAATGTTAAAAAATATATTGAATTTTATTTTATTTATTTTTGTTTGCGTTTCTAAACATTTAAAAAATCATTAAGCATGTACAAACTAAAAACCAAAAAGAATAGTGAAGCATGTGAATGGTATAGACCTGCACAGTCAAATAAACTGACAGCCATTTAGAAATATGCTAAAAGTGCTTCAGTTGTTGGGCCTTTAAGTTAGCAACAGGTAAGACTTTAGTTGTTATAAAATCTCAAATTAGTATAGTCAGATTTATTGTGGGAATAGGTAGTGGGGAAGGTAGATTTGTAATATTGAACACCGCTGGGTGAATTTGATACACATATATCCATCTGGAATCAATGTAACCTGCCTGGACGGATAGGTCTAAAGTTCAAGTCATGAAAATAAATTGGATGTCACGGATAACAAAGACATAATTGATGTTTATAGTTTTAATCCAACAAAGTTTAAACTATGCTAACTAAAATAACTTAAAAGCAGGAGAAAACAACTAATAATGATTTAAGAAAGTTTTAAGTTCTCTGCAATTTCCAAAGATATTGTTAGTTGAGAATGTTACTTGACAAGTTATTTTAGATGACAAGCTAGTGCAGTGGTTTTCAAACTAAAATACCTTTTAGATTTTGCAGCCAACTTGTAAAGAAAGAAAAAAAGACAAGTAAGAAAATCTCAAATTGTGTTTTTTGTTCAATTAAATGATTATTAAGAATTTTGGCAAACTTCAAATGAGCCTATGGGTCGTGATCCACACTTCAAGAATTACTGAGCTAGTGTATTGAACTATATAAATACTCCAGTATTTTTAGTGAGAGAATAAAAAAAGACCTTGTAGCACTCTCATAGTTCTAATGCAGTTTGTGTAGGAGTGAAGAGAAATGATCTGAATGAGTGTAAACAAAACTACCTAACACTTTTAGCACACTTTTTGTTTTACATACTTTGAAACTGGACATAGTATATTTATAAAAATGTTATCATTCTTGATGTGGATTAAAAATTCCTCCACTTATTTGTGTTATGAATTGTGTGGAGAAAAGTGGCAAGCAGGGAAGAGCCAGAGCGTTTACCAGAAAATATGTATCTGTGATTAAACTGTGCATTTGAAAGAGTATACGTAGGACCAAATATAACAGCTGAAATCAAAATGAATAGATTGAGGTGGGTAGGGCACATAGAAAGAATGGAAAACAACAGAGGTCCAAAAGCAATATATAAGGAACACCCACTGAGAAAAGAAGGCCTGCGGGCAGACCAAGAAGCAGATGGTTAGAGGAAGTGGAGAGTCATAGGAGTGAGAGAGTGGAGGAAGAAGACCATGGATCGGAAAAGTGCAGAAGAGTAGTGTGGCAGGCCAGGGCCCTAAAAGTGCTGTAGAGCCAAAGGAAGAAGAAGATGATTAAACAAGCGCCGTTTTAAGGTCTTCGTAGGCCCTAGGCACTTTCAAAGACGTAGGCCCTCCCCGATTTCATTTTTAATATTTTTCATGAATGCACCCGCACTTCTTTGCGATTTGAAATCTAAATAAACTTTGAGGACGTCAGACTGTAATTTACAGATTTAATTTACAGTACTACAGCTTGACTTGCTCATCTCACACGATTATATATAGTTATTTTAATACAAACATTATTAAATTTTTTTTGGCATTCTGAACTTGTTTTCACTTTATGTTCTGGCTTTCGTAGGCCCTAGGCACAGTGCCTAGTTGATAAAGCGGCCCTGGATTAAACTGGTTGAGAACAAGTTAAAAATAGAATTGTCTTTTCATTTTATTCTGCATTCTTGATATTATTTTTTTTGTAAATAATTTTTTATTTGAAAAAACATTTGTATGTATTACTGTTGTTTAGTTATCTTATTTAGATACATAATTCATAAATGAAGCATAAGTAAACCAGTAAATATTTATTTGTGATACAGCCCTCTACTCACCACAGCCATCTCACTGTTGTCCCGGCCCAAAAATGTTGCCCATCTCTAGACTAGTTAAAAGTTATTTTTATAACTAAAACCTGCCAAAATTTATTTTGGATGTTTTAATCTAAACCGCTGATTCTCAAACTTTTATGCTCCTTGACTCATTTTCTTTCTCCACCTGAAAAAAATTGTTCTGCAACCTTCTAATAAACTTGGTAAAGAGAAAAGCAATGAAAGAGAATGAAAGTGTTTTCAATTTTAGTTTTTAGATTTTTCCGTATAATTATGCAATTATGGAATCTCTGCACAAATATTGTCATTGATACTTTTTAACTTCATCAGCAGCCTGCACTTTAAGAACCACCATATAACCTGATGAAAAATATATACAAACCAATCTTGTTAGAATATGAAAAATTTAGCAATAAGGGGGGTTTTGTGCAGTAAAAAAAAGTCTGTACTGATACATACAAGTATTTAACAAGATGAGAGCATCAAATCATAAAGTATTATAGAATTCATAATTGTTTGTGGATGTGATTTGCTGGGTATGTTGTGGAATTAATTTTAAGACCACTGATTAATCATATTGTCTATTTTTGTAAGCTTTTAATTAGTTTCCCTTTCTTTTTATGACTGCATCGTCAAATATTGTCACTCTATTTATGAGATGTTCTAATCAAATCAGAAGGATCAAATTTGGCACTCATGAAGATTCTACATGACATTCATATTTTAAATTATATCAAACCCGTAAATTAACACCATGAAGGATTATGAAAGAACTACTTTTTAATGTTTATAATAGGGGAAAATTGGGCCTGAGATTATGTCAAAATAAATAAGATGCATAGCACCAGTGCAGAAGAGCACGAAACACTGAAGCTTTTTTAAAATCTAAAACAGACTAACTAACCAAAAAAAATCTTAAAATAAAGCATAAGTGCTTACAATATACTGAAATAAAAATGTATTAACATTAGTTGATAAGTAGTAGTAGTAGTAGTAAAGTTCCCTTTGCCCTGTCGGGCCATCGGGGCAGATGAAGTGTAGAATTCATCTGTTTCTATAACCTTAGCATATAAAGGGATTGTGTGGTTAGCACAACGCCCAGCCGCCTTTACTTCCCCAACTTAATATCAGGTACCCATTTAAAGCTGAGTGGACTTGTGGGACGACTTTGCACCGAATTTCACCTGGAAAAATTCTGGGCCTCACAGAGGATCGAACCCAGGACTCTCAGGTCGACAGTCGAGTATCTACACCACTCAGCCGTCTGTCCCACTAGTTGATAAGTAGCAATATAATAAATAATCTATACATATAGATAGACAAACACAATTAAATTTTTGGTAATGATATTTTATATAAATATTTATACTATGTGAGTTACTTTTTAGTACATTTTAATACTGTAAAAGCTTATACTTTAAAATGTTTATTTATTTATTTTTTAAAATTGTTACATTCTGTAAGTTTCATTTAGTTATTAATTTTTTTTATGTGTTACGGGTTCTTTCTGTATAATCCTATAAATGTTGATGGATTTTCACACACACAGTCATATAAACAGTGGGACGGATATAAACAGATAAGTCAACATTTATTAATTTGAAGTATAAAATAAATGAACTTTATTCAAACTACTCGTGACTGCACGACTATCTCTCTCAAACTCTAATCCAACACTAATTTAAACCTCTGCCTCGATCAACTGCTCGCCCCCCAAAGTGATGGGAAGGGGATAGGGAAAGGGGCGTTTCCAACATCAAAGTCTTGGTCAGTTGCCAAAGGTGCAAAGTCGCACCTTCGTCCAGCTCCCGACCGCCTGGTAGCTTTGATCGCGCTCTGCTGACCACAGATATAGAGGGTTGGGGGATAAGGAACATTAATTGAAAGATTTTAATGTTAATTGTTGAATAAGATAAGCAAAACAAAGAATAACCAAATTATTTTACAATTATAATATATATTTATTTTTTTAAACATAAAGAAGGATATAAACATTAATCCTCGAAGCTTTCCAATATTCCTGAAAATAGAATTAAGGAATTTAGTTAAAATATGTCATTTGTGACAGAAAAAAAAGGAATGATTCTAGATAGGAAAAAAACAAGACTAATTTAAAAAAAAAAGGACAGACAATACATTACATTTAATAAATAATGCCCTTTAAGATACATGTATTTAGTTTAAAGTATCGTAATTTTATTGCTTAAAACTTGCCAGCTCAAGAATCTGATACTATGATATAAAATATAATAAAAATCTAAAACTATGTTTACTGACTAAAATGTACTATTCAGAATGACTTGTTTACAGATTTTATTTTATCCTAATGAAATGAAAATTAATATATTTAATAGTACTTAATACATTATTTTATTCATTAGGGTTTAATTTTTTTAGCAATACTTGGTAAAATGTGGAATTAATTTATTTTTCATTTCTTATCTTAATAAAAATATGAAAGTAAAAAATGTTGAGTAAAACGTTGTCATTACTGATTTTTATGACAATATAAACACATCTTTAGTTTCACATTAAAATTTATAAGACTATTTACCATCCAAGAAAGAATAACAATCTTTAGTCTCAAAAACTGTATCTGCAATATTAATAATAATAAAACAGAATTATTAGAATAGAACATTAAAGAGCAGTGCTCGATTTACCGCCAGGGATATCCCCGGCACTGAGAACTGTCATCCCCAGCTCTGCTTCAGCTAATATATCCCTGCCGGGGATGAAACCATAGACATTTATCCCCGGCTCCGCAGAATTTTTTTTTTTATCCCCGGCACTGGTTTTTTCTTAAATCGAGCACTGTTAAAGAGGTATCAAATTATTCATTGTAGGGAATTAAAAAAAAAGAATAAGAATATTGAAAAAATATTGTTACATTTTTAAATTTATTTTGCTAAGTGTGTTCTTGTTTACTCCTCATTATTAAAGAAAGAATAAAAACAATTAGACTACATTTTTCATTTCCTGGACGATATGACCCAGTAAAACAAAAGAAAATCAGGAAGCCTTAAAGGTTAACAAGGGATGGATTCAGTAATATTTTTTAAAATATATAAAGCGTACCCCATTCTCCAGAGGGAACATTTTAAACTTTGTTAATTTCTGCACCAATTATCAAAATTACCTAATTTTGAAGAAAGGTAATGGTACTATACAAATACCATTTTTTTTAAAATCACCATTAAAAAACATCCATTACACAAAAACTACTTAATATTTTAAAAATGTACCAATATTTTACCAAGTTTCACCCCTTTATGTGTAAAATTAAACAAAAATTGATTAAAAACTGGGGAAACAAATGATCTGAAGAAAATCATTGATAGTAATTTAAAAAAAAAAGGCTGATGCAATTACTTTTTTTCTTTTTCAATTACAAAAAAAAAATATATATATATACTAAAATGTGTTTATTATGATAACATGAAAAAAAAAGGATATTTGCTCCAGACAGAGCTAAAGATGCTTACATTACAATATTTCTCATTTGAGTCTTGTATATTGGCAGCAGAGTGATTTATTAATTAATGACAATGACTGATATACTTCTTTATTACAACACATTTTTGACAACTATCTTTATGTTGACCATCATCACTATTGCATTTACATTATATATACAATTAAACATACAATAGTAAAAATGTGAAATAGGTCTTATAAGGTGCTGGGGTGAAGTGGCTCTCATATCTGAATATCCGAGCATGTGGCTTTATTTCTTTTCAACCAATGCAAAATAGTTTATCTTCCACTCTTCCTTGTTAAGGTTAACTTTACAGAAATTTTTTTGAAGTAAAATCTACATTTCACCATAATAATGAAATTCTACCACAATCATAAATGTTAGAGTATTCTTCAAAATTAGTCATTTGGAATGAGCAGTAAAAATTCCATTAGGTTTATTGCGTATATTTCTCTCAGAATGCTTAATAAATGATACATGTATAACATTTTTCTTAGTTAATAATATCAGATGCCAAAGAAGAATAAATGGAGAGTTAGTTAGTAAGGGATGGTCAGAAAAAAAACTGCTTTATCATTATTAAGTAATGAAAAATAAAATACCTAGATGCTTCCGCAAAACAGTTTTCCTTTTTTCTCTAACTGTCCTTGATGCAGCTTCTGTGGCTAAACTCTGGATGAAAAGTTCCTAAAAAAAAAAAAGTAATAAATGAATTTGTATCAACAAGTAATATAAATTTCTTTCATAAAAACAGTTAACCCAGATAAATAAATAGTTAGAGCTCAGGTTTTCATTATTTTTTGTTATTACGGTATATTTAATTTTTTAGCATTTTAAACCAAAAAGAATGCAGTGTGACACTTCTTAAAAAGCATTTAAGTGCATTTCATCAAATAGATATCGACATGATTTTTTGTTAATACCGTAACACCATTATCAAATTTTATTTTTTATTTCAATAACCTAAGAAACTATGTAAGCCTTAGTCACTCAGACTATAAACTGTGCATATAGAGATATTTTCTGTTTTTAATTTGTTTCAAGGCCATTATTGTAAGATTTTTAGGACATATATCTGTATGTGACCATCATCACTTTTGGGGCTTCATCATATTATCATAATATTATGGGATTTAAAGTATAAATAGATATATTATAAACCATTAATTGTACCATGATAAAAATATGTAATATGTCTTATTAGGTGCTGTCTTGAATAGATGGGGTCAATTCAGAAATTAAAAAAAGTAATAATAATTTTCTGGAGAAATTAAAGATATCTCATTTCAGTTGCTTAGTTACCAAAATTGTTGCATAAAGCCTTTTAGGAGTCCTCAAGCCCAAGGCATAATTCTTTCCCATTTTACTACTGTAAAAACTAAAAATGGTGTATACTGTATACAGACAAATGTTTTTTAATTGTCTGAATCCACCTCAGCAATGGCATAAAAAATAGGTGAGAGTTTACTTGTTTCCTGCCAGCATTTTCACCACTTTAGTACTTTTTGGCACAATAAGGGAGCAGCATTTTCAGAGTCTGCCCCTTGTGCTACAAACTCAAGCTATGCCACTGCACATCAATAACAACACAGCGTCTTATCTTGTCTAATATATTGAATAATACAAGGTAATGATGATTAAGTGATTATTTTAGTATTTTAAGCCAGACTATGGCTATGACTTTAAACACTTCATATAGTTTAGTAAAGTAAGCAAAGTTCCATTAGAACTTGGGGATCATATGGGAAGATTAAATGTTTTTGTAGCCGAGGCATAATACTAGGTAATGTGGACAGCACAATGCCCATAAGTTTCATATATTTATAAATAATATATTTGCAAGAAGCATTTTTAAGTGACTAGCCTAACCCAAGATGTGGCTTAAAACAGTTCATTTCATACCTCGGGGGCTTTAAAAGCAACAAAAAAAGTTCTTAACAGTACTTTTTTCTCTAGCTATGAAAATATTTCATAACAGGGATGAGGCGTGAGTGTTTCCAGTCATAGTCATATTTATAGAAAATGTTATATAACGGAACTGTGTTTATTGAATATAGTTAGCGTAATCATTTATAATAAAATTACTAGAAGTTTCAATATATATAATGTTCATTTATATATATTCCGTATATTTTGTTAGTCTAATTATTTATATAAATATATAAATCTATGTTCGTTGTGCTTTGTATATAGTATAAAAACATTTTTCTCTAAGAGTTATGACAGGCCACACTCATGCCTCATCCTTGTATCATAATTATATAAAGTTTGCAGTAAAGTCTACATTACACTTTGGACAACAGACAGTTAGTAGTCTAAAAGGAATTAACTGTGACAGAAGGTTGTAAAAAGGGCCATTGATGAAGTGTAGAATTCATGTTTCTGTAACCTCAGCATATAAAGGGATTGTGTGGTTAGCACAACGCCCAGCAGCCTTTACTTCCCCAACTACCCATTTAAAGCTGGGTGGACCTCTGGGACTTCCATTGGCTTTTACAGAGGTTCAAACCCAGGTTAACAGTGGAGCCTCTACAGACTACACCACTCTGCCATCTGTCCCACAGACAGAAAGTAGACTATACTTTTTATACTAATTATTTTTTAGCCATAAAAACATGCTTATTTATAATTTTTAAGATCTTAGTCAAAGCATTAAATCATATCCAAGTTAATTTAAAATAATCTCTGGGCTTGTTGCCCTACTAGTCTAAAGACTTAGTCTTAGTTAAGACTAAGGCTACTTATAGATTTAGTTCTTGTGCAGAATCTCACAGAATTCCTAGGCGCCCGAGTTTTCAGTGAGGGACCGTTAATTTTCTAAGACAATGGCTTTCTTTATTTTTTCCATTTAAAAAAATGACAATTGAAACTAAATAAGCTTACTGCCGCTTTAGCTAGTGTAACAACAGCTTCGTGACTGACTACTTTAACATCGGTATCAGTTTTTATTATACTTCTGATGCGGGACAGAGGTAGTTTAATTAACTTTTCTTGAGGTTCTGTTCCAAGTATTACTTCACTAGACTCAACTTCTATTTCTGCCTGTTCTGTCACAATTTCGGTATCAATCAGTTCGTTTTGGTCTAAACTATTAGTCAATAAACTTTCATTAACTCCCGCCATTGTTGTGTAGCTCTTTTGTGTAACGTCAGTTCCTTGGATACCGTCCGTCACCCTTTATATACCACAAAATGTTTTTTTTCGGAAAGTGATATACGCCACGCAGGCCCGTAGCGCGCTGGGGGGGGGGGGGTGCAGGTTTTTTGTCTGGCCCCCTCTGCTTATTTGTTATACTTAGTAAAATGTATTTCCTGCCCCCCCTCCTGCTATTGCCTGGCCGCTGATGTAGAATTTTCACGCTACGGGGCTGACGCCACGCCAGTATTTCCCAGACTTTCTATTAATGATATAAAAAAGTAAAGTTCCCTTAGCCCTAGCGGGCCATCGGGGCAGATGAAGTGTAGAATTCATCTGTTTCTATAACCTCGGCATATGAAGGATTGTGTGGTTAGCACAACGCCCAGGTACTTAAGTCAGGTACCCATTTAAAGCTGGGTGGACTTGTGGGACGACTTTACACCAAATTTCACCTGGACAAATTCCATGGGCCTCACCGAGGTTCGAACCCAGGACTCTCAGGTCGACAGTCGAGTATCTACGCCACTCGGCCATCCGTCCCACATTAATGATATATGTACCCCTTTATTTATTTTTTAGTACTGTGTACCTTAAGTTATAAAACTGGCATATATTTTTGTGGTCATAGTTTCTCCTCATTTCATTGTTTTCGCTTTAACCGTGCATGTTCTCAGCCAGGTGTTGCGCGTACCCCCGCTAAACTCTTCAGGAAACACTGGCGTGTAGATATGAACTTTTATTATGACTTCAAAAACTAACGACAAAATACAACAAAAAATATTCACATGATATACAGAGTGTGGCAAATGGCGTACCTAGGATGGGGGGAGGGGGTCCAAAATCGAAAGTCCCCCGGGCCCCAAATTGAGGAGGCCCCAAACATTTTTTACATTAAATATTAAGTACATTATCTCATGTAATGGTGTCGAATGTGAAAATACAGGGCCCCCAAAGAGGCCAAGCCCCCCGGGCCCCCAAATCTCTAGGTTCGGCACTGGAGTGTGGTGCGCAGCCCGTACATGGTCCCGGGACCATTGAATATGAGAGCTTTACGAAGTTGTAAATTATATCGAACTCCTCCCACCCGCGCAAATTTGAAGCCGATCTCCACTGTCCCGCAATGTTATAGTGTCAGAGAGATTTTTACGTTGTTTTTTTTTTCTTGGGGGGGGGGGGGGTGACAGAGAAAGTTACAATAGAGAAGTAGACTGTGACGTAATTAGTAATTAAGGTGCATGGGTCAGGCCAGGGTGACAATGAAACCTTTAAAAGTCGTTTGTTACAAATAATATATGTGTTTATTGTTACGAGTTCGGTTTAATGTAAATGTGGAGATGCCTATTATATTACTTTCTGCCTCTTTCACTTTCAATGGTCGTTTCTTAGACAAAACTCAATAACCAATTGAACAAGATATGGTGTTAACACAACAATTTATTTACACCTATTTACACAAAAATTTCATACATGAAGAAATCACTCTGAAGGTACACGTTAATTCAATAAGTACATACATTAACAAATCACCCTGCCTCTACAATGACTAAGCGAAGATACTGTACCTGTTTCTAACGTCGACTTTCACTTGCTGTAATCCTCAATCAACTACATCTCTCTGCTCTCAATTGTCCATCTCATCCATACTCCCGTAACAACTAAACAGTAAACACTGTTCAAACCCAGCCGTATTTATCTTATTAAGGTCCGCACCTTAATTACTAATTACGCCACAGTCTACTTCGGTAATGTCCTTTCTATTCTAATCTCTCTAAGGAGTATCGGATGGTCATCATTGTTTAACTCTCCTAGACTGTAGGACGTCTAGTGTCGTCTTACCCTTGCTGTTTGACAAGTCTACCGTTTTCTCCCCACCTGATCACAAGTTATATCTATCACCTTGTCTACAATTTTTCGTCTTAATTATATTTGCTAGACATCTTTTATAGCACAAAATCGAAGAGAATAGTCTTCGGGCTCTAAGCCCAACCTTGTCTCCTAAAACACACACAAACACAAGCATATATATATATATATATATATATATATATATATATATATACAGTGGCGCAACAAGGGAGGGCATTTGCCCCCCCCCCCCCGAAATAAAAAAAAATAAAAGATTAGACTATATTTATTTTGTTTTCATACGAATGCTTGTAATGTAAGTAAGTTGTTTCTCATGATGTTTAAAACAAGGGATTTTTTGCCCCCTCCCCTGAAAGTTTGGTCTAGTTGCGCCACTGTATATATATATATATATATATATATATATATATATATATATATATATATATATATAACACACTCTAATAATGACATTCAGGGGCAGATCTAGACAACTGACGACATTAAAGAAATATATGTTCAAAAAAAACAAGCAATTAAGCCTGTTCCATTCTGGACACAGGACGTGTTAGCGCATTTTCATGTTATGTATCAGTACGTATGCTATCTTTCAGTAAATATTTGTAAATTTTGGAAATGTTTATAAATTCAATTGTGTAATGCATATATCTGTAAAAAAAAAATTATAAAGACTTTTCTTTATATTTGAAAAAAAATTATTTTCTCTTAAATCTAATTACAAGTGGTTTGTGGTCACTGAAATAGGACTCATAATTGAAACATTCTAAATTGTAGACATTTAATCGTCCGAAAACTCCGTCAATTGTTGCATAGCTCTGATACTTTCAATTAAACTCAGAACACAAGCTTACTATTTCATTTGATGAGTTTCTTAATAAATCTTGGTGAAACTACGTGCTGCAGTATTTCGCACCAAATGAACGGGCTATTGAACGTACAAGGTGTATATATAATATATAAGCCCCTTAGGAGCCCTGAAGCCCGGCCCTCAGAGGTCCTATCGCGAAATCAGACTTTTGATGTGTACATGGCAGGCCAAGACCTACAAAATGATATATATACATCATGGGTCTAGGACTGATTATGTTGCCAGCACGAGATATAGCGCTCCTTTATTAATATAGCTTATATAGTAAAAAACGGTACTAAGGCCCCTTTTACGGCCCTGAGAGGTCAGATCGCGAAATGGAAAAAAGTCATTTCTTGACAGGCCAAGTCCTACAAAATGATATATACATCATGGGTCTAGGAACTATTGTTGTTGAGATCTAGGGTGTACACGGACAGACGGACGGACAGACAAAACGGGGACAATAGAGCATTTTTTTTTCGAAAATGCTCTAAAAATAAGCTGTTTGTCTAATATATTGACAACGATAAGGTAATGGTGAAAAAGTGTAAAATAAACAATTATATCCGAAAAATATTTGTATAAATTATCATTACTGAAAATATTAGCGTGGGTGCCTATTTAGATAGATCATTTATTTATTGCTACTTTTTAACTAATCTAAAGACATATTTTTCTCAGTATGTCTTTATTGTAATCATGATTGTAATCACCTACGCTTTTAATTTTAGTAATGAAAATTAATTAAATCAGTTAACAGAAAAGTTGAATGAATAGCTTATACGTAATAAAACAAAAATAACTAGAGATAGAAATATAAAACGCAGTGGCTACGGTAACATCAAGACGGAGTTCGTATTTTTTTTTTCCGGGTTACATCAATAGATATTGCTCCACACCCTAACCCTATCCCTACCCCTACCCCTATCCATAACCCTAACCCTAATCCTAACCCTTTTCCTAACCCTGATATAATTGCTGGTCCCGCTAACCCTAATATAATGGCGCTTGATGTTACCGTAGCCACTTCGAATATAAAAATATACCTGCAAATTCAAGTTCAAGTTATTGAAAAATTAAATTTACTATAACATTCGTAGGCACAACTATTATTCATGGCTATATGCATGCACCCTTCAAATCAAACTGTCTATATGTTTTAACTCTCTGAGTTCCAGGATATAATTCAAAAGGATCTGAGTTTTCACATCGTTTACACCCCTTCCATAATGGACGCCATCAAAGCTCATGGTGCCATTGGTCAGATGAAATGTATCGAATACTGGAATCTCAGAACCTTGAAGAGCTGTTTTTATTATAGCGTTGTACTGTAGGATACTTTCTGTACTCTGGTTGGTGATGTGTGCTGACTTCATTAGTCCTGGCGAATGTGTTGATGACCAAACTATTTTAGGCCACTTGGATCTAGAGACGATCTTTAGGATAGGCTGAATTAACTGTTATATAAATAAAATACATATATTAAAAAAAAACTGATTGGTTTAAGTACAAGGGTGGGAAAATACATTGGGCTCGTATATTTGGTAAGCGGGTTGATCAAGAGCAGATTGATGGAGTGTTGTGAAGTACTAATATAACGTAAATGTAAAAGTCATAATATAAATGGGTAGTGTATGCTTCACTCTTTGTAAAGTCCCTTGTAAGGATGAGATGAAATATCGTAGACCCTACATCAAATGGCCCCCAACCCCCGGGCCGCGGACCGATACCAGACCACTACTGGAACTGCTTTTGTGATGCCCTTCTTTCATCCCCAACGTAGCCGATTGTGCAGTGGCCTTGGTATACAAGGGCTCATTCACATGACAAATTCATTCAACTTACAAGGACTCATTCACATGACAAATTCGTTCAACTTACAAGGGCTCATTCACTTGACAAATTCATTCAACTTACAAGGGCTCATTCACATGACAAATTCAATCAGCTTACAAGGGCTCATTCACATGACAAATTCATTCTACTTACAAGGCTCATTTACATGACAAATTCATTCAACTTACAAGGGCTCATTCACATGACAAATTCATTCTACTTACAAGGGCTCATTTACATGACAAATTCATTCAACTTACAAGGGCTCATTCACATGGCAAATTCATTCTACTTACAAGGGCTCATTCACATGACAAATTCATTCTACTTACAAGGAATCATTCACATGACAAATTCATTCAACTGACAAGGGTTCATTCACATGACAAGACAGAGGGCGAATGTCTCTATTGTATGATTAGTGAGAAATTCCGTATATAGGCATAGAGTTAGGAAATATGTTAGGGTTGAGGTAATTCTTTTAAAAGTTTAACGTTAAATAACATTTGAACTGCTCTGAATAAAAACAATATGCTTAATCAGTGGCGTCACTATGGTTGGTATCACCCGGTGCGGAAAATTTAGGGTGTCACCCCATTAAGACTTCCACCTTGAGCAATGGTCCATATTTCGAATTTTCCTGTACTAGACCTTTGAGAATTTACTTTAAAATTCTTTAGCGATAAAACGATAGTATTACTGACTGTATTTCAGAAGATAGAGGATTGGTGGTCGAGAGGTGTAGAGTGCTTGACTGTCTACCGGACGTCCCGGGTTCGAATCTCAGTGAGAACCTTGGAACTCTTTTAGGTCCTGGTGAAAGTCCCCAAGTCCACCCAGCTTTAAATGGTTACCTGACTTTAAGTTGGGGGAGTAAAGGCGGCTGGGCGTTGTGCTAACCATTCATACAATCCCTTCAAATGCTGATGAATTCTACACTTCATCTGCCCCGATGAGCCCTTTGGGGCTTAAGGGAACTTTACATTTTTTTTCAGTATATTATTTTCCTTAAACTGAGTTTGTAAACTACCTCTCAATTTCATAAAACCACGTGACTACGTGCGTCATTTTTTTATATAACGTTTACTAAAAAAAACGCTAGATTGATCGGAGCAGCTTTGAGCTGTACTACTGCTCTGCATGGTGACAGATGGCACCTTGTGCTGCTACTGCTCTATTTGGGGACACCCTGTACTACTGCTCTGCATGGTGACAGATGGCACCTTGTGCTGCTACTGCTCTATTTGGGGACACCCTGTACTACTGCTCTGCATGGTGACAGATGGCACCTTGTGCTGCTACTGCTCTATTTGGGGACACCCTGTACTACTGCTCTGCATGGTGACAGATGGCACCTTGTGCTGCTACTGCTCTATTTGGGGACACCCTGTACTACTGCTCTGCATGGCGACACCCTGTGCCACTGCTCATGTTTTTAACTATGGTTGGTTATAAAACCGACTAGACCGAGTTTTTTCTGCTATGAAATTTAGAACTGTTCATTTCGGTGGCACCCCTAAAATGGTGTCACAAGATGCGGTCCGCACCCCCTGCACCCACCTAGTGACGCCACTGTGCGGAATTAAGGTTATTATTACACTATTAATGATACTTACGTCTTTAACTATGGAGGCTGAGTTAAAGTTATCGTGAATTCCGATTCCTAAAACAACTAGAGAGTTTGGTTTTCCTGCCAGTTCCGAAATTGCAGATAGAGCTAGGTTACTCTGACTGGCGCGAACATATTCAAAAAACTTGAGCTTTACCTGTGAGCATCAAGAAGGATTATTTTTTACACAATGAAATAAATATAAAAAAACAGCAGATTTCAAATGAATTTGATTATTCAACATGATTATTAAACATAATTATTAAACATAATTATTAAACATGATTATTAAACATGATTATTAAACATGATTATTCTTAAAAAAACCAAATCATGGCTCCGGATGGAGGAGAGGGGTCCAATGCCAAACTTTTCAACCCCCTGCAAATGATGCCCCTGTTTGCTGTGCGTTAGAAAAAAGCGCGTTCACATGATTTCAAGAATTATTAAACTTTATTTATTTATATATTCAAAAGAAAACAGAACAATAATATCACAATACAATCAAAGCGAACGTCATGGATAAGCAAACTATACGGCAGCCTGGAACTCTTTGTTAAGTGGGTGCCTTATTGGGTTTGCCATGACTTAAATTGACTAATATGACTAAAAATGGCTTTACTGTTGGAAGGTTTTATATGGTTCTGTTATTAGATTCCAATGGGCACAAGATTCGCTAAACGACAAACTTGGCAGAGTGTTTGCCTCGCCCTTCCCCCTTTGTCCCTTTACCTAGAACCCACAAATTTAACTTTGATTAGGGCCCCAATAAGTCCAAAAACTTAAGAACGTCTGTGTCCATGGGCCTTATATAGAACGGCTGTGTCCATGGGCCTTATATAGAACGTCTGTGTCCATGGGCCTTATATAGAACGGCTGTGTCCATGGGCCTATATAGATCGTCTGTGTCCATGGGCCTTATATAGAACGGCTGTGTCCATGGGCCTTATATAGATCGTCTGTGTCCATGGGCCTTATATAGAACGGCTGTGTCCATGGGCCTTATATAGAACGGCTGTGTCCTTGGGCCTTATATAGATCGTCTGTGTCCATGGGCCTTATATAGAACGGCTGTGTCCATGGGCCTTATATAGAACGGCTGTGTCCATGGGCCTTATATAGAACGTCTGTGTTTTTGGGCCTTATATAGAACGGCTGTGTCTTTGGGCCTTATATAGAACGTCTTTGTCCATGGGCCTTATATAGATCGTCTGTGTCTTTGGACCTTATATAGAACGTCTGTGTCCATGGGCCTTATATAGAACGTCTGTGTCCATGGGCCTTATGTAGAACGGCTGTGTCCATGGGCCTTATATAGAACGGCTGTGTCCATGGGCCTTATATAGATCGTCTGTGTCTTTGGGCCTTATATAGAACGGCTGCGTCCATGGGCCTTATATAGATAGAACGTCTGTGTCTATGGGCCTTATATAGAACGGCTGTGTCCATGGGCCTTATATAGAACGGCTGTGTCCATGGGCCTTATATAGAACGGCTGTGTCCATGGGCCTTATATAGATCGTCTGTGTCTTTGGGCCTTATATAGAACGGCTGCGTCCATGGGCCTTATATAGAACGTCTGGGTCCATGGGCTTTAGATTAATTTTAAAAAATGAAACACTATTAATTTTACTATACTTCTTTGATGATATTAATATTTGTAAAACAAAAACATTATCCCTTTTAAAAAGAAGGAAGTTTAGTTCCCGTAGCCCTTTAGGGCCATCGGGGCAGATGGAGTGTAGAATTCATCTGTTTCTGTAGTCTGTGTCTGTGTCTAACACGACTTAACATTTGAGCCAGGTCATAGGTTATAAGGGGCGCAATATTTGATAGAGTTTTTGGCTAAGGGACCCCAAATGTGCCTTTACTAGGCTTCCCTTTTACTGTGACCACTGTTGTCGTACTTTAAATAAAGTCTAAATACATTGGCCAATTTAAATAATTGTTTCTATACTGCATAGCAAGTTAGGTAATTGAGTTCCCAGATATTGTTAAAAATATTAAGAGATAAAGAAATTCATTGACTGTGTTATAAATCTTTAAAGAATTCCTACAGATCGATCACATTCCCAGGTATCTCGGTCAATATGATTCATGCACATGTGAAGATGAACAAAATCACGATTACACATTTGAATGATTCCTGAAATGAAAAAGACAAAATTAGAAGTTTACAAAAACAATCAGATGAAGCTCTCAGGATAAAGAACCCCACCCAGCCCATAGCCAACTAATCAACTTCGTCATATTTAAAATTCTATGTGTCTGAGTTAGTATAGGTAATTAGTTTAATTCAGAATCTGAAGTTTTGGAGAATGTGTATGGTATTGAAATCGGTAAAAAAAAAATGTTTCACTAGGTTTCTAAAAATATATATCAAATTGTAATACACAACTCCCTCAATATCAAGGCAAGTGCATTTTAAAAATTGTCTACGTATTGTTTAGCAGTGAAAATGGCTGCCCAATAAATCAGAAAGTGTTTTTTCCCTCAAGTTTGTAGAGACCGTTCTCAATTATCTAACGCCTAATTGGCGAAGCAAGGGCACGTGTCTGCCGTGCCTACATATCGGCGGGGTGAGTTTTCCCGCTTGATCCCTTAGCATGGCAGAAAGTGAGGTTTTAGCTTTTGCCTATAATGACCAGAGCAGCAGGGTGTGTGTAGTGCCGATCGACTAGAATGGTAAGGGTTTTGTCCTACCACAACTGACAGAGACGCAGAGTCTAATGTGTCTTACACGTTTGCTTTATGGGGCTGACAACTAAATGGTGTTGTGTGCCTAACACATCCGCCACCACCGAAAGCTGTAAATACAAGGGTATCTGTAAAACATCATTGACCAAAGTACCACCACTGTGCAATTATTTATTTTAGCCTATTTAGGAGATAAATACGACCTCTTAGTAATTTTAAAGCGAAGAACATTTTTTTACTCGTTCTCCTGTCAATAAAATAAAATCGTAGCGTTCAAATTGTAAATATAACTAACATTTCACTATAATATTTTTTTAGCTTAACCCTCGAGAAATTTTTTTTTCAGACATTGTGGCCCAATAATACACTTTTTTTCAAGAACCAAAACAAAAAGATGTTTAATGCCATGCCCTTAAAACCGTAAAGGTCTTATTGTGAACTGTAATATACTAAGATTAGTCATAGCAATGATATTCGTTCCCACGATACTATATTTAATACAAAACACAAACAATTAAACTGTGCACACCAAATGCACTTTGAAATGAAATAGTCACAGAATATTGCAATAAAAAAATCGCTTGGACTAGAAAATCAAAGCCTGTTTATTTTTTTTATTCTGATCGTAAGCTATATTTTAAATTATAAAAAAAAGACAACTCAATGAGGAAAAAATACGTTTAATCAAATACTTTCTTGTGGCAAACTAGAATACATGTACCACCCAACGACCACAATGACAATGGGTCTAGTAGCACAAGCTCAACCTGGAGTATTATTTTGCCTTGATTAAATATACATTTCAAAATTTAATTTGGTCTGACAAAAAAAAAAACACATTTCCAGCTTCGAGCATTACTAATTTGAAATTCCGCATGTTTTGTATTACATTTCCGTCTGAAAAGGAAAGCGGCAATACTACTAAAACGTGTTAGAGTGAACATTTTAATAGTGGATTTCACCAAATAAATTTAATTAACTAGGTTTCTAGAATTGTGTGTGTGTATGCAAGGTCGTACCCGGGGGGGGGGGCTAGGGGGCTGCCGCCCCCCCCCCCCCAAATTAATTCTAAAAATCAAATTTTATTATGAAATATACTTCTTTATCACTGTGTTCCAATTTTTTCTTATATAAAACTCTCCGCACAGTCCCCCCTCCCCCAACCGCACAGCCCCCCCCCCAAAACAAAATCCTGGGTACGGCCTTGTGTGTATGTGTGTGTGTGAGTGAATTTTGATATGCATATTTCGTATAGGAAGATATATTTTCCCCTAATAAATATTAAAACAATATATTTCTCAATTACTGCTTCACAATGGTATCATGACTTTGACATACCAGGAGAAGTGTACTGCAGTAATGGGCCGTAATACTTGTCTGACCTAATTAGTGTTAGCAGGGATACATAGACATGTCTGAGCAGCGAATCGCCAATGATGTAGATGGTCATGTTATTCAATAGATGGCATACTTCCCACACCGAGGTCAAGGACTTCATCTAGAAAAAAATGTATGTCTTAATGAGAAAAATAATCAACAAAACTGAGTAATTTCATGTCTTAAAAAGAATAATAATCAACAAAACTGAACTCTTTAATTTCATGTCAATAACAACAATAATCAACAAACTGAATAATTTCATGTCTTAATAATAATAATAATCAACCGAACTTGAATGTTGATTTCCTTCCCTTTGACTGTTGCACAACCATCCATCGTTTAGAATGAAAATACCTTACACTTCCGAATTCCACATTAAGGACATAAATTATTACGTATAAAAAGAATTATACAAAGAAAAATTAATCTTCATTCATAAACTTTTTGGTAAATGAATAGCCTACACGTAGCTCTATGGGGGTAGATTTTACGACAGGCATACTTGGCGTGCGCCCTGGACCCTGACTTTGGAAGGACCCCCCCCCCCCCCAAAAGACCAATTTACATTTGTAGATTTATTTCCGCCCGGGCCTCGACCTACCATGAACAATGTTGCATCAATAGAAACTGATTTTGAAAGCAACGGCTAGACCCTCCAGGTTTTGGAGCTCACTGACTAATGTCCGGTATGCCCCCTCTCGTAACGGCCCTTAACCGACCTTAATCTACCTCTGTGTAGGCCTTCATTAGAATCAGTAATACCAACATCTTCATTTCTTAATTTGGTTGCTCTTCAATACAAGCAGTTAAATAATGCACCACCTGACATTTGGAGTCGCTCGGTATCCAGGTGGCTAGCTCAGCGTGTATGGGGTGTCGTAGGTCGTAGCAGAGGTCACATTGACACTGTTCAGCATCTTTATTAACACAGTGGTTATTGAAGCAACAAGGAGTGTCACCGCTTGGGTCGCACAATGCACGGAACCATTGGAGCTCGTACATTCTTCCCTCCAGTTCATCAAATGTGACATTTCCTAATTTTTTAGATGACAAGATGACATATTAGAGCTATAACAATAAACAATACTTAAATAAGAACACGTTTTATTTGCCATAAAATCTCTACGGAAGTCAAAAAGACATCTCAGATCCAGATTTAGCAGCTGGAACATAATGCTTGACCTGGGACCAGATTTCCACAAACAAAAAAAACCCGATTTTAGACTTGTAACTTTCCCCTTGTTTTAGTATGTTTAAAATAGCCCCAACCTTTTTTTTTTCTGTGTCAGGGCCCATGTCGTGCAACCCACATTGATCCGCTACTAAGACATTTATAGAATTCTGACACATCTATTATATGTCACATTAAGCCGAGTGGCGTAATTAGCGATAGTGGCGCCTGGTGAGAACTCTAAAAATCCCCCCCCCCCGTTCCCTTGACAAAAAAGATTAAAAAGTGGGGGAAATCCTCCCCATGCTGGCGACAAAACAGTGCCACTAGAACCTCCAGTAAAGCCCCACTCTAGTTACACCACTAGATCCTCCAGTCGAATCACTTCCTCACTCTTCCGCCCACGCTTCTAAACTTACACACGTGACCCCCCCCCCCTGACCAATCGTTCATCCACGCTCTCAGGGGCGGATTTAGGGGGGGCGGTTACCGCAAGTTTAGGTAAGACATCATTAAGTTATCGAAATATTTTTTGTTCTAAGTCCAATTTTCAAAAATGAAAACAGTTTTGCCCCCCCCCCCCGGTCAAAGTTGTCTAGATACGCCCCTGCGCGCTCTCATACACCGCCAATCAGTGGCCAGCAGTATCCCCGCCTTAACACTCACGCCCCTCTCTAGTTACGCCACTGTGGATATTTGCGACTTTTTAAAGGAATCTTTTTAGAGCATTTTCGAAAAAAAAATGCTCTATTGTCCCCCGTTGTGTCTGTCTGTCTGTCTGTCTGTCTGTCATCACCCTAGATCTCAACAACCATAAGTCTTAGACCCATGATGTATATATCATTTTGTAGGTCTTGGCCTGCCAAGAAATGACTTTTTTCCATTTCGCGATCTGACCGTTTTTTACTATATAAGCTATATTAATAATGGAGTGCCCTATATCTCAGCAACCATAAGTCCTAGACCCATGATGTATATATCATTTTGTAGGTCTTGGCCTGCCATGTGTACATCAAAAGTTCATTTCGCGATAGGACCTCTGAGGGCCGGGCTTCAGGGCTCCTAAGGGCTTATATATATATATATATATATATATATATATATATATATATATATATATATATATATATATATATACGTTCAATAACCCATTCATTTGGTGCGAAATACTGCAGCACGTAGTTTCACCAAGATTTATTAAGAAACTCATCAAATGAAATAGTAAGCTTGTGTTCTGAGTTTAATTGAAAGTATCAGAGCTATGCAACAATTGACGGAGTTTTCGGACGATTAAATGACTATAATTTCGAATGTTTTCAATTATGAGTCCTATTTCAGTAACCACAAACCACTTGTAGTTAGATTTAAGAGACAATAATTTTTTTTCAAATATAAAGAAACGTCTTTATACTTTTTTTTTACAGATATATGCATTACACAATTGAATTTATAAACATTTCCAAAATTTACAAATATTTACTGAAAGCTAACAAACGTACTGATACTTAACACGAAAATGCGCTAATACGTCCTGTGTCCAGAATGGAACAGGCTTAATTGCTTGTTTTTTAAAGCTATTGATGTTTTGATTGTTTAGTAAACTGTTGTGTTAGAAAGTGACCAACGTACCACACAACTTATCCCCACGCTCCAGTGAGTAAGGTAAGTTCAACTGCTGACGGACACTGTGCAGGAACTGCTCGATCTGATGCACCTCTTCTTCCCCGTGACTCCTTGACCGCCACGCCCCTACAACCATCGTATCCAACACATTGCGGCAGGTTGGCCGGCTTAAAGTAACTTTTGCTGTAGTCGTCCAGCTGGTCAACTGACCATAGAAAAGTATAAGAAACACACTGACCACCAGAAGAAGAAAATGGAGCTTACCCAATCAACCTGCAAAGTGAATTGAATGTTGCTGCGATATTGAATCAAAACTATGAAAGAACAAGACAAATGAGAATTGTAGACTGTTGTAGAAATATGAACGCAATGGTGCACAATGCCATATGTCTTTTACGGCTTTGGTTCTCCGAGATAAGTGCCATATTAGTTAATCAAGTATTTCCTTTTAAACCATTGAAACTTTGTTCCGTTTCAAATGAACCACAGGCGAGAAACAAAAATAACTATTAAAACAAATTTTGTGATTTCCATCCAAAAAATCAGATCATACAACATTATATGAGAGTATTTTTGGCAAGAGTTTTGTGATTGATATAGGCCAACACGTTCACTGTTTCCCACCAACAAATGTAGGCCTACAACACATTTATCGTATGCCGTGCGCAACATTTTTCTGTCACACTTAAAAATCACAAAGTTAATTTAATTTCATTCACAAAAATCATGAAAGCACTTTACTTTTTAAAAAAAAAACGTCATAAATATTGAACCAAACATAGTTTAAACCAAACATAGTTTAAACCAAATATAGTTTAAACCAAACATAGTCTAAACCAAACATAGTTTAAACCAAATATAGTTTAAACCAAACATAGTTTAAACCAAATATAGTTTAAACCAAATATAGTTTAAACCAAACATAGTTTAAACCAAACATAGTTTAAACCAAATATAGTTTCAACCAAATATAGTCTAAACCAAACATAGTTTAAACCAAACAGTTTAAACCAAATATAGTTTAAACCAAACAAGTAGTTTAAACCAAATATAGTTTAAACCAAACATAGTTTAAACCAAATATAGTTTAAACCAAACATAGTTTTAAACTTAAATATAGTTTAAACCAAACATAGTTTAAACCAAATATAGTTTAAACCAAACATAGTTTAAACCAAATATAGTTTAAACCAAATATAGTTTAAATCAAACATAGTTTAAACCAAACATAGTTTAAACCAAATATAGTTTAAACCAAACATAGTTTAAACCAAATATAGTTGCAGAAGCGGATTCAAGGGTGGGCGTACCGGGCGCGCGCCCCTGTGGCCTGATTTATAAAGAGCCTACCTAGTTACACTAGGGCCCAATAATTGTATTCGGCGCCCGGGGCCCCCAAATTACCTTAATCCACTCATACTTAGTTGAAAATTAAAATAAGGATTATTTACATATGTTTTACACGGGCATGATTATGACAAAAAGTTTATGAAACTTAACTACGTATAGTTGTTAGAAAGTGAAAACGTCATCTATATGCGCTGTCTAAAACCTTTATTTCTAGTCACCGTGGCCTTACGCCGTAATCTCGAGATGTAAAATATTTACAAAAAAAAGGTACAAAAGATAAATGCTCTTAACGGGGAACCTGTTATATATATAATGTGGAAATACGTGAATTTTATTTGAAGACCTATAAATGTACTTACTACAGCGAGGTACTAACCAACGATGACGCGATGGTCATTCGATGAACATTCACCAAACAACTGTCTATTAAAGTAACGTTATTTGTGAAATAGTAGTTGTGCATTACATAAATACTAGGGCTGTACCGGAATCCGATTCCGGTTCCTGTTAATCCGGATTCCGGCAGTTTTAATAAATCCGGTACCGATTCCGGTTCCGATTAAATTGTGTCGGATTTAAGCCGGATTTATTTGTTATTTGAAATTCTGGTGTAAGAAATTTTTTGGCGCAACATAATTTTGAAATATTTAGCGCTAAACAATTAAATCGAAACAATAACTTCCTTTCTTTCTTTCCTGCATTTTCAAAAATACAATAACGTCGATCGCTTTTACTTCTATATGTAAATTAAAGTATATTAAAGAGGAAGATTTGAATCGTATTTAGTCTAGTAGTAATACGACACCTTACCTTCCACTACTTTTGATTCTCTGTTTTCTATAAACTATATTAAGCTTTAAAAGGATAACTTCTTTAAAGAGCAGACAACGATCTATTTTTGGGTGTTTACAGTTTAAAAATAGTTTAATAGTTCTGCAATTTTTTTTAATTTAGTGGATTTTGTCACGATTTGGATAAAATTCCTCGCATATTTAGATAAATAACTTGAAGATACATTTTGAATTGAACATTAAAGTGATATTGATTTAGATTTGAAATGCATTTTAATTTGCGTTTCTATGGGAAATAGTCAGATAATGATTTAAAGGAAAGTATGAATGAAATAACAAAGTTTGGTGACGTCACTATGGAAAACTAAAGGAAAATTAGCTATTGGGTCGTGCCACAGTATATATATTTTCTTTTTGGAATTCATTTATTAATAAACATGTTTATTATACTTCCTAAGATATGTTATCCATTTCTTTGTTTGATTGTAATAGAAATCAAGTTAAATTAGGTAAGGCTTTATTAAAATAAATTTTTAAAACGAAGAACCTGTTATTTTGACAGAGTTATCTTTCTCAACTGAAGATTGGGGAAGGGGTTTTAGTCACAGTCTTCAAGATCTAAATGGTTAATACTGTTTTTTGCTATCTAGAACTTAAGAACTAAGTTTTTATTCTATTCTTTCATTATTTTTCTTTTTTATGATAGGCGAGAAATTACTACTTCGTTCGGAAAAATTACTATTTAAATCGGTAAAATCCGGTTCCTGTTCCGATTCCGGCAGGATTCAAATATTAAATCCGATTCCGGTTCCGATCCTGCAGGATCTAAAAATTACAATCCGGCACAGCCCTAATAAATACAAACATTTCGTCTTGATTAATTTTCTTTTTTACGTTTAACTGCCATTGGCTGATTTGGGAGGCATAACAGCTACCCGGCCAATATTTTTTAATGCTCGTTTTAGGTTTTTATGAACCACCACGTCCTAGATTTACAATAGGCCTACTTGTATTTAAAAAAACAAACGAAATCAAGAGCTTGTGGTAGATATTGTCGTAATAGTTTAATCGCACATTCACATTCATTACACAGAGTTAATTAATCGAACACAAACGTAAATTGAATAAGATCTCCGTTGAATTTATCCTGCAATAGAACCAAAATAAAATAAGCTTAAAAACATTTTAATGATAATTATTTTCTGTTGGCTCCACTTATAATTTGTTTTCCACATCTAAATTTTTCAACTGTGACTTCTGGACTCACTTGGTTGAATCAATTCGACACTTGAAACTCATCTGCTGTCAAAAATTCGACACTTGAAACTCATCTGCTGTCAAAAAGTACCTGAGCCGTTTTGTCAGGCAAATCCATCACTGCCGATGTGTTGTGTAACATAATTGGTGGCAAATACAGATGGACGTGCTCACATCACATTGCCTTCAATACAATCTCTACAGTCTATAAATATTTCTAAGGCAAAGGAAATATATTTTTATTTTTACATAAATGTAAATTTTTTTTGTTATTGGTAAAGCTTATATTTTTAGTACAATTGTAGTTAAAAAGATGGCAGACATATTTGCTAATGAATAATACAGAATCAAAGTACTAACTAAGCAGTTCTCAATTTAATAAATGTTTGTCCACAATTTAGTAAAAATGTTGAGAGGTCGTCATATTGCTGACCTGTCTGTTCTTGTCAAACGGCGAGAAGTTACGGGGATTAGGGTTTATTCAGTGTGTCGTTTTATGTATCGAGAATGAATCTGTTTAGTGAGGCGTTCACACGTGGGGAATGTTACACGGAGCTGTTTTAACGCAGTGTACTGTCTGAGCAGGGGCGGATTTGGGGGTGGGGGGTGGGGGGCCATGACATCATTAAATTTCGAAATATTTTTTGTTCTAAGACCAATTTTCAACAATGAAAACAGTTTTGCCCCCCCCTTCCCGGGGTCAAAGTTTCCCCCCCCCCCCGGGGTCAAAGTTGTCTAGATCCGCCCCTGTGTCTGGGCACTTTCCCGAAATCTCCACCATCATTTAACACTCATGGTAATTGACCGTTCATATTTCATCCTTGAACTTTAATCTGTAATCATCTTTCTTACTATGGTAATATGGTTTCACTCCCGGAATAAATTAAAATGTTCCTCTTTTTGGACGAAATTAAAATATTTTCTATTTGACAATATTTTTTTTTGCACAAATCTCATCATCCTTTATGAAGCCAAGATTATAACTTATTTGTTAATATCTCTCTTTCTACCTACCTAACTACCCACCCACACACCCACTCACTCACCCAGCTATCTATCTATCTATCTATCTATCTATCTATCTATCTATCTATCTATCTATCTATCTATCTATCTATCTATCTATCTATCTATCTATCTATCTATCTATCTATCTATCTATCTATCTATCTATCTATCTATCTATCTGTCTATCTGATTATTCAGGTCATTGTTGCAAACTTCGACTATTTTTATTACAATCTGTACAGTTTTGAACCATCTCGGTCAGTGGTGGCGAACCAATGGCACGCGGGCCACAGTCGGCACGCAGAGCCTCATCATTCGGCACGCGACTAAAATATCACTTCCTTTAATATTAATTGGAGTGTTGGCACTTTGCTATAAATAAGTTGTTTTTTTTGTTGAATTTTGGTTTCGCTGCCCCAAAAAGGTTCGGCATCACTGCTCTAGGTGAAAGCAAATGATGTTTAGATACCCTCATAGGCCTAATAGATAACTTTCTAGATAATATTTGTAATATTAAGATGTTTTTTCGAAGTTTCTAAATTACTTCGATTTTCTTTGGAGAAAATATCGGGCTACAGAATTAAGTCCTTAAAAAATTCTATTGATTTGCCGGATCAGGGCTCGATGCCTCGATTTACCGCCGGGGATATCCCCGGCACTAAGAGCTCTCATCCCCAGCTCTGCTTTAGCTAATATATCCCTGCCGGGGATGAAATCATAGACATTTATCCCCGGCTCCGCAGAATTTTTTTTTCTTACCCCGGCACTGGTTTTTTCTTAAATCGAGCACTGCGACGGATGTATTATGGTTTATATTATTGAGACATTGTAAGCCTTATAAGAAGCGGCAGGTTGGACAACGCTGATAATAATTCATTCAGCATTTAGCAAAACACATTAATGTGACACTGCATTACGAGTATTAAGTTGACCTAAGGCTCTGTTAGTGCCGGTCTTACGTTTGGGTGGTGGGGAGGGGGGGGGCTTAGGTCAAGGTTGGCTATGTATGAGATCAATTAGAACCGCACTCCGGTTTTTACTATAGTTAAAAAAAATTGTAAATAGCCTCACAACAGTATATTTTATAAGATTTGGTGAAGAAAAGTATTTAAATACTTTTTTCTTTAAAAATGCCTCATAAGCAGGGCCGCTTTATCAACTGGGCACAATAGGCACTGTGCCTAGGGCTTACGGACTTTTCAAGGGCCTACGAAAGCCAAAACATAATCAATTTTAGATATTTGATCTTTCTTCGTTAAATACAGTTAAAAAGTACCGGGGAAGGGAGAGTAGGGTTCTACGTTCAACATAGACCGAAACTAAAATAAAAGCAATACTAGACTGTATCAGAGCGCCATCTATGTCAGGTGACCATTGAACAACAAGAAAAATGGCGGATGATGCTGCAGGTGAATAAATATCCAGCCATCAATCATCCTTTATTTAGCTAAATTGAATTGCTTCATATGAAAAAGAAATGAATACTTGTATTTTATATGACAACAAATACGCTTCTAAAGGCTTAATTAATTTATTTATCACTGCATTTGGAATTTTTCATACATTAAAAAAAAAGGTGCAAAAATTGTTGGTTTCTCCAGCCCGGTAAATAGCAAAAGTGTTATTTAGGCTAATAAGGTTGGCCCAATTGTTTTTCAAGTTTAGAAAAACAATGTTCGGTATGCTTATAAGATAGTATTAAAAGGGTTTTTCTTTGCCTATCACGTTATTCTTTGTGAAGCAGAGTCTACCGGCATATATTTTTCTAGCAAATTCCATGAACCATATTTTATTTACAATTTACACCTAGTGCTTGTGCTAGCATTACCAGCTAGAATAATAGAAACGGAAACTTAATAAAGATGGTGACATTTAACAAAATTGCACTAATTTATTTAATAACAATGCTCTTACTGGTGGCATGGTTAGTTCAGAGTAACAATTAATTGACTTATTTTATTTTTTAAAATTTAAATTAGGTCAGCAATCCATCTACATTATAATGTTAAATAAAATAGAATATGATTCAAAAGGCATTATCTATTAAATTTAACTATGGTGTTATCAGTATATCTGCATTTTCAGTGCTATAGTAATTTACTGACAGTGACTGGACGACTGGGTAAAGAAGTAGATTAGTTACTATTGACAGCATAGTGATTGTTATTTATCTTAATTATTTTTAAACCATGCCGTCCATGCCCTACTATACTGGCTGGACACTGGAGATGTTTTTCGAAGTTACATGAACATCAATAAATTTAACAATTGACTGTGTGATTGTTTAATTTGTGGGGGTGCACATATTTATTGGTACCTTTAAAAAAAAAATCCAATCTTCAACTCCTTTACTTTGTAGGTGGTAAATTTTCCTTTATTAGTAAAAATATATATCAATGTTGATAAAGTATATATTAGCTAACAAAACATTGAGTATAGTATATAGATTTTGAATTGTGACCTATCCTAGGCTATTTGTTTTCAGTTGGTTGGTTATATTTAAATTGACGTATATTTTGCATGTGATATATTTATATACAAAATAATGTGGCATTGTGTATTTGAATTATTTTTATTAAACAATAGTTACAGACATTATTATGGTCCTTTCAGATTCCACAAAAAGTGAAGATGATAGTTTAGAAGTAGGAGCTTCTGAGTACAAGGTAATTAAATTATATTTATTTAGAAATCCTTCTGACTTAAAATTAATGTATTTCTTATTCCTCCACTCTCTCTCTCACTCCACTGGCTTTAAGGTCTTTCTTGAACTCATCTATCCATCTGCTTCTTGGTCTGCCCTTTGGTTTTTCTCATAAAGTGTTGCCTTTATGCCTTATATATAGCCTTAGTGCCTCCACATAGAGCTTGTATAATTCTTAATTTGTCCTACTTCTCCATTGATATTTGTCCTTTACCGGGCCATATATTTTCCTAAATATTTTTCATTCTCAGTGTTTAGTACATTTTCTGCTTGCTTGCTGATGGTCCAAATTTCTCTACTGTATTTAGTGTTGGTGTTATCTTCGTCTTGTATATTGTTTTCTTAAGTTTTTCTGGATATCTGTCTGTTTTTGAGTATTTTATGTAATGCATATTATCTTCTGTTACCTATTTCTAATCTGTGTTTATATCTACCATATCATTTTTCTCATTGATCGTTGATTCTAAGTATTTAAAATTATCTAATCTTTTAAATGTTCTATTTCTGACTAAAAATGTTTTTACTTTCCTGTTAAGCCTGCTTTCTGTGTTGCTGTTTCCAGATCTATGACGCATTTGTTATATCCTTGTTTTGTTTTCCTCTCAGCGTTTTATCATCTGTCTATGCAAGTTGCTGATGGGGTGCTGTGAATTATTTGCTTTTAATCATAGACCCCACTTTTTCACATTTGAGGTAGTAATCGATTATTGCACTGGACGTTTCTTAAACAGTAAACAAGAGCTGGAGTCTTTTTGTCTTTGACCTTGGTTTATTTGAAATTCTCTTGAGCTTTCCCCAAGTATTTTCATCTTGCTTCTGGAGTTATGTAATGTCGGGCATGTTATTTTTATTAGCTTGTTTGGTATTTGTAATTCATGCATGCTGTTTATGCATATATGTTAATAATACTGTCATATGTCATCTTGAAATCAATGTAAAGTTAGTTTAAATCTATTTTATGTTCGTAGCATTTTTGTAAAATATTTCATAGTGAAAATATGTGATAAATACTATATGTTGTAGTGTGCATTGGAATCTGTTAGGCCTGAATCCACATTAGTGCTTGCTTAATTCCTTTGACTCCTTGTGGAGCAAAGGGCCTCAGCGCAGCCTTGTATTGACCTTCTTGTTGCTTTTTATATCAATCTCATTTTGTTTCTTTTTTTTTTCCATTTCTTTTTGGCAGCTTCATCATAGCACGCTGCTCTTTTCTTTACATTTTTAGGTTTTCATTAGTACTTCTTGCTCATAATTTTCTTTTGTTTGTGGTTCTTTTATTAGTTTGAGGTAGTCTCATTATTATATGTTTGTATTTTACTTGGATCTGTGTCAGCATCAGCTCTTATGAAGCATCTGACATCTTGAATATCAAAGCCATGTCATGAGTCAATTAATATGTGGTCTATTCGATTCCTTGTCTCTCCATATTTCTTATTGAATCTTTTTATATGGAATTTTTGTGCTACCAATGGTCATGCCTTTACCTGTCCTGCCATTACTTTCTGTAGCTTCCAGTTTTTGGTCTGTATGTTTCTCTGTCTTTGTGCCTTGAAGTCTCCAAAATCTTTAACATCATGTCTGAGCTATTCTTCATATATTTCTTTTAAAGTATCATAAAATTAATCTTCAGTGGATTTATTGGCTTAGGTGATGGTCATATTAAGCATTTAGCCTTAGTGGATCCTTTCACTAACTACAAGGCAATAGTTGCTTTGGTCTGCCCTGAGTATTTTTATTTCTCCAGCATTCATTACATATCTGGTGAGCTTTTCCTTATCCGCCACCAGGGGATGCGCATGATGAGAGTTTGGCCTCTTCATATGTGTAATGTATTTCATGTTTGATAAATATTTTTGTCTTTATTTATTTCAGGTGTCTTCGTCTTTCAACAATTCTCAGACAGTTCATAGTTCAGGTATTTAGGTTTTACATCAACTGCGATCATTTGTTTTCTATAAGGATAAAGTTTATATCTTTATCAATTGAATTTATATTTCAGAAAGGTTGTTTAGAAATCAGCTTAACATCAAATGAAATTATAACATTTGCACATGCATTAAACATAACAGTCAAATATTTTAGATAATTAATTGTTAACCTTAGTTACATTTTTTGAGTTTTGATGTTCTTTTTGAATTCAATATCATGTAAAATTATTTTCTTTTAATTTCTGTAATTATTGTGCACTGTATTAAACTGCTTACTTGAAAACATTACAAAAAATTTCAGCTCAAGAATGTACCCCAGCTTCCAGTCAAGACAATGGTCAAATAGTGAGCAGCACAGACACAAGGGAACAGCCAGTTTTGCAACCTTCCAAATTGTCAGGATTTTGGGGTATGGATATTAATAGATTTATACAATTTAGTTGAAAATATTTTCTTTTCTGATGTCTTTAAAAAGCAGATTAATGGTCTTTATGCCATATGTTGCATTGTTCTACAGAGTTCAACAGATTAATTTTGTTTACAGTGTATGATATTGAGTAGATTTTGGTTTACATAGTTAAAATCCTGGGTGCTCACCTCATCTTTATATATTTTATTTGTGTCAAAATGTATAACATTTACATAAAATAACTAATAAAGGCAAATTTGGGTCATGTAATCTTATTATCCTTAAAAATTATCTTTGAAAGCTGAAAATAAATATACATGGAATTGCTCTTGAATACATGTAGTTATATTTTTGCATTTTTTTTTTTTGGTTGATCACTCTTTGTTTGATAGCACATTTTATTTTATTTATTTTTTTTTAAACATTTCAGCTCACAGTCCAGGTCAGTAAATCTATTTCTGTCCAAATAAATTTTTATTAAAAAATTAATTCTAAATTAGAATTATTTTAAAAAAAAAATAGTCAGGTAAAAGAAATAAATGTACAATAATGTTGTTGTGCAGGAATGTATTCAAATCCATTTGTGCCAAAAGCACCACTCAAAACAGATGTTGTATCAACTGCTTCCAGTGCTGGAGACGAAAGAGAATGTAAGTAACTATTGAAAAATGTCTACATGGATAAAATTCATTTAAATTTGTTAACCATACATACATTTTATTAGTTTTTAAAACTGATATTAAAGGGAGAGTTCAAAATCTTCATTTATCTGTTCCACTAGGCATTATTGCCCCTGGACGACTGGGTGCTGTTGTTAATAGAGATTTTGGTAAGGCCGAAACATTTTAATATTCCAATTGTAAAAAAAAAAAAAAAATTACTTTCAATTGCATAGTTGATTTTTTTCATTTGTTGAATGATACTGTAGCACAGAAATTTTCAAATCATATTTTTTAGGTCCAGGTTTCAGCTCACCATTGGGTGCTAGCAAATCTTTTCAAATTCGCCCTTCAGTATTCTCCCCTAATTCATCGTCAAATAATGTTAAAGGTGAGCCATATCATTTAGTTTGTCCTACTTAATTTGTTATATTTTTCTATAAACTTTTACAATAAATAAAATATTCAGTCTTTAAACCTTTCTATTATCTGACCAAAGCTTTTTTTTTTTGCCGATCTATTCTTTCTGTTTCTAAATATCACACAGTCTATTAATCACTGGAGGCCCTGGTGAACGCAACACTTAGGAATATGGCAGCTAATATTGATTCAGGGTTTTTATTTTTACAGCGTCATGGAAAAAATAATCTTTCAAGTTGTTAAATGGAAACTAGCTGAGTAGTAACTTTTGCATCAGTGCTGTTATGCTTTCAGTTATGAAAGGAATCTGAAAAGCTGATGCAGAAAATCAATATGATCAGCATATAGCTGTTTTTAGATTTAAATGCCAACAGAAGGGGAAATATACAACTGTCCGATAGTTGTTACACATTTAATATAGAATCCAGGTGTCTCTTTTTTATTAAGACCTTTTAGACACTTTTATTCATTTCTAACACCTAAACATAGACATGTGAAGAGAATGAGGTAGAGCTAATTAAGGAACTTCAAAATGAGCCTCATAAGTTCTAAGGACCTCTTAAGTTCTCAAAAGGCAGTTACAAAAATAAGAGAAGGTCGTCATTTATCTTCAAGCACCACCCAGAGGAAGTCGAATTGAGCATAGTTTACTTAAATTAGTGATTTGTAAACCTTCGTGTTTTAATTTGCTGCTGAACTGATTCTTCCACATGTAGTAGCCACTGGCAGATGGACCAGAGTTATGTGAAAAATAAATAATGAAGCAAAAGAATTGCTTGACAAGCTATAGATCTCAATCTCCACATTACCTCTTTCACACTTGCCATCACACGATTCTGAATCCACACTTCAAAGTGAACACAAATATTAAAGTCCCTCACTGTAGATCTGGAGGCTTGACTGTATAACTTTTTTATCTGTTTTGTTAATACAGTAAAATAGAAATACTGATTAAGATGGATACATTTTTTGTTTGTTTCAGCTCCACTTCTCAAACCAGCTAAATTGCCTGATCCAACTAAAGTAAATGACAGTAAAGGTAAATACTTTGATAATTTTTTTTTGTTTTTACATTATACATGTATTTATTTTACTTTATTAGTAGTTCATACTTGGCAGTAGATCTGTGACTCAAATACTTTATAGATTAATTATAAGGAGCACAGATTAATTTTTGTAACTGAATTTCAAGCACATTAGTAAATAGTATTGATTTCTATTAATAATATATGACATGTAAATTTTTTTTGAGTATGACATTTAAATATTACATTTGTTAAAAATTCTAACTTATATTCAAGCTGACTCAGCTGGTGAAGTGGAGAAAGACTCATCACTTGTGAGTGAGAGATTAGTGGGTGCAGAGAGTGAAGTATCTTCTTCCTCATCTTGCTCATCACCTCACCCAGTTCAATCTGAGACAGAGGGAGCCACTGCAGCTGAACCATCCTACAACCAAGATATTTTAGCAGATATTAGTAAAAATAACAAGTATGTTGACAATAGCTATATATTTACTTTAATTTACTTTTATCTTGTAAATAAAAAAATATATTTGATTAGCAAGAAGAGAAATATATTCAGGGACTTGTAGTTTTATCTCTATGCCAGAAGGCCTTAAATGATATGTAAAATATCTTTCAGGTTAAAAGATACATCTGGTGTTTCTAGCAGTTCCCAGTCAGACTTTGTCTTTGGTAAAAATCTTTCTCAAAGAGTTACAGTAAGTTGTTTTTTTCTCATTTGCTGATAACAATTTTTTTATTTTGTAGTCCTTTCATTACATAAAACTGAATTTATTTACTTTCAGGGGGTCTCCTCTCCAAGCCTTAGTCAGGCAACACCTACTTTTGTATTTGGAGAAAACCTGCAATCCAAAGTGATATTAGAAACGAATGGAGCTAACAAATCTACACAGAAAGATGACAGTGATTCAGATTCAGGTATTATTCAGCCACATATCTTTCAGAATAGATTACTTGGTCTATTTTATTAAATCCTTTTAGCTAGATATTGTGGGTCCCTGTACAAGTTAACCCTTTAAATTCAAAATACTTTCAATCTGTGTTTGACATGGTTCTAAACGCTCTAGTAGCTTTGCTGACCTTTTTTTCAACCTCAGTTTGCAGATGAAGTGAGACAGTGAAGACTTCTATTAATTTAGCAGTCATTGACTTTTTTTTTTAATGTTTTTTTTTTAAGATTTCTGTATTGATTTGTTCCTACAAGTTTATATTCTTTTACTGTTTATAATTTAAGCATTTTACATTTTAATTAATTGTGTGATTTGCTAAGTTTTTTCTTTTTTTTTTAAAGTGTGAATTTTCACATGCTCTTGCCTAATGTTACCATAATTGCACTTAAGCGGTTGTTTTTTTTTGTTTGGGGGAATGCCACATCAACAGACATATATCTGTTGTGCTTTCTGTGGGCTTACAGACTTGGTGGCACCCATCTCCTCTCTATATCAGCTGCGAAATATTTTTTGGCTTTACCAGTGATAGATACCTGTACACTTGCATGTGATTCAAGCTCACTTTTTAATTCACTATCCGGACGCTTTTTAGGTAGTGTGTTACTGGACAGGCCAGTTAATTATGGGTTAGGTAGTTTTATTATCTGAAAGTAGGAACTTGTTGGAGTATTTTGGGAGGAGGTAGTTAGTAAATTAAAGAGGAAAGAGTGAATGAGGAGAGAGAAAATTGTAGTTACACTCAAGATAGTGATAAATAAATAAGTATTCTGGTTTGTATGAATCACTTTTAAATAAAATAAGTGCATTGACTAATTGGAATTAATACCCATGAACAATGAAATATATTCACACAACTATCATACAGTATATCATACACAACATTGCATCTCACTGTTGCAACAGGTAAAAAATTAATTTTTTTGTTATTTGATGATTGTAAATTGTAACTCATATCATTAATAACTAGAAAAATAATGGTAAAAGTTTACTTTTGTTAAAAAAAAATTACAATAAAAATTAATACAATGATAGATAATAAGATAATTTAATGCATTTTTTCAAAGCATGATTATTGAATAACACATTAAATTTATAAAAGATGACACAATATTTGACACCTGTGTTTGATAGGTGCATTGTTTCTCTGAAACCACTGATCAGCAATTAATTTTACTGTGTATACAGATACGATCTCTAGTTTCTTTCTTCAGTATCAACATTTTATGCCCCTGCCTTTAGATAGAAGTTAACATTTCAATGCTGACATTATTTATTGTGAAGATGGTAGCTCTTGCCATGATACAAATATTACTATAATAAACATCTTTCTTGAAGGCCCCCACTAGTATAACTTTTTACAACTCCTTTTTAAAAATTGCTTCATTAAAAAAAAACAGCATCAAAGGTTAACTGAGCTGTGGAATAGAAAACTAGCGTGAAGTGTGTCTGTCGCTGTGTTTCCATTCTAATTATGCCATAAAATGAACGTAAATGTTAACTCCTTTTTTTAAGGCAAACAAGTCCATAACTAGACAATAGCCATTCCCTTCAACTTTGCACTAAAACATTCAGTGATTACAATCAGGTGAAGCGATTCATGTGTCGTTAAAAATTTTGTTTCAGAAAATAAAATGCAATTTGAGTTGTCAGTAGCAGTGAGCGCATAAGCGTTTTAGCATCAAAAGGGTTAAAAGTTTAAGCTTTTAATGGTGAAGTAAACTAATTAGCCTTATTTAGCCTTAAAAATATAAAAATTTTTTTGCTTTTTTTTTGCTTTTGCTACAACAACCATTTGAATCACAAATGTAAACAAATGCAATATCAATTATCAACAGCCCCCTAATTTTAAAATCATACGAAAATCTGTTTTATAATTTCTAAGTAAAGCTCTTATTTCAGAAAATTTCACAGACACTAATAATAATGAGAATCAATAATAGTAATAATGATAAATATTATTTTCATTAGGAAAATTAAATAGAACTTTAGAAGAATCAGCTAGAGAGTACCAGGCTAAACATGAAAATAAAACAGAATTAAAAGAAGTTGAAAGAGTAACTGGGGAGGAAGATGAATCAAATGTATTACAGGTAATTTAATTTTGCATATTAAAAGTGTAAGTGGTATTAATGTTGAGGTAATATATTGCTGCATGTGTATAGAGCATAACCTTGACTTGTAATATGTTTAAAATAAATTACCCTTGCAGGCCAATGCCAAGCTTTTCCTTTTTGATGCAACTACCCAAACTTGGGTGGAAAGAGGGCGTGGAACAATAAGATTGAATGATCGATCATCTGCAGACACGAAAGCTTTCCAGTCTCGCTTAGGTAAAAGTTTCTCTTTCATTGTTATAAATAACAATTGTTAAAAATGCATAAAATAAAAAATCTATTTATTTCAAATCTTACAAAATTTTTAAATGACTGTATGTTTGTTTGCTATTAATAAAATTTTTAACTACTTAAAATTTAAAATCTGAAAACTGTAAATTGACATTAAATTTATAAAAAACTGTATTTGTTTGATTAGAGTTATTAGTTTTTTTTCATGTCCTCTTTTATAGTTATGCGAACACAAGGAAGTCTGCGGGTAGTGCTAAACACAAAGATCTGGCCAGGAATGACCATTGAAAGGGCATCACCTAAGTCTGTTAGAATCACTGCCATGGATACTGATGAAACCATTAAAGTTTTTCTAATTATGGTAAATTTCTTAATTTTATAAATATTTCCACATGTATTTGGTGTATGGTTTTTATGACTCAATACTTATCAATGAACAAATGATGTTTTTGGTATATTTCTAAATGCATTTTTTTAAATAGCTGAGCTGGTAAGAAGTTGTAATTAGTTGTAGAAAATTTCAGTGACTAATTTTTTACTAGTCAACATTTTTCTAAAAGTAAGTTAAAAAAGTAAAGTAAAGTTCCCTTAGCCATCGGGGCAGATGAAGTGTAGAGTTCATCTGTTTCTATAACCTCGGCATATGAAGGGATTGTGTGGTTAGCACAACGCCCAGCCGCCTTTACTTCCCCAACTTAAAGTCGGGTACCCATTTAAAGCTGGGTGGACTTGTGGGACGACTTTGCACCAAATTTCACCTGGAAAAATTCCATGGGCTTCCATGATGATCGAACCCAGGACTCTCAGGTCGACAGTCGAGTATCTACACCACTCGGTCATCCGTCCCAAAAGTATGTTAATGTTGACATATTACAAGGACAAAGTAGTGAATTGACTCATGCAGCACATATTTAGACTAATAGCTGTAGACAGTAAGATGAATATGTCAGAAAAAAAAAATTTATTTCAGAATAACACAAATATATGCTAGTTATAAGCAGATTTTTACAGTACTAGTGTTATTAAAATGTTTAAAAGACTCTATGGCTTGATACACACATAGTTTTTAAAATACTTTTCATTATCCTTCTAGTAGCTTATTTATGGCACTTTTTAGATTTAATGTCATAATATAACCATTTAATTTTATTAGACAAATACAAAAGATTCTGAGAATCTGCTCAGGGCTATTGATTGGAGGATTCAGCAGTTAAAAATCCAGGAAGAACCCTCCAGACTGCACTCTGAATCCAGGACTGGTGACAAGAGAAAGGCAAATTCTGATTTTGAATATCCACATAAAACCAAGTGAGTTCTTTGAAATATTTAACAATAAATTCCTTGAATTATTTTAATATTATGATAAGTATTAGGGATATAAAAATACCTATGTTATGTAATTATTTATTATTTGATTTTTGTATTGTATCCCCTTCATCAGTGGTGTAGTCACAGTATGATTTACTTTCCCTTGTAACTGTCATTACTATATATAGTTTCAAGGCCATAGCCGGGTGGGGGGGAGCAATTAATTCTAAAAATCAAATTTTATTATAAAATATACTTCTTTATCATTGTGTTCCAATTTTTTCTTATATAGAACTCTCCGCACAGCCCCCCCCCCAACAAAATCCTGGCTACGGCCTTGTATAGTTTTATCTAAATGCTTGTATTATTCTCCAAATCAAAACTCTAAATTTGATCTTTTTTTTTTTTTTTTTTGTAAAATATTTCAACGTTATTACATTGTATGCAACCAATCCCTGTAAATTTTTCCATTTAAACAATTTTATTTCATATCCATGTGTTTGAAGCAATAGTATTTTTCTTTTTTATCTTTTATTTAATAACCTATTTGTTGCAAATTAAAAACATTGCACGCATTTTTTTTGTACTAAAATGCTTCTGGTAACTACTTTTTTTCAATTAAAGCTATTCATATTTTTTATATTGGGAAGATTGATATTTAATGCATAGCTAATTAAGTTTTCAGCATAATCTCTGATACTACAATAATTGTTTCATTAATTTAATAGAAAACTAAGCAGTCCAGTGTCTGAACCAGCCACACTGAAAAAAGATGAATCAGACAGTAGTGTTCAAGATCCAGAAACAGAAGGTAGATTATTTGTATCCTGCTTTCAGACTACCAGTGTTTAATCATTGATACTACACAATAAATAGCTAACTTGTCTTACATTTAATTGTTAGAGTGATCCTGAAGCAGATTTACATGCTAGAACCTAAAGCCATTCACTAGGGTGTCATCATTTTTCTGCAGGATTTTATTTCAGAAAATGCAAAAAATTGTTTAGCTGATATCTCTACTAATAACTGTTGCCTCTTAAACATTTTTACTACTATTTTTTCAGGTTTGTATATTTTATTCTGAACTGGTTATTTAGAAAATCATTCATTTGACTTATATATTTATTTCCCAGCTTCTTGTGAGAGTCATTCATCTTCTCTTACTATCAAGTCTGAGTCAGATTAAGGCCCATTAGTTCCAAGGATGGAAGTTTCTAAATCTATGGACACATCTTTTAAAGAAAAGCCGGATGAGTTGTATTTGGTGACCTCCAGTAGTACAGAGGTCAGGTATGAAATACAGCCTTGCAGGAAGCTTATATAGTCACTGTGTGACCATATCAGAACTTCAGTGTTTTTTTTTAAAATGTACAGATAAGTGTGCTGGAAATCTGCCAATTATTAAATAAAGCCCTGCAGAGTATCAGCCAATCAATTTATTTGGACACTGGACTGTTTAGCAGGACAGTGGCCTTGACGTGTTCATCACCTGAGTACTAAAGCACTTGTTTTTTAAAAAAATGCTGAATTGTACATTTTTTTTTTTTTAAATCTTTTGTGTTAAAATTGTTTTTAAACCAAGTAAATAGCATAGAAAATTGAATTTTAGTTTGTTTACAGTCCAGGCTGTTAAAAAAAAAATAAAACAACTGCTTCTTATGGAGCTGGAAGGAGATGTTTGTTTGGAAATGTGTGTGTTTGTTTATTAGTTTGTGAATAAAAGGCTCTTAAAAATGTGTGCATGGAACTATAATGTAAAGGCCAGTGTATAGTGCATTAACTTCCAATAAATGATTTGAACTGTGTCATAGTTCACTTTGCTTGTACTAGCTAATTAAAAGAATAATGTTTTTAACGTGAGTGAGCGACATATCTCGAGGGTCAATGGAGATGTGCAGACACAAAAATTGTATTCACTCACTGCTTGTTAATTATTCCTACATCAACACATAGATTAATTTAAAAAAAAAATTGGAACATACATGATAATAGATGTTGACCCTAAAACTAGTTAAGGCAGAAATTATCTGGCAGATATCTTCTCTGGGTATAGGCTAAATATGGTTAAAATTTCCTGATGTCTGTTGACTTAATTTGGCAATATTCAGCAGGTCAATCCCAGTGAATATATCTTGAGGCTTTGACTTTGTCTAGGAAGTGTGAAATCTCTTAGATCCTATAAACCACTAGCGGGATGGTTTTTATGGTGCCATTCTTTCATCCCCACCATAGCCAATAGTGCATTGGCCATGGAGGCACCATGGGAGATATACTGGGGATCTTAAACCATGACCTGAAATATCAACTGGACATCGAACCAGAGACCCTCAGGATGACATGAACGCTTTACCATCTGTCTCCACGACAGATGCTCTACAACTTATCCCTTTTTTTTTTTGGCCATTGATAATCACTGGTTGTGACTAGCTCAATATGGGATCAAGAGAAAATATAAAAATGTCCATCCCATGTTCCCAAATCTTGGAGACAAATGTTAAGTTGAAATTGTTTTTGGTACTACATTATCTTGAAAAATTATTTTTTTTAAATTTACTTGTAATTTATATTCATTTTACCACTAGAAAGTAATCAAATGTTAATGAAGTAAACTAATGAAGCCTAAATTTATTGGAACATTTTTAAAACACTAATATTAATATAATTTTTTGAGTCACTTGACAATTAAAGAGTTCCTACACAAAAGGAGACTTAAATTTTCTGCACTTCAGAAATATAATTAGCATTTGTTGAAATTGAATATTTTTGTTTCAAGAACTACCCCATATTCCAACTTGTTTTTTCTATTCACAATACATGTGGATTAAAAATAAAGAACTGATTTTAATAGCTTTGTCAGGAGTGGGCACAGTTGTGAGTTTTGGGAAGAACTTGGTGGGCATAGGGCCACAAAGAAATATTTTTTAGTTTACATTACGTCATAAAATTTAAGAAAATAAATACAATAGTAGTACACAGCATGTTTTTTTATAAATCAATGCTCACTCAAGGATCAGTAACAAGTTTTAAGCTCAGTCCAGCTTTACAAAGACGTTTGTGGTGCAGACAAATGAAATGACAAAATTCTGGTTGTTCTGCTTTTGCTTTCTATCTATCAAAACTACATTTTTTCCCAGTGGCCCCATCTATTGTAATGCTTGCCATTCATTCCGTGATGTCACTTATCTCTGCTAATCCACAACCCATTTAAGTCCTGACAAGTTGTGGTATTTTTATTGAATTGACACGATGCCTGCAATGGGGCTGTATCTGTAGTCATGAGAGAGTAGCTTTAAACAGTTACAATATTTCTATACCTAAAGCAAACATTTCTGACTGATGACCAACATAACAGGCTGGCAGCATACGGACATTTGCATCCTCACATTTGGCCCAAACAAATGATTCACTAAGTAGACTAAAGTTCATGCTAAAAATGTTCATGATTTCTTACATTTTATTTTAAATTCTGGCTTACTGAGATTGAAGCTTAGGATGTCTTTTAAAAATCTCAACCCAACCTTATGTTCAATTTCAAAGTGTTTGTGAATTGTGGAAAACTAATGCAAGTATGGAAATTTTGAGACATACTTTCTGTCCAGCCACTCTTATGAATTTGCAGATGCATTGACCCCCCCCCCCCTCCAGATGGGACTTAATCAGCCTAACTAGATAAAAATTTAAAGTTTTTTTTTTTTTAAAATTAGAGCACATTCTAAGAATCATCTTTCTGCTAAAGAGGTGTTTATTAGTTCTATCTAAGGGCTAGCTCCACATTCTAGCATACCTATATTGCTATGCCAGCCATAAAGTAATTCAATCAGGCTTCATTGAAATGACAGATGGCATTTAAAGGGGGCTCCCGTTATCAAGATTATTAAGAGCAAGATGTTTGTCCATGATAGTGCTATTACTTTTTTGCTTAAGGCTGCTAAATTTTCCTTTTTAATGGCCTCAAGACAGGTCAAAGTTACCCATGCAGCTCTCTGTGGACTTGCCTCATCTACAATAAAATACAAAACACACAACTAAAAATCATCAATCTTAGTGTTTGAGTTGGGTTTGCTTCAATGAAGGAAATGATTAAACTTTAATATTATTAATGGGACAATCCTTGTCATTTAAAAACAACAGACCAGATTCACCTGATGCTATCTCAAAAGCCCATAACTGATGCGTTTCCAACATAGTATCGAATGTCACTTGATTTGATTGATACCGCATTGGTAGCCAGACAGCGTGTCATTACTCTGCCAACATTCACTTTCCATACCATCAACAAATTTATGGGTTTCTTAGCTTGTTCACGCTTAATAACATATATCACAAGCACCTAAAAATTATATCTTTTTCTTGATGTTTTTGAAGTTTTAATATTGTTTATTGAATGCTTCTGCAGGCCACTTAAAATGCGGCAGACTGGCTGTGGCCTGTAGGCCATACTTTGCCCCAGCTTGGCATAACAGATATTATTGACATATTTGTGGGAATCATTAAAGCTTACTTTAATAATGGAAATGAACAAAATCTTTTTTTCTGTTTCATTAACACAAAAAACATTGAGAATTGCACAAATTCATAAAATGACATCACTCAGCAGACATTATGGACTGGTATTTCCTTTGATCTTGAACCATTTCCAAGAAGACTTTGAATTTTTTCTCGTGAAAACTGAAAAGATAATGTTAAAAATAAAAATCTCAAAAATGTATATAAACTGTAAATATTGGAGGTAATAAGTTAGCTGATTTTAAGACTTTAAAATACCTGTTGACATTCTTGTTAGCAGATACGACTCTGCCTACACCTCCCATAGAAGTCATTGCAGCCTGCAACAAGTAAGTTGCAAAATTTCTGACTTAAATGTTTTACTTACTGTATATTTAAGTGTATAATTTAGGAAAACAAAAAAAGCATTTATTCATCATTCTAAAAAACAGAACATAATTAAAAAAAACTCAAAAATGAATATTTACCTATTATCACTTTAAAATTAACCTTCCTAAATATTTAATATTTTTATATAAAAAATAGTTATAAAAAAAAGAAAAAAAAAATGTTAAAAATAGTTAACATAGTCTTTTTTTTTGGACTGCAGTTGGCTAAAAATCAGTTTCGAAAAGAAGCTTATTTATATATATGCAATAAACATAATAAAATGTTTTGATCAAAATATTCCAATTAATATAGGTAGTCCAAACTGACAAAAAAACAACAACTACTTCACGCATTCAAAAGCTCATTTCCGCACAACTTTCATTGTTAAGGTTTTCAGCAGATAACCAGTTGCAAACTTCATTCAAAGTATTTAAAGGATATTGTATTTTTTTTTAAGTGATTTTATTGAAAAAAAGGTCACAGTGTATCAATATCAGGGGAAATTTTGTTCTTACTTTTTACTCCCTTCTAGTTCAAATGGCTGATAGTATTTTTCATGCAAATCATTTGGGTTAAAAATCAGGTTAAATAAAGCATGTGTCAGAAAAACATAGTGCTCAATAATGCTCTAACTTAAATGGAATTAACAACAACATGACAATTAGGTAGAAATGTAAACTGTTGAATAGAATAGATTTTATAAGTTTCCCTAAAATAATTTTTTTTTAAAACATTTGAAAATACAAATTAAATTTTTTATTCACCCTAAGATGATTAAATGGATAATAAATCTATTCAGAGGATAGAAAGCAGTGTAATGCATCAAAATGATATTATAAAATGTCTCTAAGAAATTCAGTAAATTTTAAGCAAAAAATAAAATCTTTCACTAAAAAGTAAAAAAAAAAAAAAAAAAAAAAAAATAAATTATCATTACTAAAAATGTAGGCATGGGTGCCCATCTAGATATATAGATTATTTATTTATCTATAATGTACTGCTTCTTATCATCTAATGTAAAGATTTGATTCAGCAAGTCTATATAACCAAAAAAAACTTCACTTTTTTATCCGGGTTTTGATTTGTATTTTTTTTGACCTCCTAATCTCCATCCTTTTTTTCCCGTTAAAAACATAAGTAAAAAGTATTAGCTTCATAATTCTACAAGATGTTACTTCATGGACTAGAAATTTTCAAAACCCTGTATTGTCATGTAGAATCTAGACATGTGCCAAATTTTAGCTTATCACTAACTTAGAACAGTTCCGAAATTTAGTTACAAGGTTTACAGACAGCCCTCCTACAGAAAGTGAAACTAATTAAAAGTTTATAAAAAGGTGGTTAACCACACAATCCCTTTGTACACTTTGGTTACAGAAACAGTTGAATTAACACCATCTACCCCTAGGGAAATTTAATCTTTTTTTTTTTTTTTGAAAAAGTCTTTTTTAGTCTCCTTTAGCAAACTTGACAAAATGCCATGCTTAAGGCAAAACAAGATAAATACATTTATCACTTTTAAACTTAAAGCACTGACAAAAATTTAGTGCTATTGATAATGTCATCTGAAAATGGGAATTTCGAAGGTGTTTCACAAAGCTCGTAACTTTTTATTTTAAAAAAGATTTACTAATAAATTTAATATCAACATTTTTAGAAGAATGAGTTCTTTTCAATAAAACAAATACGTGTATGTTAGCAGAGTGACAAATATTTGGAAATTCAGTTAAAGCATATGAATAATTATTTTCTTCAACTCTGTCATTACCTCAAGGTTAGGGAAAAAACCAGAGGCACAAGCTCCCAACATGGCTGAGCCTAACAGAACTGACTGTTCAGTGTTTGGCAAAACTACAGGCAAACCTTTTGAAATGGAAAAGTTTATTTGTTTGAGTTGTGTTAATCAGTATATTTAAATGATAAATAATGTTACTCCATAATGTAGAAAATGTGTCATATTAGATTTAAAATTGAAAAAAAAAACAAACAACTAAATAAAAAACAAGAGATTTGAATATAGCCACAAGTCACAATTCATTTAATGTCACATAGCTAAAACTTCTTAATTTGTTTTCGTTAATATTCTTATGGCCTTAAAGTTGGGTGAGGAAAATAAACAATTAACCGAACTAAATATTATGAAATGTTATAAATAAAGATATTATTTGCCATTGAAATATAATTATAAAAAAATAATAAAATAGAATATATATTTGTCTTTGGATTCTAAAGGGACAGCCAATAAAACAAGTAGTTAACTCATGTTATTTCTACTCATCTGACAGACCAGCAAACATCCCAGAAGTATACATGTATATAAGTTACTACCCGTCAAGGCTTTTGAGCCAGACATATATTTGTTTTTAAATAATTTTTGTTTCTCATCACTCATAATCAAGTAAATTTAACTATATAAGAAAAGAGAATAAAAGGTAAAATATAATATGTCAAGGCCTATACCTAAAACATCTGCATGTGTTTGGACATAAAGATGGTTTTTAGCTAGGCCACCGCATAAAAGCACCAGTGAAATTTTGTGGCCACTTTTTTCCATCTCAGTAATAATGTGTTTAGTGCCATACTGCCAAAATAACAAAACAACAAAGGTCATAATCAGCATTATAATGTACTAATTATAATAAACAAACGTTATGCATGATTTTTCAAATATCAAACCAAGTCTTTTTAAGCTAGAGCTGCTGATTAGTTACTACTAAATAATTCAGATTTGAAATAGTGATGATACGATACATCCGAATCAGGAAAATTGAAACATTTAAGGGAATCCAAAACTGAGTATTTTTTAAAATCTATTTTTGTATCTTAGTTTCAGTGGAAACGAATTCAACCTATTTTTTAGCTTTTCAATAAAGTCTGTTATTTTTAACTTCTGGAGTCAGGAATCATACAGGAATCTGAAGTTTAGATATATCTGAATCATATTATAATGTGTAAAAATTTTTTACCAGCTCATCACTCGCTAGAAATGATAGTTCTGTAGAATGGCATAAAGACTGCAGGAAGGATGAGCCTAACACAGAAAAATGCTGTTTCTTCAGATATATCCCCTTTTACAATATATATTAGGACCAGACTTTTGTGCTCTTATCCTTAATTTATCTAAAATTGATGTATACTGTTATTCATGCCCAACATAGATAAATATTTACTTTAAAAAACTGAGTACTGGTATAATATTAAAATATAAATATAATGATTTTAAAAAGTATTTAAAAGGTGTGTAAGTGCCTAGTAATACATTAGTTACAAAATAGGAATTACATAAAATTAATCACTGTAAAAATAAAAAAAAAATAAAAACTTATGAAGTGTGGCAGTTTTGTAACATTAATGCTCATTACTACTTACAGCTAAAGACTGTATAGTGGCAAGGTAGATTACAGCCAAACTGTCAACTGAGTTTGATAATGTAAGACCACACACCTTTAAAATAAAAATTAATGTATTTACATACATGAATACATTTTTATGAAGACTTTTTAGGTTATTTAATGATACAATTCTTATTTATAATACCATTCCTTTCAAAGTGACATCTGCAAGAGGTGACCTGTTGCCATGAAAATCAGGCCAAACATGAATACTGTGTGTCAATGTGGCAACAGATGTAATGTTTCTTTGGTCAACCAATGATTGAAGATGATCATTTAAATAATCATAAACATTTTGACCACTAAGAATATCATAGAAAAAAACATGCATGTATCAAAATTATTCAAAAAATCAATAAACAAAACACAATCTTTTTTTAAATGATGTATATGGCTTTTTAAACATCAGCTGCATGCAAAAATATTGTAGAATAGGCAGGTAGTTTTCTTAAAATAATTGTAAAAACATTTACATTATTTGTATCTGCCTTTTCAAAGTCACTTAATTAAAATTTTTTACATTGTTACAAGATACATTAGCCAAATAACGGTTAAAAGTAAGCAAAAATGTATCCTAATATCAATTAGTTACCTTTTATTTGCTTCATCTTTAGCCAAATTATATGCAGCATGATTAGAAACTAAAAATTCAATCTGAAAAAAGTTAAACTATAATGATTAAAAATAGTAATTTACAGGATTGTAAACTAAAAAAAATATATCCTAAACATCAATTTCAAAGAAAATGTTAAGGGCTATTGTCAAATTATAACAAAAATAGTTATTGCTTTTATTTCTAAGTTACCAATATCATTGAAACCAAATAACAATATAAAAAAAAGCTTTTTATATTTATGTAAAATTTATTTTTGAATAAAATATAACTTTGCGCAGGAAATCAGAATGCCTCATGACATTTCTTATGCTATTCCAACCCAAGTAGGAATTGGGCTTGTTAGGGTAAAGAAATCAGTTCTAATTCAAGCCAGCTACATAACGTGAAGAATAAATTTTAATTTCATTGGTCACAAATTATATTTTACTCATCAGTGCTTATAACTTATTATTAAAATCAAAACAGTACTTTAAAAAGATAAAATTATAAAATATGTTTGTATTCACTAATGCAATGTTTGGAAACCAATGGTCCACAAGAAAACTTTTTTTTTAGCCTGCAGCAGAAGTTAGACATTATGAGTTTTCCTATGTTAGTTATACTTGTTATTTTAAATAAACAATAAAAACTGTTGTATTAATATATTTTGAATGTGCTCATGAAAATAAAGAAAAAAATCATGTGCTTAAGCGACAATGATTAATTATTAAACAGAAGTTTTCATTGGTGGTTTTTTTTTTATTTAAAGATGTAAACTTATAATCATACCCATTAAAATAATGCTTAGGAATAAAAAAAGATAAATTTAGTACTCCGTGGGATTTAACTCATAAATTTAGTTGTCAACTGGAATGAAACTTAGGAATTTAGTGGTCCAAGAGATCCAAAAAGATTGCAAATCGATGTGCTTTTGCTTATAAGTCCACAGACCAAAGTATCGCATTAAGTAATTTTTGTTTGTGTAGTATTTGTAGTTATCATCTGTTCTATGGAGTGTGTGGTAGTGGAAGTCATATTAGTTTCATTAGGTCAGGATATTTACTGTTAAAAGGGATGTACATATTTTTTGTTTCAATTGCTTTGTTTATTCTTAATCATGGAGCTTTATAAGAAAGTAATTGTAACTAAGGTTATATGAAGATACCATTTTATTCATGATCAATAATTGTGTCTAAGTATAATAATGAACACCAACTATATTGCCGTTCAAGGAAGAGCTCTTATTTCAGTACTATAATTTCTTCAAGAAAAAATGACAGACATACATACATACAGAAGTTCACATTTATAACTAAAGAGAGATATCTGCATACAAAAATAAAGTATAGAAGTCAATTAAAGGAAATGAGAATTTACCAGATGTCCAGCTGCACTTTGACCACCTTCATTGACCCACATTTCAGGTAATACAACTGAATAATATGGTCCCCAAACTCCTGGAACTGATATAGATTTTCTACTGCACTAAGAAATGAGTAATTTTAAAATGAATTGATCAGAACTGACATCCATAAATTAAAATACTATTCTTTATAAACAAGGGATGCAATTAAAAAATAATTACCAATCAAATTTTTGTTTAAATTTGACTTATTCTGAAACAAGTAGACTTAAATATTTTAATTTAAAAAGTTATAACCCTTACAATTATATGGCAAGTAGATGTACCAGCGATCATAACCAAAATGTTTCCTAAATCACACTGCCATGAAAGTTCCCTTGGTTGACAACCTAAACATCCTAGAAAAAATAATAAACCAACTGAAAAATGTATACATGTATGAAGTAAAGAAAAAATAAAACAGACACATTTGAGGTGGACAGATGGTTGAGCAGTGTAGAGCACTTGACTGTCAAATTTTTCAAGGTCCTGGTGAAAGTTAGTTGAGTTGAAAGCCTCCCAAGCCCATCCAGATTTAGTTGGGGATGTAAAAGCTGTATGGGCATTGTGCTAGTCACACAATCCCTTGGATACAGAAATAAATCAATTTTACACTTTATCTGCCTCTATGGCCTTAGCGCAAAGGAACATTAACTTTTTTACATATAAGTAAATACAATGGAATGATGAGAGTTTTTATTAAAATATAAAAAAAGGAACAAAAGTAAGTTTTTAAAATTACTAAAGTTAGAAGATGACAACTTTTAATGAAATGACTACATCAGAAATCAAAGTTCTAATAAGTTGCTAAAGTATAGCTTAAAAAATTCTTCCCGCTAATTCATTCCCACAAAGATGAGTTCACCACTCTCCTAGCTGGTAAAACAGCCTATTAAAGGGTAGGACTTTTCAACCTTAGCAGCAAGTGAAAACATACAAAAATGGGTGCCAATTACTGTTTGATGCAAATCATCAACTGAACAACTGCTTTTAAAAACACAGATGGTGGCTAAATAAATTGAATGACAATGAACATAACTAGTCATGTGAACAGTAGTAGAATGACAGGCATAATTATCTTGAACCACAATATGAAATACACATTAACCTAAAATCTTGTACAGCTGACTGAAATACCTTTTGCCTAAGAACAGTGGGGGATAACTTGTTTTCACATTCTCATGTACATAAAAAAAACAATCATATTAAATTTTTACCTTTTATCAGTAGTGTTCAAGCAAACAAAACCTAAATTAGGGATATTCAGAAAAACTAGCTTGATTCAGCTAGAAATAATGTTTATTATAATAGGGCATTATTAAAATGAATCAACGAGTTTATCTTTTAATGTTAGTGATGATTTTGACCTAAACAATGTATATAATGTTTTTAAAAAACGTCAATGATGTATACCTTCTTTACTATCCCATTTTCCATAGTTAGAGAATTATAGATTTCAGAATGTGAGAAGTCTAAAGCTAGACCAGCCTTGATTAGCTCAGATCAAACTTAAAAACTGAACATCAGGAGTAAAACAACAAATAAAAAAATTGGTCTGATCATAGTACTTACCTAGAGCACCAGCATGTGCATCTATGAGAGAGGCAGCTACAGGAGTGCCAGGAAGAAGTCCTAATTCTTCAGCAGCTTGTAGGGATAATCCAGTCCCACAGGGAGAACCTGGCATGTTAACCGTATTTCCTAAGTAGTAAATGAAAAAATATTTCAAATATTATTTGAAAGAAATGTTCTTGGATAATTATTGTTCTCAATTACTTCAAAAAACGTTTATAAAAGTACTTGAAAAGTGAACAAATTAAAAGTACCATGTTCATATATTCAAACTTTCCTCACCCAAAATTAATGTGAACTGAACACCAGATTAAACATTACATGAGTTTTATTTTTAATTTAACATACTGACTTATGCAGTTTTCTTAAATAAAATTTTTTTTACTGACAAAATGTGTGTGATGTCCTTGTAAGGAAGATGAAATCTTTTAGATCCTATAAACCACTAATGTGACAGTTTTTATGGTGCCCTTCTTTCATCCCCACCATAGCCGATAGTGCAATTACCACGGTGGCACCATGGGAGGTATAGCAGGGACTTTAACCATAACCTGAATATCCATTGGTCCTCACAGGAAATTAAACCAATGACCCTCAGGTCGACAGTCAAGAGCTTTACCAAACGACCATCTGTCCCCACTGTTCGTGTGTAGCTTACATCATTTTCCCCCTTATTTATGTCTAACTTTAACTCTGATGAGGGTTGGGAGTAGGGCTAGCAGCCCAAACCTGTAAAAAAAAAACCAACCACTACTTAAACCAGGCCCTTTGCTCTGAGTTGAACGAGTTCAAGCAATTAAGTCAAGTATTTCTAACTTTAAAGAAAGTAAAGATACTTAACATGAACACTAACAACCTCTGGGCAGATGAATAAGAGTTTATTGCATCTGGTACATCCTGCATACTAGGGGATATGGTGACCAGAACTATGTGCAGACACATTTTTAATAAGAGGGCACATCAGAAATGATAGGTTCTAATTAGCTGCTAACGTCCTGCTATGAAAAATTATTTACTCTAATTTATTTCCACAAAGATGACTTAACCACTCTACTAGCTGACAAAACAGCCTATTTAAGGGTAGGACTCTACAACCTCAACATCAAGTGAAAGTTAACAAAATTTGTTCCAATGACCATGTCAAACATATAGTACCACATTTTTAAACTGGGTTTACTCAGGGATGACCTACAGAGCTTAGAAAAACCTTAGTACTTACCTGGGCCCAAGATTTTATTAAATACATTTCTTTTAAACACGTCTAAAGGATGTAAACTTATTGACATAAAATTTGACAAATTAAAGAAATACCTTTCTTTTCTTTTTTTTAAATATTTTTTTTGGTTAACAATCCTTAAAAATTAAAAAAAAATATATATAAATGAAAAACAAAACAATTAAAAGGAAAACAATGCCTATAAGATTTATCAAATTCATTCCCTGGCTTTTTGATTTGATCATAAGGCTTCAAAAGCATCTATGTTGTGTATTTCATCTGAAAAATAGTTTCCCGGATAGAACTCTTAAAAGTGGGTATCAGAATGAATAAATGTAAAAGAGTATTTTTAACTTAAAATCTTATACCCTGAGTCTCCCTATTGTAATCAGACAGCAGATACCAAAAAGTCAATGACTAGTAAAACTTAAAAAGAAAGATATAATGATAGCATATGATCTTTTAGAAATTGTATAATTTTTAATTTATGGCCCTATTATTTTAAATGTAAATAGTTATTTTAACTTAAAGGGAGTTAATAATATGAAATACATAAGAATTAAATAGAGTAAAAATAATTACTAAAAATATAATGAGATTGACATCGTCATGAATCATAAAACTTATGTCTCAAAACAAAATAGTTTTTTTTTTTAATAATAAATTTTAAATATAACAATAAATGATTTACATAAAAGTTAAATATTTATTTCCTTCTAAAGCTAAAATGATTTAGTTCGTTTTATTTCTAAATCAGAATTTCTCACTGGTTGGTAAACAGTATTTCTATATTTATTACCTATTGTAGAATGTCCTTTTTCACACAGTTCATTCAATCCAATAATATTCAGGAATTCATCATTCCAAGACATATTATCTGGTTCTGCTTGATATCCCCATTTACATACTAAAGAACATAATGATCTGTTCAAAGATGTGTACAATAATAACTTAAAAATCAGCATATTATTTCATATTTATAATCTTCCTTAGAATTAATCTCA